>OX461809.1:11359751-11959751 GCA_949802685.1 Dicyrtomina minuta | reverse complement strand
TTTTCTTTGAATATTTATTGTTCTGATTTATATAGTTTTTAATTACCAGAGTTTCGACTTAATTTATGAATGAATTTATGAGTTCGTTTGTAAGAGTAATTATGGGAAGGGGGGCAAAAAGTCCGACGGGGGCAAAAAGTCCGGAAGGGGGCAAAAAGTCCGGAGGGGGCAAAAAGTCCGCCAAAAGAGGGTAAAAAGTCCGGAGGGGGCAAAAAGTCCGCCAAAAGAGGGCAAAAAGTCCGGAGGGGGCAAAAAGTCCGAAATAAGGGAACATAATTATATATGTAGGTTTTTTTCCAATTACGGGGCCTGTTTTGCTCCCTTCGGACTTTTTGCCCACCTTTACCGGACTTTTTGCCCCCCGCGGACTTTTTGCCCCCTCCGGACTTTTTGCCCTCTTTTGGCGGACTTTTTGCCCCCTCCGGACTTTTTGCCCCCTTCCGGACTTTTTGCCCCCGTCGGACTTTTTGCCCCCCTTCCCATTATAAATTGCAAAGGATGTGTTGGTTTTCTAACTTATATTTAGCATATAACAATTACGTACTAAATAATAATTTATTGGAGTTACAGGTGATATCTAAAGAAAAAAACAAGTTACCTTTATAAAAAAGATAAATATAAAGCATATATATATATATATATTATATAATTATATGAAATGAAAATTTAAAATTGAGCATCAAACTAGGTATACAAACGATTCAAGCGCAAGCGATGGAGTGTACATGAAAAATGAAACTATATATTATAATTAGATGTAACATTACTATACAAGAAGTATATGAATTTTAAATTATACCTTTCATTAATTTACAAGAGAAAATTTATTCAAAATAATATTTGTATTGTACTCCTGGCATGTAATTAATATTATTATTTATTATTATTATTGCAGGGTTTTTTATTTCATTTATCAGATTTCTCAGCACATACACAAGAATGACACAAATTAATGTATTGTCACTATCGAAGATAGTGCATCTTAAGGATAGATAATTAACAAATTTCGGGAGTGGAATACTCAATCTAACTAAGAACATTTATGCATTGAAATTAATTAACAATTTGACTTAGGAAAGTGAAGGAGCCCACGCGACAGAAATATCAGCGCAGTGGTAAAACAAAACACGAATAATTGAGAAAAACAATATTACACTAACAAAAAAGAAAGTTATAACAATCGTATTAACGTAGGTATCGTAGATTTTCGGTACCTTTCAGTATTACACTTAACTATTCTATATCTTAAGTTATTCCTTGGAGGTCTACTATTACAACGCTTTTGTGGGCTTAACCAATTTGAATATCTATCAGATTTTATAAGATTTTTACCAAACTTAATTAACAACGTTTTGTACCTACATTCTAATTTTTCAATTCTCAAAGATTTACATACATTATCATAATTTTTTTCACTAACATATTTTTGAGCAATAATACCTAAGCATTTCTTTTCAATTTTTGTTATAAAAGCCATTAATTTGGAAGGTAGACATTGGCTAAACACATGAGAGGCATACTCTAAATTACTTCGAATGTATATTTTGTAAACTGACAATAATAATAATAATAATAATACAATAATTATGTAGCATAAAAAGGGGGAGAGTATCAGTTTCTCAGATTCGAGTATCGAGTCCATACTTATACGCACACACATGGTTTCTTACGAAAGCTAAATCTACTATATGACTACGAAGTACCAGATTTAAATCATCAATAATAAAATATATATGATTATATTTGAAACCGCATATATATATATATACAAAAATATATTGGTATATATCGACATAATTCTGATTAAATTTATTATATATATATCCAATTAAATCGAACCGTATTATCGATATCTCTCTTAATACGTAATATATACAAATACTACGCAAGTATGAAATGAATTACCTATATGGAAATCTGAAAATGGAACTACCTATATATATTACCTTAATAAGCTATATAATGTATATATCTATATATGATAATTATACTATGCATAATGTGACTATAAATTACAATTAATACATTAGATAATTATATACACAAACAAAACAAAGCGCTAGAAATTGTACCAGAATTAGAATTGTAAAGGAAACACATAGATAAACTATGACTATGATGTAAGCCTACTATAATATAATGTAGGTATGTAATGTAATTATACATAATAATTTATAACATATTATATTATTATTATAAGCGAGTATAGCTACTGTGTGTACCGATAAAGAAGTATAGTACCTAAGTATAGTACATCGTCTTTTACATTAACACTATAATTATATCTACTATATATATAGTAATTACTTATATACGATGTATGTACTTGCAAGATATTTCTTAACAAACTTCTGTCGTATATTACTTCAATTTCAAATTTTAATAAAATATTTTGTACAACAATTATACAGAAATTTAATACAGGTGGTGTGTAGTACTACTCACTAATTTGTATGTACTAATTTTAACTCTGATTACGTACTACACGTAATTGCCCATAATTTACTATGTTCTGGTTCTGGTGTTTATTATAAGGGCACATTTACTTATATGCTCTCAGATCAAGCAAAAACATCTATGAAAGTTTCTTGCATGTTCCTTTTACCTAAAAGCAAGAACTGAGTAACTTATTAATTGCATTATTTAATCCGTGTCTAAGTATACTTTTGCAGTACCTAATAAATGCTATGCATGTAGTAATCCCTGTGAGCATTTAGTTGATGGTTACTATATTACACAGCTATGTATAAGCTTAATTTTCTTCCTCTTGCTATTCTTATTGTTCTACTTTCAAAACTGCAATTAATTATTTGCAACGTTGAGTTTGTATTGACCTGTGAACTTGAATCGTACATCGTAACAAATCGGCATATTATAATAATTATAATTATAGTAAAGTTTTATCTGTACATATTTCATGTATAGGTATTTATATAACAGTGCCGAATCGACCGAGTATATATATGTAATGCTATAGGAGTTTCTAAAAACATATTAATATATATTATGATGGCGATGGCTGTCTCGAGATTACTGTCAATGTTGTTTGTTGTTACGGATAAAATATATTTAAATGTAGTCTAAATTTATATGCCTATCAATATATTTATGTGTCATTTGTGTATACTAATGTACTGGATATGCATTCAAATATGTACCTACATAATCTAAAGTAGAATCAATCCATGTACAAAAAAAGAGGGGAATTACTTAGGTGTATTACTGGCTATTTGTTGGCGAAACCAGAATTTATTGTATGCTAATAAGGATAGTTCAAAAAAGGAGGAGTTGTTATATTGTTACACACTGATGACAATGTTCAACTAGTGAAACAAATAATTACACAGTTTTAAGCAGAACCATTTTTAATTAAAATGACATCAGAAGTAGAAAATACATAAATTGCTGGTACTGGTACTGGGTCGTTTTTAAAACATTGCGAGGTTATATTTCCTATATATATGCTTCCTATATTGAAAGAAAATCACTATTTATTGCTAGAAATTAGTAACTAAATTACACCTACTCTGCAAATACAATAAATATCCCTATACAGATATACTTATAGTAATTGATGAATGTTCATAATTTTGATGGAATTGTTGTGTAGGTAGTAAAAATTGTACTACAAAAAACAAAATTATAACTTATGCTGTGTCACTTCACTGGACAGGCGAATAACTCGGAATGGTGATAGTAGATAACGAAAAAGAATCGATTGAGCGTGAGCGGTCAAGGGATTTGGATGTAAAGTAATTTACGGTTTATTATGGAAATATACCTATGGATATTCCTTGTACATTTACATACGTACACAAGGTTTACATGTTCCTGTGCTGTGTTGTCTTCGTCTTCATCTTCGTATTTGCTGTTAGTAGAAAAAAGTTAAATGTTTAAAATCTTGGACAAAAATTGTTGGTGGGTTTTACATAGTTTAAAAAACCTCGTGTAGTACCTACTTAAAATTGTATAGTATTTGTCTTAAAGTATAACTATCTGAATGTGTATCGGTATATTAATATAGTTACATACATGTAGTGTATTTCTGCTGATCTGCTTCAAAATTTTATGTTAATAGTCCCTTCCATCTTTACTACATAATATTTTGTAATAATTAATTCACTTCGCCGGCATCTGAATCTCGTTATATTCTGACCAACTGAACTCTTTTATTTTTAGATTAACTTATTTAGATTGTAAATAAGCTGGATCCGGATGCAAAAATTATTTAACACATCTTATCATATAACTACCCATCATAACTCTGTTGTTCACTCATTAGTCATACTAATTAGTACTAAAATGAGATATTATAATGCAGCTGTTACTTACAAAGCCCTTGAAAATTTAACACTGTCAACCCTATATTTGAGTTTAGTATTTTAGTTTTAATTGGAAGCGAATAATAAATTATTTAATGTAGAAATTATAATAGGGGTTGTAGAAATACATAGGTATTTAGTAATAGGCTGTAACCAGCAGTGCAGTGACACGGTAGTTGCTTTACGTCATAATATCATATATGTAGTCATAACTAATTGTGTAGAAGAAGTATAGAAATAGAGCGATATATGATATGATAAAATTATTACCTATATATAGAAGTAATTTCGGTAGGTACCTACCTTACTTATGATTGTGAGGATCGTTCCAAGTTTTCGAGCATGTAATTTCTGTTAATTGAGATAATTGTTGTAGAAGCTAAATTACATACAACTGTGTACAGCCAATTTACTCATATCTGTACAACTACTACCAAATTTAAGAGGATAAACACTGTTGTTATGTTTGTAATTTTGTACACTTGTTTACTATTTACTACGGGGCCAGTTACCAGTTACCAGAGGCCAGAATAATGAATAAAACAGAAGCAACATTATTAGCATCTATAAATGTTTTCTGTTTCTATGTTCTATTCAAATCCAAATTCAATGCCAGTTTTACAATTTACTAGAGATGGTAATGTATCTAATTAATGTTTAATATTTATCTAATGCTAGTAATATGAACATTCTTCTATAGTAGTCGCAAACTTAACGAGTGTAACCAGTTTAATTGTATACGTCCACATTCACATGATGAGAAATTTTGAATAGGAATGGAAAATGGAAATGATGTTTTAGAGTAAAATAAAAAATGAAAATGGAGTGTAAAATCTTTGTGATCCCCGTCGTCAAGCTAATTCATAATTGCTTAGACAGTATGGTTAATTATACGGAGACGTTCGCTCATTGGGCTGTACATACTATAGTATACTGTACATGTAATATGTGGAAGTACAACGTAAGCGTAAGTAACTTATTGCAAGTAATTATAATAATAAAATTATAATTTATGATTATATTCCTCAAGCAAAGATTATGTGACGTGTGAACTTGGTTCGAGTATTTTTGGAACGTGGCAAGTAATTCTGGTACATAGTTAAAAGTCATATGTAACTTTTACTATTGGGAGTCATATAGTTAAAGTTATAGTAATGTTAATAGGTGACACTCCTTCAAAACCCTTATTTCGCAATGTTGGAACTTGGAATGTATAAAATAATTTTAATGTCAGTAAATAATTGTGTGGAAACGGTGCAGATATTTGGTCGTTGTCGTTAGGTATATTGTAGGCTGTAGGGTCCTATAATTGCATTGTATTGTGCATGATTATATATTTCTAACTAACTATGGATCTGTAAATAAATATGTATTATGGACAGTCTTAATTTAGATTCGTATTACTTGTATATTTTCTTGTTAGATTCGATAAATAGTTTTAATGTGTTGCTAACCTATTATTTAGAATATTTATAAAATTATTTTACTCAATCTCGAAAAATGAAATCGATATTGCTCGACGTTTGTATTTCTTTCGAGAATTACTACTACTACACTACTGAATACTAAGTATTTCATGTACTGCGCATTCAAGATGTTCTTTCGATTTCGTTCGATATCAATAATTAATTTAAAGCGTTATAATTTTTTGGAGGCGTAATAGAAATGCATGGATATATATACATATGTACTTAATGGATTAATCACACTATGTATGTGTATACTATGTGTCTTGAAGTTTGCATAAAATAAGACACATGAGCTAAAAATAAAAAGTGTTAAATAAAGAAACTTTTATTAATTTAAAAATGAAATCAAGCCAGCTTAATAATTTTCTAAGTAATTAATTTTTCAAATTATTTTTTGTATCATATTTTGTTCCTTGTAGCCTTATCCAAAAGGAAGTGATTGAGTGCATATAATCGGTGTCGGTGATGGTTTGTAGGGCCCTAATTTCAATCTTCATCCTTCCTGTCCTTGTCTTGCAAGCCATGCTTTTCTTCCTTCTTCTGTCCAAAGTTTGTGTGGATAATTATCCCACTGCGGAGTATCATTTATGCAATCTACAGTAATAAAGTCACGAATAAGCGCATTACTGATCTTCACAACAGTTTTTATCCACGGAATATAATATCTATGCTATGTACCTACTTGGTCACTGCAATATACTTTTTTGAAAATTATATAAGAACAGAAGAGGTGCAAATAAAAAATGTTTAAAAATTCAACATACATTCTCCAATTTATATTATAGTAGATCCAGTGTAGTTCCATCTATAGATACAGTCATCCCAATGAGTGCACTTATGAGATTTATCTATAGGTATATATGCACCTGCGTTAGAACGATCTTGTGCACACACAAAACATGTAGTAGACACTACAAGGAACCAAAACAGGAGTCTCGTCCTTCCATTTGTTTCATTATTGTCAATATTCGCGCTGTAAAAAAAATATTGGAAAATGCACAAACCAATTAAATAAATTCAGAATAATATTAGCAATTATTTTATTTTGTAATCAATTTAGCATGTTTTTTACCTTCGTAGAACCAAACTGGGCTTTGAGAGAAGGCGCAAGTTGCTGAATTTAAAAAGAGTAATGTAGATTGATCTAGTTAGCTTATGCCAATTTATACAGTTTTGTTTTTGCTTCCTCGTCGGAAAATATGAATTCACAATCCCCTTATTATTAGTTTCTTAAAATTACAATGACCAATCTTAATAATTAACTCTACTTTGTGGCGGAGTATCAATGCTTAATTGAATAAATTTCCGTCATGGTTGATTACAAATGAAAACTTCTGTTAGGACTAGATTATGCTATTATGTTTCTCATGTACGATATAATGTGTTGCTCGTTAGTATGAGTTGATTGTCACATATTGTAATACAGAATTTAATTCCAGCAGAGAACATAATTTATTGACAATGCGAAAATGCTAAATTGTTTTATAATTTGAATACTCACTCTGCACTTGATTTCTGCATTATCCAAATAGAAATTGTTAAGTACTAACCAGTACTGGTACCGGTGTCGATGTTGGTTTATCTGGGGCCTTGTGCAACTTGAATTGTACACAGCATATACTTACAGTAAAAGGATGGAGCTTTTATCATAGCCCAGGTCCAGAGTCCTGTCCTGCTATGCGAGATGCGCAGCATCTTTTTTCCTTTCCTTGTGGTTCCTTATAGGCGTCCCTATAGTTCATATAGCTTCACATTGTCTATTCCAAATGGGGCAAAATGAGCGTCCTCTAATATAAATCTCACTTTGTAAGACTATATGGTCAGTGGGGAAAAAAATTAATGAAAGTGTCTTCTATAACTCACAGATTTTAAATTCGTGAATAAAAAATTAGTAGCTTAGCTAAGTAGTTCAGACTATATATAGTATACATAAATAACGAGAACGAGAATGATAACAAGAAAGAGAACCACTTTAATTAGAAAGACTTTTATTAAAGTCGATCCCGATCCTCAGTTGACTTTCTAGCGCACGTCCCAACTTGAAAATGAGCGTGGCCCATTTAAAATCCAAACTTATAGAAATTTACTAATAGCACTAATAATATGTGCTTGATTGCATAATATGCGAAATACTACACAAACCGAGTCTACTTAATTATACCTATTAACCACACGCAGGCGTTTTCTTCCCTCAAAAAATAAAAAATAATTTGACAGAAACTGAAAAGGAAAAAAGGAAATTCTCTGGGAAACTTTTGAGATTTTAATTACTATAAGTGGTGTGAAACAATTCCATTAGTTAGATACATAGTACATAACAGAAGGCAACAGGTATACAGTTTTTGGATCTATCTTTGAAAATGAGGATCAACGATCACTGACTGATGAGCTGGAGGGGTTAGGTCAGGCTCAGGTGAACTCAAGCTGAAGTCGTCCATCCATCCTCAACTCTACCTGTGTACAGTCATTAAATCATGGAAAAATTCCCCCCAAAAATATTTCCACCTCATTCTCTCAAAAGACTCAAGAAAATGTGAAGAAAAACAACAACGACAAAGGAAAGAAAGGATTTTGAGAGAGACATAGGAATAACATAGGGCAGGTTAGAATTCAGATTAAGAAATCTTTTCAAATAAAGCTCAAGAAGAACTCTCCTGAGAGCTAACAGAACAGACAGAAAAAATGTTGATGTTGACAATGGAACTTCGAAATGTAAATCCTTGCATTGTATAATTGAAATTAAATGGTCAAACAGGGCCTGAAGAAATCTGATTGTGCTACTCTGATATATTTTAGTTTTTTTTGTCCCACTATATTATGTATTTTTCTTATTCCGCTTTTTCCTCTTGATCATCTTCATCTTCGTCTTCGTCTTCGGCATCTTCTTCAGGTGAAGGTAGCCTTCCACTTCGTGAGATAGTTGAGGTTTGTAACAGTAGAGTACACAGGGAACAGAGCACAGCAGGACAGAGAGCCACCAGCTATTTGGGACTGGGATTGGAATAGAAATGAATTGCTGATTGGCAACGCAAAAGTTTTTGAGTACAGTAATAAACCGTACGCCGTACAGCAGTGTGTACAGGTACAGCCCAATTATGTAGGTAGGTAGGTACCTACTTTACTACTTACAGGATCGTCCGTTACATACGTTAGAAAATTCAGGGGGGAGAGCGTGGAGATATGAATTTGCTAATGTTAAAATCCCACCCTACAAAGCTTAAGAGGGGGGCTAAAAATTTTCATGAATTTTCGTTAACGTAATTTATGGGTACAATATTATATATGCTGCACTTTGCAGCACTCGTAGGTATGTACGTTAAGTATGAAGCCAAGGACAGTAATAATAGTATGATGTGATTGTACAAAACTACTTACCTACCTACCTACCTCTAAAACTTACCTGTTCAAATGTCCAAAGGTAAAATGAGCTGCCTTGCTTCCCTACCTTCTTTGTTTGGGTATGCATCTGTACTAAACTATAAGGATAAAGTACACAGATACGAATACGAGGAGAGCTAGACGCCCTGAGTCCTGAGTCAACAGTAACAGCACGTAAAGGAATACGATCCCCACAAGTTGGTGTTCGTATAGTGCAATGCATTCTTCGAGTTGGGATTATTTGGAAGTACCTTACCTACCTGGCTATATACATATATATAGTGTGTGCTAGAGATATCATTAAAAATCTTCCTCCTCTAGTAGACATTAGACATTATGTGCATTCTATTATTATATCTATACAATTTTAATACAAGTACCGACACCACCGACTTACCTGTACCTGGTGGATGTGGATGGTTTTCGTTGGCTGGTTTGGCTATAGGGCGATGAGTGGCCTGGCTATAGAATCTATTATGTATATGCTGACTGATTTCGACTGTACTGTAGTTACAATTTGAATTGAGGGAAAAAAGAAAAAGCTCAGGTGTTTTTATTCGTTTTGAGTTTGACTGCTGATTCTTTGCCTCCACTTGGACTCCACTCCATCCACATTTTCCACATCCACCACCATTACCAATAATATTAAGACGAAGACCATTACATTTTTCTATATCCCTTCTTCTTTTTTTCTTCTTCACACTTTCAAACAACTTTAAAATAACTACCCAAGTACAACCTACCTAAACTGATTGTTAATATTAAATAACTCGAGTTTGAGTGGACGAGCCTTCTACTCTACTAGTAAAAAAAATAAACTAGTTAGTGTTCTAGAACTACCTAACGAACGAGCGACATACACACAATACAACATATAAATCAGGAACCAGTTGTATTTTTTTTAGCTCTCTCAAGTTTATAAAAATAGTTAATTTTTTGGGGGGATTTTGGATCATCATCATTGGTGATTAAATATCATATCGTCTTGGTTCAATGTTGACTATACTCAATGTTTTGAAAGTTTCCTGTTCATCGTGAGGTGGGGGGAGGTGGAACGGTTGACGGTGGAGTTCACAATGATTTGATTTGATTTTGATTTTTTTTTGTACTTAGTTTTAACTCTGAAAGCATCCTCGGTCATCGTTTTCCTTATCTGACTGATATCCTAATGTCAATGTTATGATTTCTTACTGACAACAAGCTCGAAAAACAAGTTAAAGTAACTTCAAGTGCAAGTGACTGCCCTAACTAAACTATTAGCTATCGCCAATGATAAGGCATACTACGGTGATAATATTGAATTTAACAGTGTAATTCGAAACGATGTGTGGATTTTAATGAAAACTATATCATTGATCAATTTATTCTGAAGCAAATATAAATTCAAACAAAAAAGTGAGTGATACTGACAAACGTGAGAAGAAACAGGACACAGACAGGAGGACTGAGAGAGAAAAAATTATCGAGCACTGGAATATTCTCTGTACAACCAATAAAAATAACCAATTTTCTTATTTACTGTACATGAAATCAGGTGAGTGATTTTATTTTTTTTTAGGAAATTGTTTTTATTTCTATTTTGGAGCTCAATTCGCTTTGATTGATGCTTTTTCAACTTCAACTTGAAAGAACGGTTAATACTGACTCCGATGTGTGAGCTTGAGCAGTGATTCGTCTTTTGGTGATTCGAGTTGGAAAGTTATGTCATTCTCTATATTTTCCTGAGAAAACAAAGCGACGAACAATCAGTCATCAGTGATCGATGTGAGATGACAGGGTTCTTTGTGATGGTTGAAACTTGACACATGGTTAATTAGGACATATTCAGGAAGCAGGAAACGATAACTGATAACTAAAAACTATCAACTATTGGCGATCGGGTATATTAACGATAATTTGTTAGTCTTTTTATATTTTATATTAGTGTTTAAGTTAAAATTGATTTATTCGTGAGGTTCTGTGCGTGATGTTGAACATTTAACGTTCGTTCGAATTATTTTGTAAGAAATATGTTAGTTCGAGCCTGCGGTGATTTATTATTATTGGCTGCCGTTTGAAACTTGTACATTTTGAAGTTCCTGATGACTGATTAATGTTTGAGACATATAGATACTGGAAAACTCGAAGCTGAAAAGCTGTTTTTGTCTCTCGTTTGTTTTTGAGGGTTGGCTCTCTCTCTCTGTATTGTTTTGTTGGTATTGGAATTATTATTGAACAAACATTTAAATTGAATAGAATTCACTGTTAAAAGCTACTATACATATATATACAATGGAATAGACGGAAGTTACTGGCTTTCATCGATGTGTGTGTGTTACATCGATAAAAGTGTGAATGTCTCTGTCTGACTTCTGTTTAATCTGTAATTAATCATTCTCCAAAATAATACCTTACATTGTGTGTTTTATCGAAGTATTTTTTAGTTGTTAGTTTGTTCATCCACGCTAATACTAGAGTGAGGATTTAGTATTTAAAATAATAATACATAATAGTATGAGGCTACAACAAACTAAAGGATTGCGTAAGATCAAAAATATTCATCTTTATTCTTTATTGTATAATCGCGCAGAGTCATAGGTGGGGAATTCAATTTTATTTTATCATAATAATTTCAAATTAAATCTTTGACTTTAAGGAAGGAAAATCCTTCATGCAGTCAGTTGTTGTTGTAGGGAGTAGGGATTGAGAACGTGAATGAAGGAAGTATATGGATACTAAGTATCTGTAACAGAGATGAAGGGGACTTCTGTCTATTTACTTACATATATTATAATCTCTTGTATAGATGTATAGACCATATTATAGACAGGCACATAATTATAGGCAGGTATATCCATGTGGCTTTATTAATAATTATGTATGTAATTATAGGTATTCCATTAGGAAATGCACGACGACTGCAAGCATAATAGACAAGAATAAATGATAATGCTTTGTTTATAATATTTATGTGATATGCGTATAAAAACTATATTGTTGTATAGTAAGTAGTATTACGCACAAAGTACAACAGCGTCGTTTTTTTTAAATTACAAATTAGTAGAGCAAAGCATCCTTATCTTTAAATTGCTTAGATAATGTTAAAGTTAAATGAAAGATAATAAATGTGGAGCGTAATTTGATTGTGATCAAAACGTCAAAAGCAAAGCGTGCCATAAGCGTTATCTGGGTTAACGTAAGAGTCAGGAGAAGTCAGAGTGAGTGCTTGAGAGGAATAGTTTAATTATTATTATTGTCTTGAGTAAAACAGATAAGAAATAAAGAATTAAGAAGCAGTCAAACTCGGGAGTGTAGTTTTAATTATAATTACAATTATTATTGTTATTGTTACTGCAAACCATAAGCAAAGCTTCAGATTCATGAGTGTCGAATTTTATGCACGTAAAAAGTATACAAATTATTATGATGTGTTGTGTAGTATGGACTGGAGCTGCTGTGTAGTGTAGTGTAATATGCTGTCGATTATGAATGTTTTAATTGTTTAATGTAGTAATAATAATTATAGCCGTTACTCATTTTCTAATCAGATTTTTTTAATTACCTCAAATAGAATTCCAATAAATCCGCCCATCGCATCGAACTGGATGGATTGAAATGGAAATGGAGAGCTGAAGTGAATGATGTACATGAAAATCAATGAAAATCTTATTCTTCTGCTTCAAAATTAATTCAAGACATCGAATTCGTGAATCAATGAGAAAAAAAACCAAACGTGAAATCTAGAAAAATTAGAACAAAATGGATAATAAATGAATTACTATAAATACAATATGAAATTAACAATTAGCGCTTCGTAACAAATGCCGTCCAATCGTTCAACAAGAATTCCTGAGTAACATACGATATAAACATATTTTTGTCACAGGGTATTCCTTTATACATGTGTTATCAAATACTGCTCGTGAATATTGAACTGTAGACAAGTATATATATCTGCTGGCAGATAGTTTTACAAATACAGTCCTAAAATTTAATGTAACTAGTACGTTTATTTTTTTTAAATCGTTTTAAAAATCGGAAACCGTCAGTGACTTTATCTCGAAATTGTCTTAAAGCCTTTTGGGATGAAATTTTCGAAATTGTATAATCTACTGAGTAGAAATAAGGAACAAAATTAATCTTCCCTGGACCTCAAGTCGATTAAATAGTGCAAGTGAATAATCCAAATTCATATATATAACTGATTTTTTGCAAATCAAAATCAAATTTAGGACACCAATTTATTACAATTTATGATTACAAGGGAAAGGCGTGAAAATCCTCTAAAATCTCAACTTAAAAAATATATAAAACTACGATCGGCATTGACAGTTCAAAACGGTAAGCTTTTTTTAGTATTCATTTCATTATTAACCTTTCCAATACTGTTTGCACAGTTGTACATAGCTCATATTAGTTTGCAAGGTTGAATTGGAATTTGAATGTGGTTGTGGTTTCGCTCAAGAAGTAAATGGCACTGAGCTATGCTATTTTTAACATGCCCTTAAAAACGATTGTTATTTGTGAATTCTTATGGATTGTATAATGTTTATTATCTTACATTACATAGCTACCATTATTGAATAACTGAATATTTGAACGAACAAGACCTACTCTCTACTACAGTGTACCTAGGTATGTACATTAAGTATCAGAACATAGCAGTATATAGCTCTAGCACAGATACTATTATAGATACTGAAACCGACACCGAGCTGCAGGCGGCAGACGCTGTTACTACTGATGATACAATAAATTGTATTAATTTTACTCATATTTATGAGCTTGTGCAAATGTAAGCTAATTGTCATAGTAAATAGAAAAAGCGATTCACATGCTAAATTCAAAGAATGGATATAGAATGGCTGAATTGAAGGGTGGCGGTTGGTGCATAAATACAGGGTGGTTCAGAATTCAAATTCAGGCAAAATCATTAATACTGTTTGATAATAATAGTAGACTGTAATTTTAGCAACTGTATTAATGAATTCAGAGACGACCACGACGGTGCGGTGTACAGGAAATGAATTTTTTAAACTCAAGATCTAGACCGTGTGGAAATAAAATTTTTAAATTGCACAGAGGAACGCCTATGATACAACATGGTAGGACAGGAGGACATACACCCCATTTAGAAAAACGAAAAATAATCCCATATGTACAAATTACTTACATTACAAAATCCTTGAGCATCCTCATGTATCTTGTATTATAATTGTGACATGTAAAAATGTAAAAGCAGCTTCAATTTCCATTTCCAGGACGTGAGGGTGATCATATTTCATGGAATATGATCTCTTCCTCAAAATTCATTCCGGATCGGCCGGCATTCGGCTTCGGCATCCTTATAATACTGCATGTGCCTCCCTTTACAGCTACTGTTACAGAGTTACAGGCAGCCACGAAGACAGCATGCTTATTTTTCTCAACCCTGGCCCTTTTATATATCAGGTCTTAAATACTACAGGCAGTGCACAATTATATTGAATTTAATAAAAGCATAGAACGTAGAGATAGATATAACATGCAGTAACATTACCTGCCAGCACGCCACCTTGCCTACCCGTAACTTTATATATAAAAAAACAGACCAACAAGGTGCCCTTCATCACTTCATGTATATTTATACTATGGTGGGATTAAGTTTTTATTTACGTACTTGAAAGCATTGACGCCACTTGAAAGGCATGCAGTAATCCTAAACCAAGTATTTTCACATAGTAATAATAATAATAAATAAGCCTAGTATTACATGCTTACCAAAGTATATTAAACCACATGCATTCTTTGAAGTGAACCCAGGCTGTAGATTATAAATATAATCCTATATGCCATACATAAAACCCTTCCGATTATTAAAATTAATACTGGAATGGAACGAGTAATATACTATTCGACAGGAAGTAAATTTTTATTTCACTTCTGAATTCCATTCCCAACTGGTTTTTTTAATCATGATAATAATACATAATGACGATACTGTACAAAATGGATATACCAATGAAAATTTTATCCCATGATTAAATGGAGATATTTCCAGTAATTATCACTGCATACAGCGGACATGCACTCACGCAGTACTGGCCGTGTAGAAAATTTAAATAAGGTGTTTGCCAATAATCCATACCCAAATATGGTCACTGCTTTTGGTTTTCCTTGGACGACTTGTGCATCGTCTGCCCTGTCCTGCTAAAACCCAGGTGTTGATCATTAATAGCCTCATTCTAATTCTAATTCAGAGTGAATGTGAAGGGCGTATTTGTATTTTAGCCATTGTAATTTTTTTGAAGCATCTAATATATTCGACGTCGTCGTCGTCGTCGTCCTGCTCGTTAGGCTAAAAGTAAATTACAAAATTAAAATGGTGTGATTAAAAAATATACAAGAGTTCTAAAATAGGAGTTTAACAACTCGTTTTTTAAATTCCGATACATTACAATATAGAAATATAGAATAGCTGTAGCTTCTTTGAATGATTGTGATGGTGATGAGCACATCACATAATAGGAAGTATCATCATAGTAATATGGGAAGGGATATAAAAATAATGAAAAACAAAATTACATTCGCTCAGTAGTCCGTCCAGAGACTGAATGCCCATTAAACACCTCAGCCAGAGCAATGAGATGAAATGTATAATGTCTACTTATCGTTAGGAGAGAGATTTAGTGCAGTGGGAATACAGACAAGGTACTGGTTTAATATGTAATACGATGCAGTCCAATGCAAAATCCAATTCATGGGTATTTTAATGTAAAGCATAAAGAATCTCATTATCCTGTACAACTTTACAAAAAAAAATTCATGGTTTATTTTATGTGTGTGCAGTATAATTTATAGAGTAAAAGTTGTGTTGGATTTGTACAATTTTGAGCAAAACCAAAACTACCTATACCTATAACCTATAAATGTAAATTGTAAATGCATCCGGCCATGCGGTCTCTTTTTGTACAAGCCGGCATGCATGTAGGATTTGAATTACATGCTTTACTTTAACATGCCATGCCACGTTAAATATGTATATTCCACAAGCTGCTACTACAACAACGTTCTGCTCTGCCATGATATACCATGACATGGAGTGTCATGGATCTCTGTTTAAATAGATTTAAGTAGACAGATAGGATATATATGTAGTAAGAGGAGAGTCAGGAAGGATCAGGCGGCAGATTTTGCTGGCTGTATATATAATATACACTGTTTCATCTGTGCAGAGAGTCACTGAGGAACTGTACAAAGTGTGTGTGTGTGTGTTTAGCACCTAGCAACGGGGTATTGCAGAAATGTAAAACTAACAACACAAGTCAGAGGAGAGCAGATAGATGAGGTGTTTCTTCTCTGTCAAATAAATTAGCTCCACACCAACAGCTCAGTACCATGTCATTAATAGGGAAGACGAAGAGGTACTGGAGCAAAATGATTGTGTGTGTAAAAAAAAGCCTGTTTAAACTTTAAAACTGACAAGGAGCAACGGCGAATGCATCATGTCTCCTGTCTATAATGTGGGTATCCATTTCCAACAGATATATTTCCTACACAATTATTCTGATTAAAAATACATTGTTGCCCACTTGTGTCGTAATGATATTATGAGAGTGTGTTTAGCTAAAGCAGCCTTACGAAAATGTCAAACATTGTATTGTATTTTTGGAACTACAGGATTTTAGAGATTGTTCATATTGAAGGTGCGAAATGTTTGAATTGAGCGTTTTTTTCAAGTGCAAACTATTTTAAATATACCCTTTTTTGAGGTAAAATATAGTGTTATGAATAGTTGCTTTTGATTTGAGCACTAAAATATTTCGAAATGCGCATTTTTTAAAAGATGGTTGATTTGCTATTATTCTATTATAATGGTTATAAATTCCCGTTTTAAAAAAGTTTTTAAACTTTCTAATTACTAATTTTGTAAAGGCATAAATTCCTTTAGTCGTAAGTAGAGTATGTTTTTGAAAATCTCAGTACAATTGGTCTAATTGAATGCTTTGAAGATCTCAAAATTTTCTAAATGTATTTTAAATATTCAGAAAATTTTATATACAGATACATCTTTTAGGAAAGAGGATGAAATCTGCGTCATAGTTTTGAAAGTTAGAAATTGTCTACATAACAAACGGGTTTGAAAAATACAAGCGGTATAATTTCATGGAAAAATATCTGTAGTTATAGGTATGGGATGTTTCAGTACAATCCCCTGATATATCTGAATTGTACAGCCTCCCTCTGTTTTGCACAATTTACAAATTGCACATGTCAATGTCATGTTATTATTGCGTCTTCACGGGAAAAGTAACTTGTATCGCTTCCCTCTGACAGAAAAAACAGCTGCCAGTAGGCGAGCGCCATACCGTACCACCAGACCATATTATATACCACGGGCTGCATGGAAGGAGGAAGCAGTTTGAGGAGCTTCTTGTGAAAAATTTCCCGTCTTGCATAATATACTTACGTAATACAATTATATTAGGTTTCAGTTTAGTGGTGGTTCAGAGTTTGGACCCGACCCGGGTAGTAGTAGTACGAGTGCGAGTACTAGTGCAATATATGGAAAAATTCAATGGAAGGCATTCAATGCTCCAAAGCGCGGCACCCACAAGAATTATGACTTGAATAGAAAATCTTATAGATCCCGGTTTAGAGTTTAGGGCTCTAATAAAAAAAATCGTGTGCCAGAGTAAACCACAGAGCAGAAGGAATGGCATATGAGTGTACAGCACAGTAGCGTCTTTTACAAGAGGGAAATAAAAATAACGAAGACGTACGATTACACAATGTGCAGAGTCAACATGAACTTAGGGATACGGACCGTATAGCTATAATATAACTATAAAGACTAAAATAAAAAACAAAAAACGAAAAGCGATGTGGCGGTAAAAACATTTCAGACTATATCTATATATTAAATGGGAGAACAGGGCTCATGGGGTTTTTATATACTAAATTATAATTACACTATATGCCCGATACTTTACATACAAGGAGGTAATGTAAAGGACATGTAATCATCAGTAGTTGTTGATTCTTAAATCCCGATTTCATGTATTCTTCAGCTCAGTCACATCTGGTGGGTCGTTGTCGTGGGTTCCTTTTCCCTGGCTCTGGCTCTCTTGCTCCTTCATTCCGCAGATACAAGTTTTTGTTTTATAAAGTTTTTTTTCAAGTGAGGAAATACATACGACAAAGAAAACAGAAGAACCAAATAAGTTCCTCGCTCTCTGTCTCTCTCTCTCTCTCTCTCTCTCTGTAATCTGTAAGTACGTGTGTAGGTAGTAAAATAATTCCGAGTCAAATCTCTCTCTGTGTATGAAGAAAAAAAACAATCTTGCATCTTAAAAACGTTTTGACTCTGTATATATAGGAGTGCATTTCTAACTGTTTCTTGTGCATATAAGGAGTCGGACTGGAACGGAACCTATAAGATCAAGCTTGAAGATCTTTCCTTCAGCTTTCAGCTCATGTCAATAAGTGCTCAGGAGAAGAATATGTGAACTTTTACAAATGGGAATGGTGAAGGATAAAAAGGATAAAGGAAAGGCCATGAGTACAAAAACTACAAAACAGAGTCCTCATATTCCATTTCATTACGTGTAAAAGGTGGTCGCGGTCGTTTTCGTGGTTGTAGGAGTAGTAGTAGTAGTACTGTTATGCTGTAAGATATCTAAAATTTATACAGCTACACACATTTATTTAAAGTTTACGGTCCTTCTCTACATTTATATGATATACATGCATAATAATTATATACGTCATATAAAAAAAACTACAGTAAAAAACATCAACAGAAATAAATGAGTGATCAGTATAGTATGATGGTAGAGGGCTTTTTTGCTTTGTTTTACTTTTCTCCTATATATTATTTAAAACAGAGACACATTTTAGCTCGACTAAAGACCAAAAGCAGACTGTAAAAATGTTTTAAAATATAAAACATAAAAAGGGCACTGTTGTAATACTAATATTATATGACCACATCGAAATAGACAAAATTAAATACTATTTTCTGTTTACAAATTACAAACGAAAAAATACTGTACATAGGTATCTGTAGAGTGCCGTGCAGTCTGCCTGCAGACAGAACAGGAACATACTGAATTTTACATTATTGCAACTGAAGGACTGACATTTTTCTTGGGTGTTTTGTGAATTATGGATATTGTGATCGTTTGTGGGTATGTCCATGTTCTGCTTGCTTACTTATGTTATGTTATGTAGGCAGTTCCCTCTCCTCTCCAAAAGGAGCCGACGTCACAGAGCATCGAGTAAAAGTCTCCCTACCTTTTGTACATTAGTAAGGCCATTCGTTTTTTTTCTCTTTTCGTTTTAGTATTTGAATAATAATGCTCGAGTTAAAAAAACAATAAATGAGCTGTACAGTGACTGGAGTATGACTGTCGAATGTCGACTGTCAAAGTCAACTGTACGTAAATTTATTCAAGAAGAAGAGAAAAAAACAGTGTGGGCTGTTGTCGTGGCGTTTTCGTTGTCGTTGTTTGTATGTATGTTGCACATACCATTAGCCAGAATAGTCACAGGCAGAATAGAACAGATAGTTTTGAGGGGGAGTTTAGGTTTAGGATGTTATCTATGGATATATACGTTGTACCTTTGCAACGTGCTACGTGTGCTACTAATTTGTCTCCTGATTTGTGACTTCGATTCCCACTTTGACTTGGGCATGACTTTATGCGTGGTTGTGGTTTGTGAACTTGTTACAGTTATTTAATTGATGTATTTATATTCATTGCTTTAAGTAATAGGGCTTTGGAATTTGGAAATTTCTTTTTTCATACTAAAGGTATACATATGTGAATATGAATATCGTGGGTAGTCGATGGAAAAGCAAATCGTCTTCTTCCGATCTTCTTTCCTTGGAAATTTCAATGGAACGCTGCAGTAGTTTTTATTATAAATTTTTTTGAAAGATACGAATCAGTTCCTTGACCGACCGCCGTAATGGAATTTTGAATTTAGTTTTGATATTAAATTTGTAGGTGGATAATAGTTATTCCGGGATAGTGACATTGCTTTTATTTTTAGATACATGGCAAGATTTTGAAAGCGGATTAAATTTTCTATACAGAAAGAATGGGACAATAGAAACACTACATTTTTACTTTTACAGCCACACATTTTCTTTTTCTCTTGTTTATTTTAGGTAATAATGTGGAATGCTCACAGATCTTATTGCTCTCTGCAACATTTTCAATTTGAGGAAGCTTTAGTTTTAGTGTTAAACAGCTGAGTACAAGGGTTTCGTGACATTTTACTCAGGCAAAAAACCTGAAGGAGGTAAACAGAAACAGAGAATTGTGTGGACTGCCTATGCTCATAGCCCTAAATACTAAATACAGAGCCCATAGGCTTACGTTGAGTTGTTCCAAATTTCCAAATTCAAAATCTACAACTGGATCTGTAACCAAACCAAAATTGTAGTCGTCCTTAAAAGTCTTAATCTTTCCTTTGTGCATCATCCCAGTCAGTCCCATAGCCCCAGTTCCATAGTGGATATAATAAATCTTGCAATTTACTGATATTCTCGACTCCATAAATCAGTGGGGAAGACTCTCTACATAGTAGTTAGTCAGTTTGTAAAGTTAGTTAGAGATACAGGAGTCACATGGGAAGGGAAGTTTGAAAACAAAAACAAATATGAGTAAAATACATAAAATAAAATGGAGCACGGAGCCAAGGGAGAAGATTTAGGAGAGAGCTGTCTGCAGACGTTATATGGAGTTGGAAGTGGAATAGGCGTTTCGTTTTCTCTCGTAAAAGCTAAGAGCGGAAAATGGAAGCCCCTTCCTTCTTTTAAACAATTTAAATTGAAAATTGGAATTTTGTAGGATTTTCTTCGTCTACGTGATTGAAATTAAAATGGACAAGGATCTACATAACATATGGGGACACATGTCGGGAAGAATGTAAACAAGGCGTGCATTACATAATCTTCTCTGAAATCAAAACATGTGATCTGTATACCACTAAAGCTTGTAAAAGGAGGTAGCTTCTCTGAGCTTCTAATCGGAAGATGGTTCTCGTCTTGAAAATGTAAATATTGTCCTTTGACTGACTATTGTCCTTACATAAAGTATATATCCGAGTTTTAACTTTCAAAATGGGACATTTTTGAATTTTTTAAATGTGCAAAGATTGCAGTTTTTCTAGATTCACAATTTTAAAACTCAGATCCTGTTTGTACTTTTTCAAATGTAGTGTAAATAAATTATTTTGCACTTTCAAAAATATGTAAATATGGTGTAATTTTCAATTTCAAATATTTGTAAATGTCATGTTTTGAACTTTCAAAAACGTGTAAAAAGCATAGTTTTGAGCAATTTGTAAATATCGTTCAAAAAGATGTAAATAGCGCGTGCTGCTTTGTATTTAAAGGGTGCAAATAGGATGAACATTTCTCCTTCAAAAGCAATTCGATTCGTCGATTATTATAGTTTGAACTTCTTACACCTTGTCTCGTACTGTAATATATAGCGTATTTTGACTTTGGTAAAAATATTATGGTATACCACGTTTTCATTCTTCTGCTACAATTTAGACGTACACACAGAGTACATAATATATACTATAGGAATTCAAAATATTTTCCGTTTTCGTATTTTGCAAATAAACATGAAGTATCCAAAGCATACAGTACATATTACAGCTACAAACTCCGTCCAATGGATTCTCAGTTATTTCAACACTGTGATGTGTATAGAATGTACGTAACTGTAAAAATAAAAATGGCTTGTGTCTATGGCTGCTTTGTATAGCGTATCATATCATATGGTTTGACGATGTCAAGGTTAAAGTTTCTTTTGTACAAGGTGGACGACACGAGACAAGACGAAGACGACGGCCGGGCCGTCATAGAGGAGATAGACATAGCGAGAGCAATTAGCTTCTCCGTCCCCATCCCCATAGTCTTTTACTTCCTTCTTGTAAATTGTCCCTTCTTTCATCTCGTCTTTCGGAAGATGCTGAATGTCACGGCTCAAATTCCTCAAAATTGTGTATGTATTAATTACCCATGTCTTGTGTAAGTTCTGGCTGTAAGATTTTGTAGTAATGGAGCAGTACGCTTTTACAGTGACAACATTATATTATGAAACTTCCGTTTTGACTTCTGGGTATAACTTCTATACGATTCTGTGTCTCCGTAAAACCATATGTGATTTTAGCACAGGACAGATAGACCATTTTGCATTTCCATCAGCTCTGTGGAAGTGTACAGGCAGAGAACATGAAAAGTGCATCCGGATCCTTTTCCGTTTTAATGATTCCAATCTTCCATTCGTAACCTCATCAAAAGTCATGCCAGAATAACTCTTAATAATTGTTATTATATATTACGTAAGGAACAACATTACCAGCCACTGTCTGTCTGTGTGTGTGTTTGTGTGTGACTTACCGTCTTACAATACGATACGATATACGATTAGTCCGTATAACTCTGTTCATAGTCAGACAGCAGGCGCTCGGAAACTACAGATATTTTTATACGGGCTCGTTTGCGTTTCTTTTATGTAATCGCACTTCCTCTCCATCATCATCTTCCATGTTGTTGGAGCATTAATTTATTTTTTATATGTTGTTCTCTATATGGTGGTATACGTGTAATTTTATTTGCGGAGTGCATTACGTTGTACATCTATAATTATGGCTCTGTTTGTATTTGTAGCATCTGCAATGAAAGTCTCCTCATTTTCCGAGTTTAAAGATCAACATTCTTTCTCCGTGTGGAATAAAAACCTTTATGACTTTTCCTCTTTTTGTCTATATTATATTTACGTGAGTTCGTACTTCTGCCTGGAGTGTGAGTGTCTATTGAAGTAACTCACCTAGGTATATATCTGTATAAGATAGATTAAATACTATGTACAGTCAAATACACAAGTTTGCTGTTTTTGTTTTGATGTTCTTGTGTATTTTATACACCATTTTATTTTTATTTGAATTCGAAATTGAACCCACCTAAATTTTGAGCCTATTTTGAGCGTACCTATTTTTTTGTTTAGTCAGCTTGCGCTTAAAATAATGAAACTATATTTATGATGAGAACGATACATTTTAAGTGGAAGAAAAAGAAAGTTTACCGATTTTTATTTCGGATGTAGTTGCAAAAATAATTAAGCCATGCAAAAAAAGACGACTCGTTTTTGGAATAATTCGACGTTCGACGTGTGTGTTTTTTTGAGAGATTTAGCCATTTTTTGACAAAAATTACATGAGAATAATGAGAGAGTGATGGCGATAAGGGACATCGTGCTGTTGGAGCACGTCTCGTTCCCAATCCCAATCGCAAGAAGAACCAAAAGTGTCCAATGTCAATGTTAAAGAGGGTGTTGTAGGAACTCATGCATCATGTGTGATAATGCTTCATCTGTGTCAGCATCAGCCTTTTCGTTTCCATTTTCCATTTCAAAATATATCACTACGCATAATATGATGTATTGGTATAGCTACAGATAAAAGTACTCATGTGCGTGTAGACTAAAATACGGATAAAGAAAATGGAGATTGAGTGCTGTATAGAACTGTAGTAGTAACTAACTATATGGTAGTTAGTAGGACAGGGAATTAACCGAGTTGGGTGTTAAACGTGTCGAAAAATGTGGACAGGGAGACGGAGATATTAGATGGGGATGGTAGAGAGCGAAGTAGAGAAGAAAAAAACTTGGGAAAAATAACGTGAAGCCGTCTAAGTTATGTGTGAGTGTACTCCATTTTCATTTCATGGCACATCTCCATGTGTGACGTGTGTCAATTGCCATGTGTCTTGCCCTGTCAACTTTTAGAGTTTACCCTATGCCTATACATGTACCTAGTATACTACACATACACATAGCTGGAGTTTCCAAAAAATCTCATTCACATTTTTTGAATATGCCACGTGCCATATGTTTCTAACTGTTCCATGGGAAAAATCATCTGGTGTCCCTTAAATCCCTCCGTAAAACTTTTACATAATATTTGTACATTTTTACGAAGAAGAAGAAGAGATGCGCTCCTAAAGTACGCGGCAAACACGTTGGTCGTGTTCAACATAACCAAATGTGTACAACATACAGAGCGGTTTGGATGCGGGTGACTGTGAATACTGCATCTTTTTCTTCTTCTTGCGGATCCGGAAATTTTATATTTTGTGTTTTCTCTTTCTTGAGGAAAAATAAACTCGTTCAAAAAATTCTAAAAAGACTTGGCGCATGGTCAATTTTGAGCCATTGGTCGTATAGTCGTAGTCGTAGTAGTTTCGCTTTTAAAATAAATATAGGTAGTAGGTAATAACAAGAAGCAGGTTTTAAATTTTAAAGTTTTAAAGTATTTGAGTTAATAAAGGTGAAGCATCTCTTATCTTACTCACTTTATGCTATGGCTGTTTATAGATAGGAGATGCACTTCCTATATATCATACACTCTTTCGTCATTAAACTAATGCTTTTCGGCTGCCGCGTCGGCATTATTGGAAAGCTGCACACACACACACACACACACACACACGGAGATAAAAAAAGTTGTGATGAAGCAGTAAATTAAAATCGTGGGTTGATAGAGGAAAAGATATTTTTCGATCCTCTTTAAAAATCTGCTCTATGGCTCGTCAGTTCATCTTATATGCTTGGCTCTCTTCCTCCTATTTTTTTTAATTTGCCGAGTCAATTAACTGCATACTGCAATCAAATGCAGAAATCTTCCTATCCAAATTTTATTATCTTATAATACTTTTGACTTTTGACCTCAAGCCGCGCGCTGTAAAAGTATTCCAAGTGGATGGATAGTGGATAGACTCACATCTACCAATGCTTATAGAAATGGTGACCGTTAAAAATACTCCTTTTAGTTGCTCTAAATCTGCATACTCTACAGATTTGAGATTTAAGTGCACAGAGAGCCGTTCTTTTATTTAGTCTCGGCATCTCGGCATTCTTTGATTTACTTTTACTTCAAGTTTTATTAAAGTTCAAACCGAAAATGCATACCTTCCATACGCAGCAGGAGGACGCATTCCTTTTTCAGTGCGTTTCAAATCTGCGCCCTTCTGTCTCCGTATGTCTGTTTTGCATGTGATTGTACGTAGTTTGAAAATTCTTATTCTGAAAAACAAGAGGTGTGAGGAGGTATGAGGTGAGAAAAGATGAGTTGATATTTTTCCTGAGAGGAAGTGCAAAAATGCTTACAACAACATGGAGTACAAATGGAATTAGGTATATCTGATCTGAGAGCATATCTGTGTACTCCTGGCAGGCTCTAATCAGTAATCATGGAATGAGTTATAATTACCCATGCTTACTTAGGGAAGGCAGTTATGTGAGATACAGCGTAGATTAGGTGTCATCTGTGACTAGTTGGTTGTTAAAGGAGGCGGGTAAATGCTCTAATAAAACTTGTTTTTATTTTTATCTCCAACGTTATATGGGTACTTTTGCATCGTGGGCATTTAAATTTGATTTTTCAAGGGTTTTGCACTGTCAACTGTAATCTGGGCTTATTGGGCAAAACAGTAAAAAAAAGGAAGGAGGCGGATATCTGTCTGTATCGATATCAGTATCTGTCAGAAACGCAGATAGCTGAATTATGATATCCTCTGTGAAGAATCAAAATGACCCACGTCCATTTTTATTTAAATTCAAAGTGCACTATCTACCAAAAAAAATTATTATAATAATCCTAAAGGCATCTAAATAGAAAATTTTATACTTTTCAAAAACATGCAAATAGAACATTTTGCACATTTCACAAACACGTAAATAAATTATTTTTCAATTTTTACAGAGACATGTAAATGAAATATTTTTCGCGTTTTAAAAGCTCGGAATTAACATATTACGCATTTGTTTCATTTAGTGATTTTTTTGACATATTTATAGCTCATTTTGATTCTAGCTAAAAATGGATATGGCCCATTTTGATTCTTCACAGATGATATATAATGTACCCACAAACTATATGTAAATATAGCTATCAGTATACTGCGATAATAGTAGATATACAGTAGATGGTTAAAGTTAAATAGATTTCCAATGCTGTGAATGCCATGGATAGAACACTATCTGTCTGTCTCTGTGCTACGAATACAAACAACGGAGATACATACCTACTTACAAAAGTATACAGTTTCGCTTATAACTTAAATCAGCAAAATCCTACCCTATATCTCCAAGTAGGTACTTAGGTAGGTAGGTTCTTTATGACAGTCGCGGTGTTTGTCTGTTTGCAGTTAGTAGTCATAACACTCATATTGAATTGCATTCACAGTCTCTGTTTATTTGTACAGTGTGCTCTTAAGTGGAGTATTAACTATCATATCCTCGCGAATTATCTGGGCTATAATTGGACAGTAGACTCAATCACAGAGGAATAACAATAATCATAGTAATAATAATAATTGTGTTATGTCTATAGATTATATCTTATACATGTACCTAACTATGCCTGTACGGTATTTTACCTTACGAATTCACATGCGATAAGCGCATACAGTCCAAGAATCCAATAATCACTTTTTCGTAGTTAATATTTCAATCATGTGTAGACTCCATACTCCATAGAGCTTATTAGAAACGGTTGTGAATTTGTGAAGATACAAGAGAGAAAATATTTATGAATTTTTCATGGTACTTTAACATTGGTTGAAGTTTCCTTTCATTTAATTTTATTATTTCGTCTCTGAATTTTGATTTATTGAAGAATTACTCCATAATAATAATAACAATAATAATAACAATCTCTATACACTCTCTGCAGGGGCAGACAGAAAGGTATTTGTAGAGATTGCACAGTATCAAGCATAACGTTCGTTGTAAGCAGTACAGATATGTAGGAAAATCAACGCAGTATATAACTATTAAAGTTCAGAGGTATTTCGTTGGAATTGGAAGAAAGACCAATATTATCCGAATGATATAGTTACATGTATACATGTGCAGTATAACTCATACAATCAAAAATTCATAATCATAAAAATATCTATAATTTGTAGCTGTAAAATTTATTGCTAGTAGTACAGACAATTAAAATTATGACTAGTACTTATTCTTAATAGTTAATTGAAGACGAAGGGGGGGGGGGGTGTTTATTATCTTTTAGTTATATTGCATTAATACATATACCTACTGTATACTGTATACGGTATTTTATGTTCCGCTCAAATAATTATACACATTTTTTATATACATATACTGTATATTTTACACATACCTAGTAGAAATAATTGGTGATTGGTTCTTGCTTTAGAGTAGTATCTTGAGAAATTGAAATGGTAGTAATTGAATCATCAGGGGAGATTTTTTTAAAGATTGAAAAGATTTCCCTCATTTATGTGTTTTATTATGAGTTTATAAATATTAGAATTTAATTGGAATCAAATCAGGATTTAAATGGTAAGCTCAAAATGTTGTTGTGAGCAATGACTGTGAAAATGAAAGTGTTTTTTTCGTAGTTGTGTCCAAATTTTGAAATACGCGATTTGAAAGAGAGAGAGTCAGAAGTCAGAGTCAGAGTTTAGCTGGTCACAAATATACATATGTGTGGAGGCAAAAATCATAATCGTGATCGTACATAGCTACAATTATATCGCGTAGTTATAGTTATGGCCCTCGTATGCATTTGGTTGTATAGAAAAGTAGCATACTGGAATATCTATAGCAAGACTTTGAACTCTGTATTTCTTCTTTCCGTCTAAAATATGTGATAATAATATAATAAAATTGAACGAGTTAAATACTGCGTTTAATCCAAACTTGAAAAATACTGTGGTGCATCAAATTAGTATGTGCCTACAAAGGTTTTACAGTATAGATTGCATTAGTACAGAGGATATCATTCATTATATTTTCATTTCCATTTTCCTGCACTTTTGATCTCTTTCGTGATAAGGTTGGACGTCGTCGTGCCTCTCTGACCACAACATAGGCATAGGAGAGAGAATACGAATAGAAAAAGACAGACAGTGACTTTTTGAGACGTTGATTGTTGTTGATGTTGGGAATATTGTTTCATTAGGTCAAGTGTACTGCTTGAATAAATTCCATATCAATATCGAATCGATCCAATATATATTTTGACTGAAGCAAATAAATACAGAGATACATATCGGAAGTAAAATAATACACAGACATAATATGGATGTTAATTTGACACATCTTTATAAATATTGCACGGAATTGTGCTTTTGGGATTTAAGAGAGGTTAATATTGCTTAATCAATTTATTGTAAAAACTGTTGTTGATGGAATCGTATGCGTAAAAATTAAAGTATTAAAATATATAACTCATAAAATTTTTTATTGTTTTATTTTCAGGACTCAGGATTATGAGTGTGTCGAAACTCAAAGACGAATCGTTGCCTACCGTATTAAATTGCAATATTGGAATTTTTGAATTTTACGCTGAATCAGTCATTGGACCTCGAATTCATATCCAGTAAAATTGACAGTGACAGTGAAGCCGTGATAGTAAAGCCTTACGCGTATTCGTAATCTCTGAAAATATTTAACTTACAAGTACATAGTACAAAGTACAATTTAAACAATTGCGGAAGAAACATTACTGAAAAAATAGAACCTCAACCCTTGATCTGAAATAAAGAGGGGAAACTGATTGACAAATTTTACAATGTTTGACGTTGACTCAGAAGTTCAAAATCCGAAACCAACATCGCATCAGCAGCAGGGACGACAAATGTCACCAGTTCTTCACAGGAAATCACCGCACGTCATGATGATGAGCTCAGAGTCCTTTGCTGAAACAGAGCAGAATCACATCAAGTCCTTGTCCGGCTCTGGTTCTGGTGGCGGTGGAGATTTAGGTGGGAACACCACGAGCCCAGTCGGCCGACAAATAAGTGTTTCCTCCGTATCTGCAACTACTCCAAATTCCAATACCAATACGAATTTGATTACAAATTCAAATGGAAATGCAAATCCAAGCTATGATTACAACTTCAATAAAAATTCTACGCGTCTGACTCACAATAATAATAATGGTTTTAATAATAATAATAACAATAACGATAGTTTGAATGGGAAGGAGTCTCGTATGGAGAACAATATGTCACCACCGCCATCCGCCCCACCCTCCCCACCACCACAACTCTCAGCGTCAGTAGAGCGATACTCTGAGTATCACCAGTCGCCGTCCTCGTCGTCGTCCTCCTCCTCTCCCCAGAAGAACAGTAAGAGTCGTCAGTTCAAGTTGGAGTTGAGAGCTGAAGACGTCGTGAAGAGCGAAAAGAAAAACGAGACGAAAAAATACGAGAATAAGAACAAGAACAACAACTTGGATGAAAGAGATGGAGATGGCTCTCCTCTAAATGACTCCTCAACCTCAACCTCATCCACGATCAGAGTCAAAACAGTGCCTTTGTCACTCTCGCTGTCCCAGCAGTACTCACCTACTTCATCTCAAGCCTCATCTCCGCTCTCAAGCTCTACACCAAAAAACCAAAGCAGTAGTAGTAGTAGTGGTAGTAAATCCAAATCCGTCCGAGAAGACTTTGTCATTACGGAAGACACCCCTCCAAGGTTATCCTCCGCAAAAGTGCCTTTGAATCATCACAATCATCATCACCATAACTCAAGTGAGCGTGGCGGTGGTGTTGATAGTAGTAATAGTAGTAGTAGTACTATTAGTAGTGGCGGTGGTCGAAGCCCATTCACAAGGAAATTCAACAACAGTGCGACGAGTAGCCCATTCAAAAGCGGGATTGTTCCCCACCTGACTTTCTCACCGGAAACCCCACCACCGCTCCAATCTTCCTCCAGCCCACCGATCGCCACTCCAAGTCCAACACAAAGCAGCACGACCAAATTATTTGGTGATTTAGAAAAAATGAAATCCACACCTGGTGGGCTACGGCATAGTTTGGGTGGCAGTGGTAATCTGAACAATCATCATCACCACCATCATCATCTTCATCAGCTACATAATCATAATCCCGCGATGGGTGGGGGTGGGGGAGGGGGTGGAAGTGGAAGTGGTGCGAGTGCCTTTCTTAGTGATGACAGTCCCAATGGTCTCTCCGTCCTTGATGTGAGTGTCTCGTCCTCCTCCTCCGCGTCCTCCGCCTCTGCTCCCGCAGGACACTCAAACCAGACCCAGCCACATGCGGGTAACTTGAGCAGTGGCATTCTCAGTGACAACTACGCCACCAACCTTCACCACACGACGAACAACCATAGTCACTCCTCGAGTAATATTAGCAGCACAGAAGAAAACTTTGAGTGTGTCGGGGAAGGGACGGAGTCGTTGCTGGACTCGCAGAGTGAACACACCAGCTTGCAGTATTCAAGGTAAGCGACTCCACAAAATTATTTCTTGAGTTAATTCACGTAAAGTGCTTCATGTAGACGCGTACGTTTTCACGCCCGTTTGTATAGTATGTGTCTATAAAGACCACTATCAATAAAAAATAAAATAATATTTTTTTAATGCACCTGCTGCTTCAACGTCTGACGTGTCTAATATTCCTTAGAACTCCGACACAGTCAGTCAGGAGGTACGCAGTATTAAGTATTAAGTTGTAGGTAAGCCGTCAACACAGCATAGAGGCAGTGTGCAATATTCTAGGAGCCTGTAGAAGCTAGCCAATTGAAATTAGACGTTATCGATAACATTTTTTTATAATTCTCATGCAAAGTAAGTTAAGGTTATATCAGTACGTGTGAGTCTAATCGATAGAGATGTAGTGTGTGTGTGTAATGTGAATGCAAGAGGGTTGGAGTTTTACCTTGATAAACGTCCCAACTTACTCCTTGTATATCTTGCTTTGCTACTCTTACTCTTACTCCAATGATATAAAATAGGAAAATATAATAAAAGGGGAAAAAATAGTTGTTTTTGTTTTTGTTCTATTCAACGTGATCATATGCATGCATTATTGTTCATGTTGCTACACTACCTACACTACCGATATGCACTTACAACATAAATATTCTGAGTATTACAATTAGTCCTAGCGTAGTATTAGTGGTATTTTTATTTACCTTTTCTCAGAACGTGGGGGAGATGAAAAAGATATTATTATTATTTACTATTACTATTATTATTGTAAAAATCTAAATTTAAATAGTTGAACATAATATACTAAAGTATAATTATACACTTCATATTTCATACGATGAATCTCGCAGTTATAAAAAAAATCTTTGAAAGAATTCTTTGACTTGACTTTCTTGGTCTTGGTTTTGGTCTCTCTCTCTCTCCCAGTGAGTGTATAGAATAGAACGAAGCAAAGCTATAGGAGTCCCATTGGTAAGCGAAGACGTATTATAATGTGTGCTGCTAGGCTACTGGGCTTAATTGAAGGCCATATTTTCACATTTTATATTTTTTTCTGTACACTTTCATTGTGGCCATAATATAGCCATAGCCATAGCCATATTTTATTTCTATTTGTACAGTGATTTCTGTTTTTATACTTGTAACTTTTGTCCTTTTATATATCTTATCCTGTGTGAGATGTGTTCTGACTCTGACTGACTGACTGTGGCAGTATTAGTATTGTAATACAGCAGCTCAAGTTCGTATGTTTTTTTTTGCCGAGTGTAAATTCAACTGGTATGTACACATAATATACAGAAATTTTATTTGTAAGTTTCTTTTTGAATGGGGAGAATTTTTCATTTTGTGTGCGATAGCTAAAAACTCATGCTGTGCTGGTACTGGTGCTGGCGTTGTTAATACATGGCATTGGTTCTGGGTTCTGTAGTGGGACTGTATTTATACGGGCAGGATTTTTGGCTTGAAGATTTAATTGCGTAGCTGTTACTATATAATATTGCTACCAAGTATTGAGTGCTATATTATAAGTTTTTATTATTGAGAGTTTGAGAGTTGGACGACGAAATGCTGGAGATGTCTTCGTCCTGATATTGAAATGAGATGCTTGTTGTAAATTAGTGTCTATCGATGGCCATCGCGATCTTTATCCTCATTGTGATCGTTGTCAGTGTCGTTTTCGTTTTTGTGTTCTTGATTATAGATAGTGTACAGAGAGACGGTGTCATCTGAAAGGGAGAGAGAGAGAGAGAAGCAAAAAATATAATAAGAAAGAAAAGAAAGAAAGAAAGATGCAGCAAGGATGCAATTTAATAAATAAAATATAACAATACAAAATAATGCACTGTAGTAAAATAATTTTCAATGGAATGTCACTTGTTTTTTATAGATATTTCACTAACTATCAGTATAGTAGTATAGTTCCCCCAGCTATAGCTATATTGCATTAGTGCATGTGCATGGTCCAAAAAAAAACACTATTAATGGCCAATGGCGAATTCTGTCTCAGATTATGTTCTTTGAGTTTCATTTCATTTATTAGTTGACCAGTATTGAGAAAGCAAGCAGAGCTATTTTAACTGTCAAGTACATGATTACGTAGATATGTAGCATCGTAGAGTGGAGGGCAAGGCCATTTATATTTTTGCACTACGCTGCGCATATCCGTGTCCGTGGTTCATGGAAGTGAAATATTACATGGTCGTAATTATACGTACCTACCAAGGTACGTACGTGGGACGTAGGCAGGTGCCTACTTGGTGTATATTTACGTGAACTGTGGAAAGTACGTAACTAGGTACTACATAAGTACAAAACTGTGTGCTGCTATGGATTATGATTGCATACATAATTAATGCAATTATGTCACGTGTGTATTGATTTGATGGATAATGGGTCGGAGAGGCAGAGCTATTTTAAGCTGTAGTCTGTGTATGTTTAAATCTACGATTGTTCACCCCGTCTAGAAAGTACACAGATAGAGTGAGGCGCAGACAATAGAGCTTAGTATGCACTAGGTAGGTTATTCAAGATAAAATTGATAAGAGATATTCATCCCAGAAAAAAGCATGGCTAGGTTATTAAATATGTTAAATGCATGAAAATTATTTATTAATTTATGCCAGTTACCTCATTTTAAAAGTATTTCGTTTTTTATAGGAAATATGCAGTATGTAGAGCGACGAATGTCACCAAATATGTCATTTCTATCAGTAATGGATTGCTTTTGTTATTGATTGATTTACTAAAATGCAGAAAAATTGATGATGCATTCTATTTACTGAACTACGTAAAACAATGTTAATTTGTTCTACCTATTTGATTTACTCTACTATATACGAGAAAACAAAATTTGTAGGGCATATAAATTACAGCTGCTCTGGACTCTGGACTTGGGCATAATTTGTAATACAATTAACTAAATTGGTACGTCAGAGTCTGAACTAATCGTATAGGCACTGCGTCGTTCAGATTTGGTTATTGTCATTGACATATCGAGTGCCGTCAGTCGTCAGGAATTAGGCCTGAGCACAATAAATAATGACACATATATACACAGAAATGGTTGGATTTTGAGCCTTCTTGAAGATGTGTCATTGTCATCCGGAGGATATGATGCCATTAGAATAGGAAATGCCTTTTGACTTTGCCATCCAGCCTTTGTGCTAAGTAGGGCTAATTTAACTGTATGCTGCGGATTGATGGATGTAAATATATATTAAATATACTAAATAGGCATCTGAGGATGGGAATGGGAATAATACTACATTAGTCAAGTAAAAAAAGGCTCTCTATATCTCCAATGCCATCATTAATATTATTACTACTGCCTGCCTTCCATAGTATGGCTGCCATGCCATTACATTGTGCCGGGCCGGCGTGTGAGTGGAGTGTGTGCGTATTATGGCAGCTATGGACATGAAAATAAGTACTACTAGCTATGGGTTTATTACAGCAGCGTTCCATCGCTTGCCTTTTCTTATTTTACTCTTAACTTCAAAATTTACTTAAATGGCGGATGTGAGTTAAATGAGCCATTTAGTAGCTCAATTTCAGCTGGGATTCAAATCAACATAAATTTTCAAGTTTTCTATTTTTTTCATTTCGTCTTTTCTTTTCTTTGTCAAAAAGAGTCAACTTCAAAAAATAAGACATGGAGTGAGAAGAAACAGTATGAAGAATGTTTTTGCATTTATTACAAGTCGCCGCGACAAAACATTTTGACGTTGATGTCGAAGTCGAAGTCGACGCTTGTCCCGTCTCATTCTTTCCACTTTATTTTGTTTGACTTTTTTTTTATGATTATGATTTAGCTCGTAGTTATCTAGTTGGTTCATTTATATGGAGATTCTAAATGGGAGTTTTATCTTATATTTATTTTAATAAGTGAGTTTCAGTGAGAGGAGTCACCGGCACCGCCGCTGTATGATTATTAAATGTAGGTACGTACCATATATGCTACGGATATACTGTGCTTACTATATAACGTTTCAAACTTAATAGAACCATCTGTAGTATGTACATACATAAGTACATAGTGCAGCTGTGAGTGATGTACGGCTATGACCAGATGAACCACTCACGATTGACGTAAAAAATTCTGAAAGAAGTTAAAAATGAAATTTTCTTTAAAATGTCTACTGAGCAGTATATACGTGTACATAGGTCCTTGTGCAGATTCTCTCCTTCTCCCTTTTATTATTGAAATTTCTGACATGTGACTGACTACTCAGAAAATAACAATAACAATAACGTAGTATATAATATGTGTTCATAGGGCGGTGTGTGAGTAATCACTCAGGATCTAATCGTAAGTACTAGGTATTAACATCAACATAAAAGAAACTTACTTACTAAGTATTTACTATATTATATGAAAGACTTCATAAGAACTCTTAACTTAACTTGCTTAAAATGCTTAAATTATAATTCAGAAAACGCATTAAATTCATACGTGTATTTTTAGTATTTTTGTCCTGCTTTTAAAGATCAGAAACTTGAGAGTTAAATTTAGTAGAAAGAATATATAGTAATAATTTCCATGCTTTTACCGTAGCCCCACGTATTATGCAGATTTATGATTCACTGTTTCTTCTGTCTCCTTGTGTAGTTGCGAGACACGACCACCAACAATAACTATTATGGTGATTAATTATTACTACTACTACGACTACTACACTACGACTACTACTCACATTAATAGCACATTAAGAATGTATTTATACATTTGGTACTTTCCGGCACTTGTGTTTCTGTCACACACTTCACACATCTCTGCCCAGTCAGTCTCCTTTAAAAGAAAAATGAAAACCTGACTTGTGATGTGTGTGTGTGTGTGCTTAGAATTCAAAAATCCGCACATTTATGAATTTACCTAATTTACGCATGACAAGAGTAGTACATTAAACATAAACTAAAAACTAGCGAGCCGTCAACAACAGCAACGGAAAACATTACGAAAATATCTTTTAAAAAAAGAGGATAAATTATATAGATAAAGGCAATAAAAAAAAGCTGAGTCATTTTTATACATGACTTTTGCATAAATGCACTTTTACATGCAGCACGGTGACATGACGAAGAGTTCTGCTTTATATTTCTGTTTTGCTACATTGGCACAGCCAGTCTAATTGTGAGTACCTGGGTGGGTAATTATATTTATATGTATGTATAAGAAAATAGTAAGTATTCAAGTTTGAATAGGAGTGAGAACTTAAGAAAGTCATCAGTATTATTGACATGTCACGGTGTGACTTCTCTTATTAATTATGATGACGATTATATTATTTGCTCAATTGTATCTGAGATCCCCCCTCCTGATTATTCAGTCAGTGAGGACTCGTCAGCTCTTTACGATACTATCTGAATCTGTATTTTTGCACAGGTAGACAAATTGTGTGTATGTAAGTCGAACAAATTATTTATGCTATCGCCTCGTCAGCTCGGTTGACTGCTGTTGTCGTTTTCGTTGTCGATGTCAAAGGCAGATTAAAAAAGTTAAAGTTAGAATTGGTGTGTAAATTGGAAACCTCAAAATGTAGGTTTCATATTAGCTTACTGCTTTTGTGCCTTTGTACTCGAATTTTTTTAACTGCAGCCCTGCAGCTCTGCTCTGCCTGCACTTTCATATAATAATAATTATTTTATATGTGCCTGTGTAATAGTAACATGTATTGTGTATCTTGAAGGAAGATGCTGTGTTTGGGCACTCTCTATGCCTGCACAACAATGGACTATGACTAGAATGACTGACTTGAACTTTTCTATTCTGTTTTCCGTTTAAATTATTCTGTTCAGTCAGTACGGCCACGGCGGCATAGTGGCAGATGAGCAGAAAAGCGAAATTCAGTAAATGACAACAGCATTAATTTTTTTTATATCTTCAAAATCTCTAGGTTTGTTAGTTCCTCCATAATCCATGTAAAAGTTATGGGGGCCATTACCATAGTTGCAGTGGAATATTATTATGCGTTATATAGTGAGACATCTCAATAATGTGCCTATGTGCATACCTACATATTTATGGGGATATAGGTACACTTCACTGAAACTGCCGTAGTTTTAATAGATCTATTGTTGTAGAAGTATAGACGTTGCATTGCATTCCAAATTGCAGTAAGCCGAATTTTTTTCTATTTTATTTATATAGGTAGGCATATGTATTTATTGTATCAAATTCGCCGTGCTTCAAATCCTTCAAGAATATCACGTCCATGTTCGTAGCCACGATCCACGTTAATCGTGGGGCAGGTTTATTAGCTTCTCGATAAAAATTCCCGCCCTGACAACATTTTACAACATCAGTTATAATTATTGAAAGCAAGAATTGAAATGCAAAATTACTGTAATTATCAACTCAAAATGTATTTTGTGAAATTTGAAAATTTGAGATTATCTATGCATGTGGTGGTACTACATACTAGACTATAGGTACTCTGAATTAGTGAATTAGTATTTTACACATCTTCCTCTAAAGAAGGGAAATGGACTGTAGATGGATGTAGATTGGTAATTTCAATAATTACCATGGAGTGGTAGTAGTTTTAGTAAGTCAACGTACCGTACTTAAGTAGTATTGAACTTTGCAATACTAATAAAGCATTTTATATTGTACATTTAAACTTTTCAAATATTCAATAGCCGTGGAATGAAGAAATAAATAAGGAACAAAACTCGAGCGTTGACCACCAATCCACAAACATGGACTCGCGTAGATAAGAAATAAAAATAGGGAACTAGGAAAGTAGGAACTCACGACTAAAATTAGGACTAAAATCTCTATCACAATTAATATTATTAATTGCTCAATTCTAAATTTACTGATTATTCGTAAATATTTTAGATACTAATATATTACAGTAGTAAAAGTAGAAGGTGCATTATTACAAAAGAAATAAATGGAGATTCTGCACGGTATGCATGGCAGAGGAATGGCATGTTGAATTGAATTACCTGAATTATTTGAATGGAAGTCTAAATCGTAATCGTGTCATGGGCTTTTCGTTTTTCTTATTCTTTTCCCCGTTTTGGGTTTGGTACCAGTGCCGGTGCCGGTGACGGTGACGGTGTGCTGGGTTGATTGGTTCGTTGGTTGTTCGGTCGGTCGGTTGGTCGTACGGTCGTCGGTGTGATTTAGTCCGACATATTATAGTCATAGTTTAGTTCCTGTACAATAAGGATATTGCTTGATGACGATGGAGGACGAAGGCCGAGGGTTAGAATTATTATACTGTATATTTACATCGATTTTCAAGAAGACTGACGTGTGGCGTGGCTTAGAAGGATTGATTCATTTCTACATTCTACGGCATGGCATATCATAGTGTAAAAGTATAGATACATACTATTAGTGAGTGTATCTTCATTACTTAACTATAGGCTGTATATACAGATATCTCAAGTCTACCAGTCTGTGATAAAACAAGTCCGATTGAGATTGTGGTTGTAATTGTAGTAGACGCTTAGTCGAACTCGTTCTTTTTTTTTCTTTTTTTTTCTGCTTATCCATATTATATTATCCATACATGGAAATAATAGGAATAAGCATTAAAAAATATTATATACACGTAGTTCAGTTGAAAGTTCATCGCCTTTTCCTACTTATTGCTCGAATAATGCCAGGAGGACCGACCTGGCTTTTTGCATGTCGATTTACATAGCTTTGACTACTGCACTGGGACGCTTACGTTTACGTTTAGACTTTGACTTTATATTTTATACATCTCTCAGCGTGTGCTACGTAGATTTGAAAACATTTCAAGTAGCTGACTGTTGGGAGGATAGGGATGTAGGTAGGTAGGTATCTACTTAACTTATTTTATGAATTATGACTACTAACTTATAGCTACCCTACTCATGTGTTTTGCTTTGCATGCTCGCAAATTTATCGTGATCGTGATCAAGTACTGTAACAGTGTAACACATATCCCATTAACATGTTTTTGTCCGTACACCATGATTTTGGCGTAAGCTCTGGGGGAACGCATTGCGTATAACAGTATGTATAATGTTAGTAAATTGTGCGCTATATCTGTACAAGCGTCAAAATTCTCAGGTGTAAATAGTAAATTGAAATTTAAGTGTATACTGTAGGCACTTACATTATATTGAAGCACCATCGTCCACCGTCCTTCAAATTCAAATAGATGTGTTAATATACATTGTAAAATGCTCTGCCCTTTCTTCTCTCCTCACTTTGTTGGACGCTGGGTTGCGTTGGAGTTAGACTATATTTTCTTTAATTACTAACATTACTTTAAATTAAAATATGAGACAGAACAAAAAGTTAACGAGGGCGAGAAAAGTGAGATGTGATGTGATGGGATCTGCGAGGGAAGCAATTATAAGATTATATTAGCACACATTGTGATTTTAAATATATGGCAGTAGTAGTAACAGTAGTAAGTAGTATTTAGTATGACACACAGGCGGACTCTTTAACGATTCAACTGGACCGGAGGATGAAGGCCACACCTAACACTTTTAAAGTGTAACGTGGATATTTAATTTGCTGGGCCTTATCCTTCATTGTTGGTGTTCTTCACACAGGGCAAAATGTCCTATTTTTAAATCTTTGGAATTGTGAAGTGAAAAATCTTATATTAGAAACGGTATAGTTTTTTTTCAGTAGCCAGTAGTAAAGTGTAATTATGTACAATTAGAATTATTATATTTTTAAACTTACAAAGTAGTGCGATATAGAAAACAGAGCATTTTGTTGCCTCAAATTTGGAGTCCCTATATTGACTCTGCCATGCAGCTTTTATAGATATATGTCAATATAACGAGTCAAATCGTGTCAGAACATATACAGATTGCAAAATAGGGAATTGAAGTACGTAATAATTTGCAATTTTGATTTGTGTGTAAGCGTTATTCGTATCATTATTGGTATCATCATTATCATTATTTACGATTTTTTTTATTAATGTTGTTCTTGTTTGTGTTGACGCGAACGTTAACTAAATGTCAAATGTTGCGTCTTGCTTTTGCCACAGTTGTTGCAGTTGTCCACAAATCCAACACGACAGCAATGTATGTAGTACGCAGGCAACTGACATACAATAAGTTGGGCATCATGATAATACTAACAACATTTTCATTTACATCAACACCAACGCTCGCTCGAGTTTATTTTATTGTGTTGTCTATTACATCAGAAAATTAGTTTGACAAAGACAAACAATCCCATCACATGGCGTACATGAGGGAACTGAACACACTTTTGAGATTATCTCCAACACTCAATAAATAAAACTAATAACAGTAACAATAATAAGTAATGTTTCGCAGTGTAGTTTGTAGTTATCATCTGACTAAATTCTATGGGGCAAGATATCAGTCTGTTGGGACCCATCATGAATGGAAAATAAATATATGAGTAAATAGAGAGGAACATGTGAGTAGAGCGATAATGAATTTTATTATAGTTTCGTAGTAAAGTAGTGTATGTGTACTCAGTTTTATTTATGTAGTTGACTGTGGACAGCCTGCGTATTAATGTAATATGCCCTACGTTGTGTACCATCATCATCATCATTTTCAACACCAACCATACTTAACAGAGAGCGATACTCCTGAACATAAAAATACAAATAAAAGGAAAGAGCTTCTCATATCCATAAAGGATTTATAAGTACATCATATCATTCATAAATCGTGAACGTTTAGTCTTGTTTGTGAATGATTATGAGCTTCATAAAAAAAATGTGTAGAAAATATTTTCTGTTGAAATTGGAAGAATGTATACATGGTATTATTATTATTTCAAATTTTAATGGAAGTGCCCGACGAAGTTAGTCGAATTCGAATTCAAAATTCTGCTGGTTACTTTGTTTATAATAAACCCTATGCTGTATGCTGTTGCTATTGCTGCAGCGGTTACAATTTATTTTTATTAAACAGTAAAATTTCCCAAACTATGAAAGACTTTATACACCTAAATTTGTCTATGGAGCAACATATACTATATATAATTATATACTTACTATGTATAGAGGTGTGTACACGCGTCTTTAATTTAGTGGAAGTGGGTTAAAATTGAACAGATAAATTCAGTCCACTTTTATTATTCTTGCTTTTCTTTTCTTTCATGTTCCTCACCTCAGATCCAAGTGGAAAACTAAGGAACGAATACTGTATTAGTACGATGACTGTACATAGTATATACGTTCATTTATTAAATGCCTACCTATATAGCCTCTATACATACTATCGTGAAGTCTTGCTCCAGTTTTCTTGTGCTTTTTGCACTTGCTTTGTTTTACAAAACGTGTCTGTCTTCCATGTCCATATCCATTCACTAACACACTCACTCAGTCCACGCTTAATTAAAAATGAACATAAATATAAGGACAAACTTGTTAACACTGTAGCACTACACCTTTATGGCAATGGCAGCAGTACAGCACACACACACAAAAACGATAGTATTCTCACTACAATTCCCATTAACACTTAACAATCTTAATGATGACAATGTGCCAAGCCAAGATACATTATATTGTGTGGAAAACATGGATAGTTTTTTACAGAAATTTTTATTGTGGGGCTGTATGTGTTGTGCTGGGGTGCTTTAAATACTTTACTCTATTTTATTATTAAGGCTTCGTTTTCTTTTTTCATAATTCATTGCAATTGCAGCATCTCTTATCATACCTATTATTATTTTTATTAACGTTATCAGGATTAGGATTCAGGATTATGGATGGGTTTTTGTAATAATTCTGAAATAAAATGAAAGGTTCCTAAAAGGCTACTCTGAAATTCAAACTTTTTCGAATGTATCAGTATAGGCTGTCGGCCTCGGCGCCTCGGAATAGAATGCACACTGGCAAGTAAATATGTACTATGGTGAGCTTTGGTTTGAGTGGGGGTTCTAATGCCTTTTTAAACGATAATAATATCACCCATATGGATGGATAGGAATCTACGGTAACAGGACATAAGAGTGCAGACACAAGAGTGCGGACAAAAGAGTGCAGCCATTGGAGCGCAGGGACATAAGATCGCGGGATTTTGGAGTGCAGACAAAAGAGTGTAGACAAAAGAGTGCAGACTAAAGAGTGCGATACAAAAGAGCTTAGGGACGAAGGATCGCAGAGACACTGGAGTGCAATCCAAGGAAAACTATAAAATGAAGTCAATTTGCTCTTCGAAGTAATTGGTGGCCCTTAAAAGGGCCGTGGAAATCAATAATACCGTGACTGTGAAAATGACCCATGTCCAATTTTAGCTAAAAACGATATCAGCTATCTACAAAAATATTTAAATATGTCTTGAGAGCATTTAAATAGAACATTTTGCACTTTTCAAAAATATGTAAATACAACAATTTACACTTTTCAAACACATACGGAATTAGAACATTTTCCACCTTTTTAAAAACATGAAATTAGAACATTTTGCATCTTTTCAAAAACATGAAAATAGAACATTTTACGTTTTCAAAAAATTGTAACTAAAATTGAACGCATGTTTCTCATTTTCTTTTTTTGACATAACTCATTTGATTGTAGCTTAAATTTGATACGGCGAAGAGTCATTTAGCGTCAGTCCATCCAATTCTTAGTATAATTCTGTCGCAAGTCCGTTAAATTTATATATGCTAGCATAGTCAATTTAATGTACTCTACACAGAGTTATTTTAGATTTTAGAACTGTGTTAACGCCAAAATGACTCTTCACCTACGATACTTGTATATATTAACTAACGGCCCTTTTAAGGGCCACTAATTACTTCGAAGAGCAAGTTGACTTCACTTTATAGTTTTCTTTGGATTGCACTCCAGTGTCTCTGCGATCCTTCGTCCCTAAACTCTGTTGTCTTGCACTCTTTTGTCTGCACTCCAAAGTCCCGCGATATTATGTCCCTGCGCTCCAATGGCTGCACTCTTTTGTCTGCACTCTTGTGTCTGCACTCTTCTGTCGTGGAATCGAATCTACCTACGTCCCAGTCCCCAGTTATCTGTAATTCAATATCCCTTAACTATTTGATCGAATATCCAATTCGATTTTGAAATGTTATTGTCAGTTTTAAAGTTGTTATTTAGTGTGTAGTTTGCCCACTTTCAAGAGGGGTCATGGGAAATTGTGAACATTTTCTTTTTTTTTAGTATCCAAATATATAAATCGGTTATTCTTGTTCAGTATGTGGGATGTATTGATTCATAATTTAAAGAGCGACATTGAATAAATTACTATTGGCATTATCACATCAACATCACTATACGATTGTGCTTAGGTATATACCTACCAACACCAACCTCCGCGTGTTTGCAAGTCTGTAGTGTACATAGCCTGGTTGATTATAGATCTATAATTTTATTATAATGTAATGTATAGGTGTATGTATAGGCATGTCTACATGTGGTAATTGTCTAAAGATAGTTATACGGTATACGTACATAGTGAAGGTCGTGTTCGGTTCTACTGTTCTTTCTCTGTGTGGTTCTCTATTGTGTATGTTTGGGCATGAATTTGAAAATTTGACGTTGGAGACTCTTGGAGTTGGAGTTGGAGTTGGGATGAGATGACATGGCGTTGGCATTGAAGAGACGGCTTAATGATGATGACCTACTATACTACTAAATTAATGCTTTACTTTTCCCATTATGTTCGATTAGCCTTTGAGGTTGATGTTGATGGTGACGTTGACACATGCTATGTATACACTGGCACGAAGTGGATTTACTTTTGCCGAGCCATTTATCTCCCTAGACTCTAGAAACTCTCTATAACCTCCCTACACTTCTTACAGCATATATGTATGTAGTATGCACTACCCCAATATGGAGCTATAGCTTACCTAGCTTAGTGTATCCTTAGTTCTTTTTACTAGTGATAGATTAGCTTTTGTAGTGTGACTCGTAGTTTCACGTTAAAATTCAAAAGAATGAGCATGTATTTTTTTCACTTATTTTTTTGGGAGGGTTCTCGTGCTGTTGATGCGGTGTCGGTAGCGGTCTCGGTTCGGTACCGTTCACTTCAGTATACTTGCCAGCACGAAAACGACTACGGGAACAACACGGCGTCAACCATAACCATGCATTGGTAGCTCTATATTAAATTATAGTGTGAATTTCTGTGAATTAGAATTGACAAAAATATCGCCTATCCACCAACCAACCATCCACCAAGCCAGAGGTGGTAGACTCACTTTTCACATTTTTCCAACTTTTGCTTAGTTCTATGAGTAGAGGTACGTGGGGATTTAATAATAGCATTAAATTTGATTCAGATAGCTGTAGCTGGTATGTAGTTACGGACTTGTATCTGTATTATTTGTTGCCCACATGGTCAAAAAAAAAGGAAAATGAACATTATTATACAGATAGTGAGAGAGTTGTCGTGTGACCAAGACCCAAGACTAAAATCAAAAGCAACAGTAGACCGTAGTTAAGAATTTACCGATGACTGATAGTTCGTATTCGTGTTTTAAATATACCTATAGGGTCGTATATTTTTTTTCCGTGGAAACTCTTTCTGATCTAGTTTTTTTTGTAGTTTGACTTCGACTTTGGCATTGTCATCTAAAAGGAAATGTGGATGTTGCTGACTGACTGACAACCGACAGCGTCAACCGGTCAACCCCTTCCACATTTCAAATTCAAAGACATTCTCAGAAGAATGTTTTCTTCTTTGTCTGTCTGCTCCTATCATTTGAATCTACATACCGTATGTACCTATACGGTTTTTGAGTGTGAGTACTGAGACTGATAGGGAAATGAGAATTAATTTCTGAATTCTGAACTTAATTTTAATGACTGTAGTGCAGTGTTTGTTGCCTCTTTCCTGGTTTGATTTATTATACCGGCGCTCGTAACATTATTTATTCTTTTGGCTTTGCCTTTAATGATAATAATGATTTTATAGTTTTGCTCTATGCATAATTTGATTTTACTGAGTACTATAATATGCTGGGGGCTGCTCTGGTATGTTCAACTTTTATTTTATGATGGTGTTGCTTCTGTTACCTTTAAAGTTGTTGCTACAGTTTCTTTTGATTTGGATTTGGCGGTGCAATAATGGGGAGATTGAAATGATGGTGATTTAATGGGACAATTTTTTGTTGGTGAATTAATCATTTTATTAGCTTCTTATTGATGCTACGATTGATTGAGATTCATATAATTTTCTCTTCCCATGCTTAGTATCGTGTAAGATTTAATACTTAACTATATATTACACAGGTTGCTTGTAGGGATTCGCATAGTCGGAGAGTCAAATGTATGTTGATGAGAGGATTCATAAACATATTATGTGCGAACTTTAAAACTTAAAAAAAGTTATTAAATATAATGATTGGTATTGGTTTTATAGGGCTTCGAAATGCATTTCCTTGTATTTTCCATATAATCTATATAAGTAATTTCAAAATTATAATGATTGCCTCACGATTATATTATTATATAGAGTCGTGAACTACATTACATTCATTCCATGCCAGTTGGCGCAGTCAAAATAGAGGAAAATTTCCTAAAATTCCTCGTATGTGGCTTATAGTACGTAAAGAATTGTAAACTTTAATTTTTATTAAATTTATAGGGGAGTATAATATATAATAATATGTAATAATAATTTATTGGAGGAAACTTTTTATTCGTTGGTTGCTAGTTGCTACTGTTTCTGTGTTGTTGAAATTAAGAATTTTGAATTTCCAAGTGACATAATGTTCGGAGGTTGAGAGTTGAGGCTGATGTTTCACATTCTATGACGATGCGATATTATGAAGATTATATTTTGTTTTCGTCCTCATCTTCCCCGTCCACACACCGTTACCGTTGTTATTTCTAGCCAGAGTTTGACCGCAAAAGCCACAGAATTTACTAAGTTTTTTCACAGATAGGTAAATGGCATGATGTAATATTGTTTGTAGTTTGTGGGGCGTAGTGTAATTTTAATAATAATTATTGTATATACAAGAATTTCCCAAACTAAAAATTTGTTGGTGCGGGAATTGCGGGCAATTTTTGGTCTATTAATTACTTACTCAGATTATTTTGCAATTTTTTGGCTGTGCTGTAAGATGTATAAACCTGTGGTCACCACAATCATAAGGATAATCATATTTTTTATGTACGCATCCCTATTAGAATTTTTGTATTACACATATGGTTGTAATTATACTGTACACAAGCTTCCTCATCCAAAGATGCGTTGCATAAGAATGACACTATACTGTCCTGACTCTGTGCCTCGAATTCTGTTGCTGTTATATGCAGAATAGTGCGAGAATTAAATTATTCTCAGTTTTTTTAGTGTGTGTGATGTTAATTCCTTACAACTCTGCATTCGCAATAGCAGTCGCATCGTAATTCGTAATCGGTGTGCCAGTGCAATGAATTATCTGTGCCTCTGCTATTATTACTAAATGTGGGGAAACGGCGTCGTTGTTGGCGTTGACGTTAGACGTAATCCGTATATGCAAATGTATAATTATGTAGATATTTCTATAAAAAAAACTTGGTTGCGAGTTCCAACTGGAGGTACATATCTTTGTATTTATAATAATAAGCTAGTAGAGAAAGAAGCCCTGATATCATAGTAGTAATCAGTAGGGGTGTGGAACCTACAGGGAAAAATTTATTCTGGCTTCTGTGTGTGTACAAAGCACAGCCACGACCTTCAGATCCTTCCTCTGATAAAAGGATAACATAATGCATTATTTATTGAGGAGCCAACTCCAAAGCCAACCATGTAATGTGATGTTGATTTGATAGCTTCATCTCTAGATTTAAGCTAATTGCAAGTACACAGCTGCTATAACTGAGATTGCATATTCATATGGGGTAGGTATATAGGTAGTAGCTACTTAGAGAGTGATATGTGTTTGCATTGTATGAATGAGTATTTAATTATTTTTTTTCTTCTTAAATTACTATGATTATGCACCTACTGCATTTATTATTATGTTGTTCTTGTATAATAGATTGCATATTGTTTTGCATATAGCGTTCCTTTGCTTGGTGTTTCTATGATCATAATCAGGGAAAACATCAACCTCATCAACGTAAGCCTTAACATTAACGTTAGCACAGAATAAAAAAGATTTTTTTTTCAAATAATATAATGTGAGTGAAGTTCATTGGTTTTGGTTTCTTCGAGTTATATTGTTACTAGTAAATACAATAGTGGTAGTAGTTGTTTGAGTGAATCTTCTGCTTGATTTGATTTGCTAGAGGCATAATAAATATTACAATTGTAATTAGATATGTAAGGACCTACCTACCTACCTGTATGTACTAATTCGGACATCATGTACAATTGCCTTGATGTTTTCAAGAGGGAATGCATGTGTTGAGCGTTGACGTAAAATGCTTAGAATTTTACCGGAGCACTGTGTATATACAGGATTAGCCTATGGGCGTGGGACAGTGTTATATATAATGAATATTATTAGTATGTATATAGTCAGAGATGAAGAAAATATACTAATATATATTTGACATTACTGTGTGTCACTGACCATGTGATTTGATTTTGTGTGTGTGGCTAACTCATTTTGACAGACAACCAAGGGCTTCAATCTACGTCCACATGCATTATGTAATGTGTCATTATTTTAATATAGCCACTACATCCACTAACCTATGCTCATATATAAATTAATTCCCCTTTTTCTTAGTATATGTATTCTGATTTCTGATTCTGAAGTCGAAAAGTGTCGAGTTCAGTTGGTACTTATAGTAATGCAGTATGTTTGTTGTGTTTGCACCTACCCATTACTCGCAGCAGTGCTTCTATAATAAGCCACAGTTATTTGTAGTTTTTATTTTTGGAATGTGATTTTATGACATCAATATGATTGTCGTTATTGAAGCGTAGGTCGTACATTTTATTGTGTGTAAATATAGATGTCATAAGAAATTTAGGATTTGATTTTTTAGCATCATTAGCCATGCATATGGGCTCGGACTTGTTGTGACTTAAGGTAGTCAAATGTTTGACCACAGCATGAAAAACCAAACCACCATTACAACTATAATATCAGATTCTCGCCTTGTTTTCTGACTCAAGGTAATTTTGTGGGCTCACAAATAATTACAATCACAATCATAATTGGGATTAATAACAAGTCCACCATTGCTATTATAAGAACGCGGGGCACGTTATGCGTGAAATATTACGAAACCTAAACTACATGCATAAAAATACATATAGGAAAACACAAGCAAGGTTTTTAACTACCCATTTGTGTGTGTTGAGGAAATTGAGAGAACTATTATGATATTTCCTAAAAATTTGTAGCTCTATCAGTGCATTAACGATCTTTACCAAGTGCATATAGATACATTACAGAATATAGAATTAGAATTAATCACGCTTCACGGTGGTTACAATTGAGCAGGGCTATAAAAATAGATGTGAAGTTGCTATACACCACACAGTAAAATTAGGAATTCCACTCAAAATAAATATGCTCTCAAAGGGAACATGAAAGTTAGTAACTACTACGTGGATGTTTGTGTTTTGTGTGGGAAACTTCTCATTTCTGGTTCTGCTTGGAGCACTACCAGAGTTTCTGGTTCTCTCTGGATCTGGATCTGGCGAAATGGGGAAGTTAAATAAAATTTGAATGTACCTATATAGGAAATGTTGTAAGGCGAGACAACTTTATTATCTACGATGATTTGATGATATTCAAATTTTATAATTAATTCCCATTTGAAATAGAATAATTCCCAGAACCGTCACAGTCATCCTCTTAACTCATTTTCCTTACAAGACAATTAAATCATATGGAAGCCAGATCACATTATTCTAGTAGTAATTATTGTTACATTCAAATTAAATTCAAAGTCGTTCCCAATTTAAATTTGATGTATATTTCTATGGAAAATTTGAACACTTTAGTTGAATGATATTTAAATTACAAAATAGGGGAAAAAAGAAGGGAACGAACAAAAAAAACAGATGCCTTAGAGTATCACATCACTCTGCATATTATGTGCACAATCCCATTCAGATCCAGATCCAGATCCAGCAAATGATAAAAATAAAAAGATAAAAATATGCAAAGTGGTATACATTAGCTTTTCCTACATTCTATACAAACCAGTATTATTACAGTAAAATAGTTAAATATCTGTACTGATATAAAATGATGCTCTCAAGTATTATGTATGTAGAACTGACGCTTTTGCGAGTATTAAATAACCTTAAATTGTATCTTACTTATAATTATAGGGACAGCACAACTGTTATAGATATCTTCTTGTTACATTAACATTCCATTTCCCACAGATTCACACGAGAAAGGGATATCTCTGGAGTCTCCTTGAGTGCATATCATTTATTCATTTAGTACAGTTCCTTTTTGAAGTCTGTACTCCGTACTGTACGCTATAGTTTAATTTTCGAGCAGTTAGGAGTTTGGAGTTTGACATGAGAATTGAAAAATAGTCAGCTTGGGAATTAATTAGAATAATAACATTATTATATCCAGTCTAATCTTCGAACACGAACTCGAGCGTTGAACGTATCGCATTTGACGGGAAAACTAGAAATTACTACTTATGTAGTGATAAGCTATACGCTCACACTCACGCTTGACAGACTGACTGAATGCGGTCCTGGCATTACTTTGTAAGTTTATAAGTATCTCTATCAGTACCTACCTCCACTATAATCATTTCCCCGTCTTCCCCCCACCGGTCTTCACTCACTCCGTTTCTCACTCTTGCAGTATCCTGTAAAAAATTCTGTTTCCTTCTATGAAAGTGCATTTGTCGGTCGGGAGTTGAAGGCGACATTGCCCTTTGTGTTACTGTTAAGAAAAGACGGAACAGGTTTCTCTCTTTCTTTCGCTCCGTCCTCCTCCTGGGAATGAATACTGACTGACTGACTGACTGTTATGGTTATGAAAGACACAAGAAAAAAATGTATAATTTGGGATCTGTTTCCGGCAATGAAATTCCCTTCATTAGGAGCCACATTTTTTCCTCCTGAACTTCCAGGAAGGATGTTCATGTTCTCACCCAAAACTTGAGTGGAGGCGAAAAATGTGCAAGCACTGTATATAGTATAGTCGTATAGTATATAGTTTAACATGGCTTAACATTGCATTTTGTGGATGTGGATGTGGGCTAGTGACTGGTGAACTAGTGGTAGGACTGGGAGCAGTAGCAGCAGATGGAACGGAACTTATTTCCTTCTTTTATTCTCGAGTTAATTTTAGTAAGAACTCTATACAGATAATATAGTGTTGCCACTAATGCTGCTTCCAAGACTTCCATGTCACGCCACTCTAGATAGCACTGTGAGCAAAAATACAGTTTGACTGATAGTTTAATACGGAAAGTGTTCTGACCAGAAGCCAGAAGGTAGATGAGAAATTGTTAAAGATCTCTCTCTCCCTCTCTCTCGGATTTCAATCCCCGTCCGTAGAGCGGAGCGTAATGATAATAGGCAGTATATTCTCTAGTTGTGTCGTAAATCGTAATAAACCCATGTAGTAAAAATCGAATCAAATGCTGTAAACAATGATCCGCCTCATTTCTTGGTAATCTGGAGTAGTAGTATAGTAGTAGTATAGTAGTTTAGTATATAATGCTTGAGCAATTATTTTAAAGGGGAAATTTTAGTTTACATTTAAATGGTTGCGGTTCACATTGTGTGTAGGACAATGACAATGGAAACTGTAGCAAATTATAAAGCGATTACTTTAAATCGTTAGAATCTTGATAATTATATAAAATATATATATAAAACGGAATTTATTTTTATTATGGGTGAATGATCTCTGGGTATTGTGTTTTAACTTTGACCCATCTGGGATTTTGTTATAGCTAGACCTTCAGTATGTGCAGTACTAATTGGGCATAGTGTGAAAATTTATAATCGCTATTATAGCGTAGCACACGGAGTAAATTTAAAAATATTATCATAATCATAGTTTACACAGTGTTCTTGGGAAATATAAAAGTGCACAGATCAATTTTGTATTTCCTAAAGGCTCTGCTGTATAGTAACTGTAGTAGCAAGAAGTTTTGATTTTTGACATAAAAGTGAAGCAGTGTTATTGATATATTGGCTGATAACGCTTCTACTACAATGCTAAAGGCAAATTCAAATGTTATTGTATCGTGTTTGTATACAAACTTTTTCCTTCCAACATTTTTTGTAATAAAATAAAGGTATACTCGGTTTTTCGGTTACTTAAGTTTTTTGCACCTGTGCAGATTCATGATAATAATCTGAGTAATATGGTGCGTGCATAACTTAAAAAGTCACACAAAAGATCTGTGTCTCTGTTATATCAGTATCAGAGAGGGCTTCCGCTATTAGGGAATCTGTCGGTGGTATATTCCATTGTGTAAATTGTAAACTCCATTTCTTTCCTAAACTATTTGCTTCACCTACACATAATCGCATATTGGTCTTTGACGCTCTTTTTATTCGAGTCTCATATGGTGAGTATTTTTGTTGTACAGTAGGAAATACCGTCATTTTGTGTGTCTTGCCTCTTGTCATTTTATACCAACAATAACAATAACAACAACTCCTCCAAATTTCGGCGCGGATCGCTTTGGCTCTGGTTTGGATTTTTTTGTCTCATAATTTCTTTTGTCATTGTTTGCTACTATTGTTCAAATTCTATGTGAAGTAAAATTTTTTAAAAAAAGAAGGAATTACTTGCGATTATCTATAGGGACAGAGGGATGACAAATTATCCCTTTAATCCCTCCTATATGTTTCAGTTTCAGTTTTCAATATATACGGGCTCACATACTCAACACTCTAAGCCGCCGCCTCTCCTTCCAATTTTGTTTTTCTCTGTCATGTCAGTCAGTGGGTTTTCTTCGTAGTTCCTTTCTTTCCTCTCTCCTGACGACGTTCTCTCACTATAATATTTTTATTTACATCCTTTGGAGCTTCCACCACCACCACCACCGCGCGCACTCCATTCCCAGTTTCCCAGTCTCCAACGAGTTTCGAAACCCAAACAATAGACAAAAGACAGAGGAGTGAAGAGTGCAGTTCAGCCAGCGTCACTTATTTTACACTGCTTAGTAGTGAGTGAGGGAGTGAGGAGTGAGGAGTTGTTGGAATTTTATTTTACTTTTGTGTTTGCCTTTGTCTCTGTGTCTGTGTGTGTGTGTAGAATCCTACCGCAATAATAATTGGAAATAGTCCATAAAATATCTGTACAAAGAGGACAGGGATATTTACAAATGCTACAAAACGCGTAGAATGTGTTGAATTTTCACAGTGAAATATAAAATCAGTGCGAATTTTGCGAGTAAGTCACACCATGACCACATGGAGTGGTAGCAACTTGTAGTAAAATAGATACATGTACCAACACACCAAGACCAACTTGTACTGTGTAAGTATATCTCCCTTTCATATATATAGCTATATAATAATGCTATAGGTTGCGCTTTGGCTTTTGACTCTGGTTTTATTGGTCATTCAGTCAGAGGATATTATAGACAGACGAACAGGTACAGCAGGTGAATAAGGTGAACTCGCATAATTATAGTTAAGCCCAATTGGAATTTTTTAATGTGCGTGTTCTTGTATGATTACGTGGTGGTTTGCTCACTACTCATGTAAATGTAAGGATTGACGAAAGACAGGACACTTCCTTTTAACGTCCATTATTTCTTCTTCAATTTTTTTATAGATAATCTTCCCAGCGTACATCATACTGTATTGAGCAAATATATAATTATAGATAGTGCATTTGGTAATAAATAGTTCATAAAAGTGATATGGGATGTCTATATCTGTCGTATGCATGGAGTTTTTGGATTGTGAATTCATGTAGGTACTTACAATGCATTGATTGCATTGTCCTCCTTGTTGATTATGTTACAGATTTTGAAATGCTCATCTGTGGCCTGTGTGTGTGAGTATATTTCGTCTTCGTCCTGTGGATGTTGTGTCAGTGTAGGAGAAAAATATATAACAATTACATATTTATTTATTACTATTGTACAGAACTCCCATGTTGTTAAGTGCGGAGCTGACGAGATTAAAATCGGAATCAGGATCAGAAAATAAGAGACGTGCATAGTGCATACATACGTAGGCTACTTAAACAAAGTCAAACACTCACACACACTTTTGTTGATCCAGATAATCCAATGGAATGAAAGAGAACGGAAACAGTAAAAAAACAAAATGGATTTTATCGATGTACCGATGTTTGTTTGTTTAATTTGTTTGTTTGTATTTATTTCTCTGCTGAAAATGAAATGCCTACTCCTGATTTCTGATTATAAGGCAATGTGAAGGAAAGTATTTTTTCTGCAAAAGGTTCTATGAGGAAGTTTCTTCTTAAATAGAAGCTTCAGTATTGTAAACGAGATATGTATAGAATATGTATGCGTTTTTGTTTTGCGCATTACATATAATTATATCCGTGGCACAAAAAGTTTGTCAGTACTTTTGCATTTGCTTTTGTGTATTTTTTTGCAAAAGCAAAATATTTAAATACTAATCGTAAGACATATGGTGCACTATTTATTTTGTGTTGTTCTGTTTTTATGACTGCTCAGTAGTACCTCAACTCAGTACATCAACTAGCTACATTAACTTTAATGCCCATCAATCCCAAATATCGCTCCTTTTTTTGTATGCACTCTGATTTTTTAGCCCACATTCTTAAAGCTTTTTGGACTTTGAGACTTGGCTATATTATGTAGAATTAGATACGTACTATATCATCCAGGGCAACAAGACAGTATGCAGACAAACTACACGTGTTGGTGTTGTTCTTGTTTTTTTTAAAGAACATAATAATATAATTATATATTATGATCTCGTTCAGTCGTGATTCATGATGCTGTGTGGAAGCAAAAGCTGAGCCAAGTCATGTATACTAATATCATGAGCACCCAGCACAAGAAGAAAAAAATAATGGCTAAATAAATAAAATTAAACTAAATCTGATATAATTATGGATAATGTTAGTAGGTACCTAAAGGGCTGCAATTATGTATGTGCAGTAAAACGATAAGACATGAATTTATTTATCCTTTGAATGTATGATGATGTTTTTGAATGTTTGAAGGTTTTTTTTTGTTGTGTTAGGATTGAGATCTGCTGAACTAGTTTCATAATTTGAATCCTGCAGATAAATTTTTAATTCCATTAAGTTAAGTTCTTCAAAAATCAGAACAAGCATAACAACAAATTATTATTAGATACATAGTACAAATAAAAAAAATAATTTAGGGTTAAAATTAAATCCAAAATCGAAACCAAAACTGAAGCGTATTACACAAAATATAAAGTTTTATCATCAGTAAAACTCTGCGCTGGTGCGTACTATATAGTGGTAGTGGTTCCCAGCTGCATTCATTACACTTGCTATACTTATAGCGTATAGTATATTAGGTAGGTACGTAGTATACCCATCTTATATTTGAAGTTTCGGTTTCCACATGGTTTATTTTTGTTCCTTCAGCCCATCACCATTATCATTACCATGTTACTTTTGTTGTGTGATTCCTATTTTTTTTATTTATGTACCATTGTTTATTTTCTTTTCTGAAAATTTGAGAAGTTCTGTATATGTATATATAATCTTCAGAAAGCTAAAACTATATTTGTATATAAATCTCCGTATCATTACTATTATCATCATTATTCTCAGATCCCAGCTGAGATCCAATAATAATTAATAGTTAATTCTAAAATTGGATTGTTGAAAATTGAAGAAATCAAAATACAACGAGGAGCAAGCGTATACTGTAGCGTATCAATCACAATTATTATGATTATTTTTATTTTTAGTGTTTTTAAGATTCTTCACGAATTGAATCTTACATATGTATGTAGATCATACAATAAGTCTCAAGTAGTAGATCAAATGAAATCTGATTAGGTGGGAACAGGACAGGTGAGCGCAGACAAGAGAGCGCAGACAAGAGAGCGCAGCCATTAGAGCGCAGGGACAAAAGGGCGCGGGACACTAGAGCGCAGCAGACAAAAGAGCGCAGACAAAAGAGCGCAAGACAAAAAAGCGTAAGACAAAAGAGCGCAGGACAATAAGTGCAACGACGAAATATTGCCGTGAAAAATTAGTGCAAGGCACGAGAATTCAAAAAAATTGAGTGCATTTCCGACGTAACATTAAAGTCAAGTCAACACTGCTCTTACGAACAATACTCATCAACGTATCATTGCGGATTTTCCTGCGATATTGTTTTTGAAAATAGTATCCAAAATAACTTATATGTTAGATGATAACATGGGCTTAAGGAGTCTTGGTCGAGAAAATTATTTTTCAATAAAATAAAAAAAGCCCCAAATTACATATGTAATGATTTTCTCATCCAGATGTTTAAACTTCATTCAAAACTCTGAAAATTTATTTTTGAAATTGTACAACAAAACATTAAAGTGTAAGAAATACAAAAAACAAAATTTTGAAAATGTCGTTTTTTCCAAATTTTTTGTTGATACTCAGTGTATCTCTTTAAAAATTTAAGAAAAAATTAAATTTTCAAAATTTTGTATTTATTACACTTTAAAATGTTTTGTTGTACAAAAATTTCAAGAATAAAGTTTCAACATTTTGAATAAAATTTAAAATACTGGGTAAAAAACCCGTACACATGCAAGGCCTTTTTCGTTTTTTCGAAAAATCATTTTATTGACCAAAACTCATTAAGCGCACTATGTTGCTAAGCTCGTTAGAAGTAATAGTAGTCCATTAAGAGAAAGGCAACCTTTTTATTACTTTTTGTAGTTTAATGCAAACTGCAATATTTATAGATTCCCAATGAATCATTCAGCTTGCAACGGTTGGTAGCTATAATTGTATGCAAGTATAACGTATAATATTATCTATTTCTTTGATTTGGAGAAAAATCGTTGGATAATTGACTTCAATTTCCCGAGTTTATACATACATAAGTAATATACAGTTAAAAATTCAATAAATTACGGTATGCCTCTATCTTATATTTATTTTAATGTTGACATATCCATTGGTTATAACTAACGGCCCTTTGAGCATTACTGACTTAAGTAACTTTAATGTTCCGTCGAAATGCACTCAATTTTTTTGAACTCTCGTGCCTTGTGCACTATTTCTTCACGGCAATATTTCGTCGTTACACTCAATGTCTTGCGCTCTTTTGTCTTACGCTTTTTTGTCTTGCGCTCTTTTGTCTGCGCTCTCTTGTCTGCGCTCACCTGTCGTGTAGCCCTGATTAGGTATGTACTGCTTTATGGGTGTATAGTGAGCATGTCTTTAAGATGCTTATCACAATCATTATTATTGTTATTAGTAGCAGTATTATTATTATTTATTATGGGAGGGCTGTGAAAATAAACTCTGGTTGAGAGTCTTCTATATACAATTTTTTTTAGTGGTTCCATTCTCTCCTCTCGCACGTTGGATTTTCGAGTGCTATGTTTGGCTCATGCGATGGTTGTTTGATACTGATGCTGATGCTGATGTGATGATGAGTGAAAGGATTATGTGCTGATTATTATGAGAGTACAGACAATCATAATAATTACTATTATCGTAGTAGATTGAAATTGAAGTTGAAAGGTTTATGGCTCTCGATCTCCTCATCATCTTTTATGATCTGCACTATGCACTGTATCTCTCTACTCTCTACCATCCTATATATGTTGTATCATGTATGGTAATCAGCTCATATAATGATATAGAGAAGAGAGATCCACACATATTTATATGGAGCGAGATCATTTTTATTTTTTAGTGATTTGATGAAAATCCTGATTTGTTCTTCGGGGTAAAAGTTAAAAGATATTTTTTTACATAAATTCAAAGTGTAAAAGAAGATAAAATGTAGGTACAAAAATGTAGATTGGACTAGATTAGTCCTTTAGGCGTTGACACCTTAACAATTAAAAAAAACTTTATTAATCTTGACAACACACGGAGTCAAGCTGTTTATATCAGGGTCCTAAATTATATTTTCTTAATATTTTTTCGCTCAAGGTGCAGAAGGGGTTTTGTTTTCATCAGAGAGATTGCTTTTTCTTATAGTATTTATAAAATTTCACTGGGACTGCATTCACTTTGGGCTGCTGCATCTCGAATATAATTATTAATCATTCATATAAAAAAGTAAATACCAACTCTGCTAATTACAGACACTATAATATGCATTCATATCCAGTTAATCTCACACATGATGAGATGGCATATCTTTATGCGCTATGTATTTCTATTTAATTTGATTGGGGACAGGTATAGGTGCGCACATCCAGTATTGTAATCAAGAGAGTGGACTGACTGACTGACTGACTGTGAGTGCCAGAAAGAAAAGAGAGCTCATACATATAATTGTAATATGTTAAAAGTGCAGTAGCTGTATATTATGTACTTACAGCGTAGCGATTAATAATATGAGGTGGGGACGCTCTCGTGATTTGGCCCAGGGTAAATTGTATAGAATAATGTGTAAATTGTACGTAGGGTAAACTATGTACTCATCCCGTAGTCGTAGTCCCGTAGGCCTCCAATTTCATTAGACGTACATTTCGTTGGTGCCTCTGCATACTGTGTGTGTGTGTATGTGTGTGTGCTGGTGATGATGATGAACTACATGTGGATGGAAATGCAAAGTGAAGGAAGCAGTAACTTATTACGTATGTACCTAGGTAGGTAGGGACCAACGTAGGTAGGAGTCATAATTTGATTGGAATGCGCAAAAGGTACAAGAATTTGTTTTCCTTTGACTACTTTTTCATTTCATGTTTCTCAGCGGAGAGAGTACAAGTTGGTGTAAGGATCTCTCGCGCTTTAAGATCTGTGCATTTACTATAGTTGAAGTGGACGAATAACAGAGAGTTGCTGTCTGTCATCAATCTCGGTCCGTTGTTGGTCCGTTGCGTTCTTGTCAATTCCCATTTTGGCAGTTCTACTACTGTTATTGTACGACACTAAAGTGTGAAATGGAAAATATTAATTAAAGATACGTAATTACTGTGAATTGCTTTTGGATTGAATTTTGTGCCAGTGTCCCTGTTGAATTGAGTTATAGTTCGGTCACTTGTTAAAACTTCAGTTCGTATTATTGCGATTTGCAATCTTGCAGTTTATATACTAAACTGTAAAGGATAAAAAGGAGCATAATTTCCCAGTAACTCTTCCGAATCACGCTAAAATTGTGATGGAATCCGTAGCGTGTTAAGTTCGGTGTCCAGTTGTGACTTGCTTGGACTGCCCGGTCGCATGGATTAATTGGATCTCCTGTCAAAGTCAAAAATCTTATTAATTTTTTTCAATTGAGTTAATACTTCCATTAGAATAATTTGCAAAGACAAAGTTTTGTACATTTGGAGCACTTATTTACACATATACTCTCGATGGAATTCAAAGTTCAGAGTTACAGTGTGTTTATATACTTCTTGTGGAAAAATTTACTGGGTCGCTCCTCGGAATTAAAATAAGGACTACAAAAATAATACGAGCCTGTCTTATTGCTCTGTACGCATAGTTCTTGCGGACAAATATTGTGTAAGTGTAATTTTTTAAATAATAATTCGTGTATATTTTTAATAATTGCGCTTTGACTTGGCTTTCAGTGTACATATCTGTATTATAGGTGCTCACGGGTGTGACACATTAGTCTGTGACGTAAAAAGAAAAGATTATCTGAACAGTGCGTTTTTTTCTCTTGCGTTTAGTTTTGCATTCGTCATCGTAATCGTAATCGTAATTCAAAGCCATAACCAAGAGTAAAAAGAAAAGGAACGCCACAAGTCAAAATCCAATTTTAAATTCAAGCCCATTCGTTACTACATAGCGCTGATAAAAGTACTGATAGAGTGTGAGAAGAAATCACAATAAGATTACAATAATATAATAATTACGTGTATACGGAATTACATAGTAGAATCAATTTTTCATAAAGTTTCTTTTCTCCACATAAATGAAAAGTATTTATTTGCGTCTCCATTGTAATAATTGTAAATTGTCATCATCATCATAATAATAATATTATTATTATTGTTCAGTACAGAGTAGTAGTGGGACAATAGATTAGCGAACACTACTCACATGTCAGGTGGGCTTTTCTGTAATTGTGTGAAGATGCAATCATCACTTAAGACCAAGAGTGTGAGAGCGGCGAAGAGTGTGGTCGTCTTGTCTCTCTATATATCTCGTGGTAGTCGCGCAGTGTTCAATGGGTTTTCTTTATTCTTATTTAAGTTGGCTACTGTGAGTTATTTTACTCCTGATGCTCGTCGCTATAGGTTACACTTACGACGACACACTCTCCATTATTGTCTGAAGAGTGAAGGAAGATGTTCTTCTCTCGCTTTCGTGTTCGTGACTGGTGACAGTTGTTGAGGTTTTTCGTTCGCGTTCACTTCTCCATTGACGGTACTTGACTCTCACACAGTGCTTATCGTCAGTATTCATCAGAGATGAAAGACAGTTGACGTTGACGTTGATGCAGTTTTGGCAGGTCATCTCAATGCTGCATGTATGCAGCAGCCAAGTCCACCGCTTCCCTTGCCAAATTTCTGGGTTTTTTGTTTTGTGAAAAAATTTATATATTGATTGGAAAATTGGAAGGAAATTATTGTGTGACGTGGTGAGAACTTTGAATTGTCAGTTCCTGATTCACAGATTTTATTTCCTTCTTAGAGATTGTTGTTGATTTTCATTGAGATTTATTGGATTGTTCAATTTATCTGTGTTTGTATTTACTATTGTTTTTTTAACTCTCCTGTGTGGCATATAATCGGATACTATATGGTGACTATGTGGTATATTGTATTTGCATCAGTCTCGATCTCGGTCTCAGTCAGTCTACCCTTCAATAATGGTTCACTACTTTGGTTTGGATTTTATAATTCCGTATCTCCTGACTGCCTCCCTCCCTGCCTCTGACATAATATTCTACAGACAGACAAAAACAAGATGCTTGATCTGAATCTCAATTGAGGCTTTGAATTTGCTCCATTTCTTTCCCATGTGCAGATATACCCAGTGATCAGTATATTTTTCCCTTTATAATAAATTATAATTTGAGACTAATACGCTACTTTACTCCTTTGTCATAAACGGGGAATAATAAAGATATATAGGGTATAATAGGTGTGGAATCGTAGCCTATCTGTAATCTGTATGGTCTTTACTCTAATAATGAATGAAAGGAATTAAAAGATTAAACAAGAGACATGTGTATAAAAAAAGGAAAAAGATTCCCTCTCTGCGTGGATTTTGTTGATGTCGACTTTTGGTGGAGACAATAATATGAGAGTAAAAGAAAACGAGAAGAAAAGTTCTATGGCTAATTTTTTTCTTTTGATTTTCTGTAGGTGTATTGTGATTAATTACATGGATTAATCGTTTGGTTTTGGTTCTCTGGTTTTGAAGTTAACATGTCGTTTTCCTCCATTTAGTTTTTAATGTCAGCTCTCTCACACTACTACGCTCCTATCAGTCAGTACTTCGTAGTCTGTACACCGTACACCTCAAACACTCGTCGAGACAGCGAGAGCTTGTACAAAATTTTAACTACGGAAACTCCGTATGTTGAATAGTTTTTAAATGCTTCTTGAAATGAAAACGAGTGAAATTATATTGAGGTATATTGGGTAGGCATACTTAGATTCCATTGTAAAGTGTGTGTGTTGTATGTGTGTTGTGTACTGTTTGCGCTCACTAATTAGTCACTCTACGGAACGGATCGTGGTCTTTATTGTTATTGTGGTGGAAGCCGTGGTGGTAGTGTCGTCGTTTTCACTTGACGGTTCTTGGATTTTCGATTTTATTTTCAAGCCCAAAATCCCCACAAGGATTACAATATTTTTTTCTCTCATTCGTTTGGGTTTTCGTCTTACGATTAGCATCATCGTCGTCTTCGTAGCATTGTTGTTGTTGTTGTTGTTGGTGTCATAAATTAGTAGAGATCTTCTCTCTCTCTCTCTGTCTGTCAGTGGTACAGGTGCAGTTTGCTCGTCCTACTCCGCACTGCTGGGAAATAATTCAAAGATAAACTTGGCTTTGAGAGATTCTACGAGGCTACGACCTGTGATTTGTGATAAAACATACTGCTACACAATATATTATTATATGGTACAGTTTTTTTCCAACTGGACTACTGCCATCGTTAGTTTTGAGCGGAAATCAATTTTAATTTTAAAATTAATTCATATATATTACTGTGTCAATCAATTTGTTAAAAAAGTGATGTGAAGGTAAATCCCATTTTGTGTATGAATTAACTAAGTAAGAAACAAAGTTACTAGTTTTGTCTTTTTTTACAATTATGAGGTAGGTGAATTTAGCATAATAATAATAATAAACTACTGTTGGCATTGTTGAATTTTTTGGTTGGGATTTGTGGTTGCAATTTATTAATAATGAGAGTTTTGATATTTTTATGATAATTTTATAAGAAGCAGGAGCATTATTATTACAATGGGAGGTACATAATAGGAAGTTTTCAAGTTTTATTGACAAATTGTCAAGATCTTTCTTGTTTGTTTTTGTTTGTTTGTTTGTTCAGTCAGTTTCTTTCATTTTCCTCGGAAGTGCGCCTTATTGTGCATTTAATTTTAACTCAAGTAAAGTTCTGTGATGGAAAAATGGGAGAATTGAAAAAATTAAAATATTCTTAAAAGAATATTAGAATGCATTATGATTTGATTGAGTTTGTAGATAAGTATGAAAAAAATATGAAAATGCAGAAATTGTTGAAAAAAAAGAAGCAGAAGGTATATTTTAGCGTTGGTAGTTTTTTTTTGTTTGGTGCATAGTTGATTGCATAGGTAATTACGGAATGCAAAGCCTTAGAAAATAGAAAGAAGGAAATGAAAATTGGCAGTTATTTCTGTACTGTGTTGTGCTGTGCTCAAGTGTGCAGTACAATAACAAAAACAGGAATAAGAAGCCATGCGTGTATGTACGTACGTATAAATGTTAGTTGAGTAATTGTAATGATGATTATGATTATATATGGAAGTTACGACTGACGACGACTACAATCAACAATACAAGGTTAAATAACCTTTATTTGAAGTATTCATAAATTACTATACTGTATTTTATGTAATAGTTTTTCAAAAGGTCACCACTAACTGTATATACTTGTCTCAAGTCGGAGGAACCTCTAAGGCTGCAGAATCCCAATTTAAATGCACTACTACTACGCTACTGCTCCTGCTGGTGTGGCTATGGTAATAGGGCATTAATTTATGAAACACATAAGTCCTTTAACAAAAAAAAATTTTTTTACCCCCCTTCAAGTATTAAGAACATTAATCATGATGATAATCATAGTCATCTGTTTCTTGTTCTGGTTTTTTTTCTTTGCTCTGATGGTAGTAGAAAAGAAATATTATTCAGAATTTTGCACGTTTGCTTGTCTATATATGTATATCTATTACTATTACTGAATGTGAAGAAAAAAAATTATTACAAAATTACAATGTAAATTATAGAGTAGGGATATCCTTTCAAATAGCGTGTAGTCCTAATTAGTTGTTTTAGTTGTTTTGAACTTTATATATAAAAAAAACATGGTTGTAGTAATAATTGTAATTATCGGAGCATCTTCAATTTTCTTCAAAGTATAATATTTTATCTTTAATCTATAATCATAGTACCTACGTAGTACATAGTTTAAATTTCGAATTCGGTCGCATGACATGGTACATGTGTATGTAGTATAATGGCGGCTCCGTATTTATTCTCATGCACTGCATTCTCACTAGTCAGTCAGTCAGTGGCAAAGTTAAAAGGAAAAAGGCAGAGAGTAACATGTCATGACATACATTTTGCTTAGTAGGTGCCAGAGTTAAGTACATGTTGAAGTATGTAGAGGATGTCTATGGAATACATAATGATGTCATCTGCTCAAAATTTAAATTACTATTACTATATAGTTATATAGTAATAAATCCTTTTTTGTATTTGTCTGTTTTCATTTTGTTTCTGTGTCGGAGATGAAGTGGAAGTGGAAGTGGACGTCCAAGTCCCAGTCGGTCTGTGTGTTTAGTTCCTACATACAGCAGCGTGTTGTTAGTACTTCGTTAGAGAGTTTAGCTCTGGATTCAATTACTTCTCACTGTATAGTTAGTAGTTACACCCTGTACATACAGTAATTATAATGCAATGTTTCTTCAAAGTGTACTCAAAGATTCAAGAGCAGGCTAAAACCAAACCAAAGGAAACGAAGCCAATCCATTCCATTCCATGCAAAGAAAAAAACAGATTGTTTTGGGCAGGCATGTTATATTCTCTGTTTTGTGTCTGTTAGAGACAGACGGAGACAGATTATTATTATAAAGTATTTATATTATGTACCTAGGTACGCTATGTATTGCTATCTGAAGCCTGAACTCATTTCCTGATTTATTTCGTTTAGCACTGTCTGTAGTCCTGATTGTTCAGTAAATAGAAAATAGAATAGGTAGGTGGATAAATTGGAGGGACAAAATAGAAAATACAAAAAGGCTCTCTTAGTGTATATTTGAGGTGTCTCGTCTCATATTATTTACAGAACTCCAATTTCCTCACTCACAATAATTAGTCTGGGACATTAATATGTAGGCTGGGCCTGGGCCTGGGTCTGGGCTGGGCTGGGCTAGACAGGTATAATAGAATCTACAGAGGGTCTCTGCACATGTTTTCAGTTCATACATTTTTAGTCACACTTTTATACTTGGCGTATAGTTAAATATAGTACACTCTAGTACACTCCATGTCGAGTCAAAAAAGAAAAGCAAGGTAAAGGGTAGAGGAGGAATGTGTGCGAGTGGAGGACGTGTCTAAAGTTTGTGGTTTAACAATGTCTTTAGTGTTTAGACGTTTTAGACCTATGCAAAAAAATAACATATATGTAGTTACTTACCTACATACGCAGGTATATTAAAAATTATTATTATGATGATGGGAGCACCTACCTATACACACTAAATATTTATGTGTCAGTCAAAAACCAAAGAGAATAACCAGAGCATTTAAAAAAATGACCTATTCTCATATGTATTACATTTCAACTTTTAATTTTTGCAAACTCAACTGCTAATGGTAGTTGATAATATTGGGCAATTTTTCGTATAGACATGTAAGTAATATACTTTAAACGAGCTTTACGTACCCTTATTGCCACCAATATAATATCTGTAGAAATGCTTATAATTTCTCAAGTTTAAATTTTGAAATTTTATGAGGAAGGCTTTCACTCCCCAATTAAATTTTGAGTAGGAAATTAATCACGAAAAATATCAAAATCCATGTATTGCCTTATTACTACTAAATGTATTAAATTACTAAACAAAGTTGAAGACTGTTAGACGACTGATATAACAACATAACAACAGTAGCAGGAGTACTAAAAGGAAACTATCAACTATTAACTATTAATGTAATTATAAATAATTGAATTTGTTATGTGTTTGATATTCAACTCAGGAGCGTTTTGATTTGGTTTTTATTTTGGTTTTCTGTTTACTCTTTCTGTAAGCATTATGTATTCTGAGGAGTGCGAAGGAATATTAGCGAAAAATGGTGTACATACACCTACATTCTGTATACATAATAGCCACAGTCAGTGTGGTTAGAGCTACATAGGATATTAGCTCAGGCTGCTGCACTTAAATACTTTCAAAAAAACATTATGTTGAAAATCCCTGTGTGTAAAAAAGGACTTAAAAAAAAGAGAGAAAAATCACGTACATTTTGTATACACAGAGTTTATACACTATATAAGTCGTTTAAGTAAGTCGAAGTCGAAATCATAGTTTGTAAAATAAATGCTACTTATGTATTACATAGGCATAGACTACATACTATATACCCTGCCTATATGTGAGTAAACCAGACCCCAGCCAGACCAGACCAGACCACGGACGCATTTTAAATTTCTAAAAAAAATAAGAAAAACTTTCAATCCATCATTTCATTGGATGTAAGTACATACGGTCAGAATTCCAAATTCTAATCCAAATGTTTGAAGGTATCTTGTAGTTATCTGTATTTGCTATATACATAGTTTCCACCAGAATGTTATTTTATGAAGGCAGTAGTTGCCATTTTACATTTTTAAAGGAAACTAAATGAAACTGTGGAATGGATAGAAGTAAGATGTATGTTTACATGGGCGTACATAGCATTGCATATACTTTGTAAGTCTGTCATCCCCATCGCTCTCGTCATGCATGCTCAGTTTATATAATTTTAAATTTCAAATTCCAACTTCAAGTTATTTGACTTTGGCTTGGCCTTTGTGCTAAATACTTGGGAGCACAAGTAATAGTAATGGTGGTGGGGTAGTGGTAATAGTAATAGTGCTCCATGGCTCCTGCTAAGTATATACATTATACTCTGCTGGTTTTTTTCTCTCTTGAAATTTTGAGAGTGTATTAAGTTTAATTAATGACGTGGACCATTAACGTGAGTATGGAGACAGATACGGAGACGGTGTGGAGACTGGAGGCAATTTGCTGAGTTGCCAGTGTGAGTGCCAGTGGCGTAGTAATGTGATGTGATGTGGTTTGACTTTGTCTTGGCATTAAATTTGAAATTCGAATTCGAATTCTTCCCTACGTAGTTACATACTACTTGACTTAAAGACGTCCACTCAAATTATGAATCATTTCACTCTCTTCGCCGTGATGGTGAAGGCAATGGCGATAAGTAATAATGACTACAGGGCGACGACGTGCGGTTCAAATTCTAATTCAAATATTCAAACATTATAATTTATACTTGTACATACCTACCTTCTAATAGGTTATGCTGATGCTGATATAGGTGTAGGTTAGGCACAAAGTTGTGAATCTCTCATTTCAAGGAATCCTAAAATTCCATTTCACATGTAAAGATCTTTTGTAAAAAAAATCAAACATGTGAGTATATACCTTTACTTTGTAATTTTTAAGAATCCAGAAAGAGTGCGATATATAGGATCAAAGTTTAAAAGGATAAAAAGGATGTTGTTTGTCTTTTGTACAGATTATAATTGAGTGGAAGATCAGCAGTACCTGTCTATATTTTTCCTTTTCTCTCCCTTTTCGCTGTGTCATGACCACGACCACCATTCCATAAATCCAAATCCAAATAATAAATTTTTTCAGCCTGACTGTGTACAGTGCAAGTTAAGCAATATGCATGATAATTTCTTACTTATTTTGTATAATGTATGTGGGGGTTTCATGTGGATTGTGTGGATACTGTGTGAAATCGAGGGGAATATTGTACTTAGTACGTGTAGGTAGGTAGTTGTTAATGTTAGTATAGATAATTATATGTTTTTACTCCCAACTTTGCACTCACAGACATTATTATTATTCTTGCCATCGCTATAGTCTGTCTGTACTATTACTACACTCACAGAGTGACTCCACGAAGCAAAATATACGAATTACAAATACTACACAATGAGATGACATAATGGTGCATCATCTGGTAATTTCAGACTGTAATTTATTGCCACGTCATTCCTCTTATATTTCATTTAAAAAAATATATCAAAGTGCTTAAGGAAGGATCAAAAAGGTTATGAAGTTATACTCTATTATGATGTTGTTGTGAAGGTGAAGTGAGAGAAAGAGATGGGGAAAAAAACGAACGATGAATTCATAAAGTACCTTTTTACATTGTACAATTTAGAGTATAGGTATAGATATCTATATATTTTGAAGGATTCAAAAATTGTGTGCTTTTTTCTCTCTATTTATTGTAGTGTAGATAGTACAGATTGCAGTTACTTTAAAAATCTGAAAATCACAAGTCTTGAAAAAAAAATGTTGAAATACTTTACTCATGGCATCGTAATTGTCGTAATGGTTCATTTCCACTTCCACTCTCATATGTGCGCAATGCGCATTCTACTGAAACGGACAATAATATTATTATTTTGGATCATATTATATTTTTTTATTACTTTAAATGAAAACGAACTTGCCACCTTATTTCTTTCTTCTATTTTGGAAGTCGAACGTTTTTGTTTTTCTGTATGAGTAGGTAAAGTGCTATGATCTGCTAATACTGAGATGACTGGTGACTGATAAGAGTATAAGTTTCTGTGTGTGTGAATTTACAGATAATTTTGAGTTTAAAAAATGTAGATATATTTTTAATTCTTTTGTTTCTTGTTTAAGCTGAGATTCTATAGCAAGTTCTCTATTATTTTGATGTTTTTGTTACTTTATATCGTACATATACAGACACAGACAAAGATTATGCGTGTATAGCCCTGATTATACAGATATAGTTTCCTTTTCATATAATATAGTTAAAGTATGAAGTTTAAGCTCGGAAATTTGATTTATTTTTGTTATAAAACTTTTTTTTTAGACTTTCCATTTTACTCGTTCTGTTTTGTTATGGTGGAACACATATTTTGACTTTAAACTTCAACTGGCCTATGTTTTGATTTCGATTTTGATTTCTACTACCTATATAATGTAGAATAAGAGAGCAGCGGTCTGATGTCTAATAGATAAATAATCATAAATGGAATCTTAGTTGACCGTGAGAACATGAAATAAGGGAAAAGTTCACTATAATGATAGAAATAACAAGATAATCATAAAAATAGCCTCGATTTAGTTTATATATCTTCGTTATGACTTGACGTTTGACGTCCTACTCATATTTTTATATGTTATGGAAATTAAATACCTCACGTTTTTCCTTTTTTGCCCCTTCGTCTTCATTCATATATGTAGATATCTTCTTGACGTTTCTTCGTCTTCTTCTTTTTCTTTTTTGTTTAAAGCGACAATCTAAAATGTGAAATCTACATGGAAAACTCATTTTAAATTACAATCTGAAAATTCTAATAATAAAAATAATCAGTATAATACTGTATAGAGAAGAAAAAGTCCATTGCCAAAAACATTGTTTAATATTCACGTACGCTTTGTGAAGAAAGCTGCGTAATTTTAAGATGCTCATATATTGTCATATAGGGTAGACAAAATTTACCGTAGCCGTAGCCGTATCACACTCATCATTACAAAGTATACGTTTTAGCTTTTGAATCTCCATACTGAACAATGTACGACATAAGGAAAAGGATATTAATTTTAATTTATTTAATTGGGAACTACGACGATTATAAATGACGTATATAGGGAGAGAAATATAACTCACGATATTATTGTTCGACATTAAATTAAATTGATGAGGCCAGTTAGACAGCCGTTTAATGTATGACAGCTCAAACATAATATGTGAATTTCAGTTCCAATTATCTGATGCTGTATTTTTCGAAAAATCAAAAACCAAACTTTTTATCTGAGAGTTAAAGACATGCTATCCTCTATTGACCTATTGTGTATGACAGGCCGATGCCGGTGCATGCAGCATGCCGTGCCAAGAGCTGCTTTAGCCTTTTTTTTGGGAGCAGGTTGAAACTAATAAAGAAAAAAAAGAGCAGGAACAGCAACTTTAAATTAGCAAACTGCACATTTTTATGTACGTACAGGAAAGGGAGAAAAACAATCAGAATTAGAGCAGACAAGCGAACATTAAATAGACATAAATACACAAAAAAGCAAAACAAAACATGCAGAGAGGTAGGTACGAAGGTACGTCTGAGCTGTAGTACTAGTACTACTACTGCGTTTCCGTTTACTTCCATCTATATTCCTACTCTACAAATTAGTTTCATGAAATAAAACATCGAATATAGTACACAGTGTGTAGATATTCACGTGGCCACATAATATAAACACAAACAAACACAGGAACGAGCGAAAACACGGTCAACTTACAACGAAAACGAACATTATATTTTCTGCATGCACAAATTTGCGTATAGAGTTGTATGGATTTTTCCATATTTACCTGTAAATACTAAATTACTCACAGGGAAGAATTGCAATGGGCTGATATCTCTTCAATCGACCCGCACGAATCCAGGCACGCACCACCATGTGTGTGTGGAAATCCAATTCCTCGAATTTGAACTGTAGCTATTTAAAGAGTGCGCACATACATACTACATACATCTATGACAAAGTTTAGTATAGGTCTTTTTTGTTTTGTTCCATTTTTTTGTACGCAAGGGAAAGAGCGTGGAGAGATCTTATTTTACTGCATATTTAAAAAGATTTAAAGCTTGACTGACAAAAGCTCTTTTTTCTATTTTTCCACATGATGATCACCATGGTGCTATGGGCTGTTTATATTGACTTACTATTTGCCATTTTACTCCTTGTTTGTTGTATATCCGTCCTCGCATTTTATTTTAGTGTGTGCAAATTGGGCTGCTACTTAGACTTCCATGGTTTAAATGTCCATGTCAATTCTATATGTATGTGTATGTATGTATAGATTTATTGCATAAACGGGCCAAAGCCCACACACAAATCAATTAATTTTTGCTTACATCATTGCATTTTTTAACATTTGTGATTATTACCATCTTAACCTAGAAATTGCATTTTCTTAATTAAAGTAGAACTAATATAATAAAAAATATTGTGTAACACTTGGTCATCTTGACGTGATAGTAAGTGAGTAAATTTTACGGTTACATTTCTTGGACCTAACACATATTCTTTGAGGTATTTAATTCTATCATCCTTAAAAGTTGGACACGCAAAGAGAAAATGTGAGACAGAGTCTGGAACACCATACTGGCAAGCCCTACATTCATTTATCGTATTAAGAATGATTTTATCTTTCCCTATCCTTAAAGTTACGTTATTCATTTCAGCTAATCGCAGTTGGGCCATTATTCTTGTTTTATTAATTGATACCCTCTTAATTAAATAGCTAGCTACTAAACTATTTCCTGCATAAGATATATAGTTAGGGTTATAGCTGGACAAGAGTGCCCTTTCGACGTCTTGTTCGTATGAGACCTGAGCCAGCTTTTCTATAATATTATCCATTTCTAAAGCTAGTTTTTCCGCCGTTATATTTTGCCACAGATTTTCATATCCAATTAGAGTTAACTTTTGTTTGATTTGGGACGCCCAATTGTATGTTGCATCTGTTGATATTTCGGATGTATCCAGGTACCTTAATCTTTCAAACACCGTACGCGGGATTCTATTTTCTTCCATTTTTAATATTTTGAGAAGATACAATAGCGCTTGTCTGAAAACAGTTACTTCCAGTCTGCATCTTCCAGCTTCTAATCTTACGAGGTAGTCAGGGGTGTTTTTTGGTATCGCCAAGAGTGACTTGATGAAACGTGTTTGTACTGGTTCAATTTCTTCACAATATCTCAACCCCCAGATTCCACTGCTATATAAAACCGTCGACATTGACACCGATTCAAATAATTTTATTTTGGAACACCACGAGTCTGATCTGCTTCTGTTGAGTATATCCCTTAAGCGTCCATTTAACCTTAAAGCTTTGCTTGTGAAAATCTTAGCAGCTTTACTAAAGACCCCTGAAGAATTAAATTGAACTCCCAGATATAGGTACTCTTTGACTATTTCGATTTTTTTCCCCTCGTATTTGAAATTATAGTTCGATTTAGTGTTTGTGCCTTTAGCAAATATAAGTACTTTGGTCTTGTCAACGTTAACAGCTAGCTGGTTGTTTTTACAGTATGACTCAAGAGTGTGTGCAAATTGGGCTGCTACTTAGACTTCCATGGTTTAAATGTCCATGTCAATTCTATATGTACGCCTATAGTACCTAGCGGGACCTATATATAATTATGGATGCCTACTTAAGTACTGGTGCTTAAGAAAACTAGCGCTCCTATTGATTCAAGCATCTCCTACACGCATGTGATCTGCATATTGTATTCGTAATTGGACTGCGGTTCTACGGATATATTATTTTGGCTATTTTTTTAATGAATTTTAATGCTAATGTACTTGGCAAATCACCAAAAACTGGCCACTGTGGAACGCTCACGCTCACAGTGCTATAGGTTGCTATGTTAGTAGTTTCTTGAGTATGTGAAACCATTTTCCTTTACAGACTTTTGATATTGGACGCTAGAAAAAAATAAACCATTATTGGTTTTGGTTTCGTATCAATCTCTATGTAGGTATTGTAGGTACACGCAAAGCATATATGTGGTAGGTATTTTGGGGATTGAATAGAGTTGTTTAAAAATCCGAAACGTGCCACGATGAGGCAAGTAACATAAAAATAAGAGGACCGTATTGGTAGCCGCCATGCATGTAGACCGTATTGGTTTTTTTAAAACCTTCTTTAGAGTACGATTAAAAATGTGGCTTCAGTCTGAATTCTGTGAATTTTGTGCCACGTACTTATACATACATTCCGAGGTATGGTGGTGGACGTGGGGTAGAGATTGTGCTTGTGCATAAATAGCTGAAGCTTGAACACTCGCGTTCAAGTGTGTGGACGTGGACCACATTTTTATTAAAATCTACACAGCGAGAAATGGCAGCGGGAAATGTGACAAATGCTACCTTCACATATCGTATTTTCACATGTCGTCGATGTCGTAGGAATTATGGATGTCGCTATATATCTGTATGCATGTGTGACTGTGAAGTCTGTCCGTGATTTGATTTCCAAACGTATATGATGTACGTAGACTTTCGTGGTCGTGCTCTAACATGTGGTTCGTGAATTCAAATTTTATTCGACTTTGAATTAGGAGCAGAAGTACAGATTTTTTGTTGCAGTAATTACACTGTATTAAATACAATATAATGTTTGTCATTTTTTTTCTTGGGCAAATTTGCGAGACTGCGACTGCTTTGCAGCAGTAGTAGTAGCATGCGGTTATGTATGAGAGCCATGAGGGTGTATTATAATTTGTATATCTGTGGGAGGCGTTTTGAAAAATTAAAAATAGTAAAATTATAAAATTAGTAAAAATATTTGACATAGTAAAGTATGAAGGATTGCTGTAATATATAGTATATGTAAACCAAGCATACAACGGCGTAAATAATAATTATTGTCGTTTTGAATGAAATAAATGGGCTTGAATTCGTGTTTAATTCGAGACCGAGATACAGATCTTGGTAAGCATAATGGAATTGTGGAATGAATATCTGCGCATATGTATGCATGGATGTAGTTTAGTACCAAACCAATCTGGTGACTCATCGTAAAATAAAATAAAATGATCCCCCATCTCAAAACATGTCAACAATGAGAATGCAATTAATTTTTTACGAGTATTAAAATTTTTTATTTCTTTTTTCCTTTCTGTATAGAGATGTGAATGACTTGTCATCCCTGTCTGTTCCTGGTGACTCCTCGGGGGGTCCTCCGATTCGAAGAAATACGTGGCTCCGAACTAGTCTTCGCAAATCCCCACAGCATCAACCGTAAGTTTATACTTTTAAGTCTTGTTCTGCCTCCATGTGTAACTAACTATATATATAATGGTCGTTTAAGAAACAAAACTGTGTATGTTCTTTGTAATTCTTATTCTAAGGATTTGCCTCTTTAAAGATTTTGCCTCTTAGAAATTCCACTATGTAAAGTAGGTATAGGGTGAAGTGTAGTTTATATTTGAGTGTATTCCTGCAGTGTATTTTAATCTTGTCATGAGGATGAATTGCAAATGGCAGTATTACAAATAAGAGCAGGAAGAAAGTAATGAAGTAGCTTATTGTTGAAGAAGGAAAATAAGCTCCAACTGCTGTGTTGGCCGCTATGGCATTAGCTATACTATCAGAATAGGTGTTGGATGAATTTGAAGAGAAGAGCTTATTTGATAAATGAACTGCATTTTATATACTGATTTACCCTTTTTTGAAGCATCAATGCAGAATTTTAAATTTATTAAATTATATTATTTCAATCTTTTTTATAGTATACAAATTTTGAAGACATTTTTAACCTTTTGAAAGCGCCGTAAAACGCTATTTACACCATTTTAAAAGAATCGTAAATTGTTATTCACACCTTTTTGAAATTTCAAAGAATTCCACTTACCTGCCTTATATGGCATTTAAAAATTTTTGACTTTGCAAAGAAAACAATGCATTTGAATAGTAAAATAGGCCATTTAAACTTTGTTGACAGTTAGAAATCTAATCAAATTATTTTTTGTGGAAGTCTCAAAATTTATTCAAAACTTTTTTCAAAATGCAAAACTGCAACATTTGGTGATGGCTTTCATAAAATAGTTAGTATCACATCACAGACGTAGAAGCTAATTTTTGAATCTTGTTGTACATAAAGTGTTTTAGTTTCACTCCTAAATTGTGGCTCGTTTTTGCACTTCAGTGATGTGTTCTCATCATCACACCGCGTCGTTCTGTCATTATGATTATGAGTAGGCGCTCTGAGTCTCACTCTTCTTGCGGACCGGACTTTGTTTGTATCTCTGATCTTCCCCTTCAATTCATCTCGTGTCCCGTTTGAATCTACACCTAATCGTATTGATAATTATTGTGAATTAAGAATTAGGTCCATTCCCATTCCACGTACGCACGGTCTCCTTCAAAAGGAACGCCTTCACATTATTATAATTCATTTTTCTTCCACACATTTGCATAACGGTTAGAAACGGTTGGAGTACCCTACACAAATGTTTATTGTTGGCTAGACTAAATATCTGTCTGGATTATGGAGTGATATTTGACAGTCCAGAACTGATATGGAGTTTGAATGGTCTGCTTGATTAACTTGGCAATTCAAATCTAATGGACCTTTCAAGAGATTTACATTTTTGAGTCACTGCGTGTTCAATTTTCATATGCAGAGTGTGTATGTTGTTTAGTAGTTTAGTAGCAGTTGAGATGAGATATACTTATCCGGAGGTGTGCCTATTATTTATGCGTTGCTATTGTTTTATTCTTTTCATTCGATCTTTTAAATTCTACATACGTACATAATATGTCTCTTTTTTGTGATGCAAATAAGACTTCCGGGATTTATTTGTTTAGGAAACTTGAGAGCGTACCGAATAAATCCTCACTTACTATGGGACCCTATTTTTAAAAAATGTAGGTAATTAGAACAATTTGCAATTTAAGCAATTATTGAGTAGATATGTTGCGAAGCTTTGCTGTTTTGAAAAGGTGGTGAAATATTCAAATTGTATGATTTTGAAAAGCTTCAAAACACTCAGATTTAATGTCCCTCCTTGAAAATACCGTAAATCGTCGAATAAGCGCCGGATTGCAAGTAAACGTACGTTTTACATTTTTAAACGATGGAAATTAGGATAATTTCATTGAGTGTTTTGCAAACGCTTAGCGATACTGTAAAAGCCTACGTTTGAAAATGTTAAAGGTTAAATAGTGTTAATTTTGCATTTCTTAAAGGCTACAAAATATTTTTTGAAATGCACATTTAAAAAAAAGTGCATAAAATTAGGAAGTATAGAATAGTATAGATCATCCAATCACAAGCTTTTATAATTTATTTTATTTTAACTCTTTAAAAACTAAATTAACCTTTTTTCATATACACTGTTAGGCAAACAAGCTTGTCTTCCGCCTTAAGCCTCAATGGCGATGGATATTTACGTATAAAATATTCGATTACAGAGGTATAGGTGCACCATCCTAACTTTTTTTGTTGTATTTCATATTAGGGCACCCATGTAAAAGATATTAATGACAGATTAAGTCCATAATAGAAAATTAGTTATGAATATGCAAGTATAACTGCACATCATATGGAAGTACCTAGGTAGGTACCTATATTCCGTACATAGCTAAATAGCAGCTCAATACCAAATGGAATTCCAAATTTAAAATATTATTATACAAGATAAAAAATGCACCATACTAATTATTTATGATTATCCTCTTAATTCCGTTTCCGTGGAACTAAATACGTCCTATAAATCATTTTGATTAGCTTATTAATTTTTTTAAAAATAATTTCTTGATGTGCTTGCCTTTGAAAAACCTTTACGTGCCTACTACCTTACGTATAATATTATATAGGTGCATTCAACAATTTTCAATAATATAATCTCTGATTTTTCTAAACCACTACTACCAGTACTTATCTGTATGCACTGTCAACCATGGAGATAGGTGTATAGGCATTATGCTTATATGGGTAGAGGTATTATTTGTGAAATGGAAATAGGGCTATATATAAGGGGGCTTATATAGGTAGTTTTTATCATTGTGAATCAATACCGGAAAGTATTGAGAATTTATGATCATTTCTTCTCAACGCCCCACCTGTCACCAATTGTAAATACAATTAAGTCGTAATGCTCTACTACTGCGAGTAATGAGTCTACTGGGAAGAAGAAGAAAAAAAAACTTTAAAAAAGCTTGAAGACTGATTGGCTCTGCTGCTGTAGTAGTAGTGCTTTGAGTCTGATTCTGAATGGAGGGTCTGTCACTACTACTACTGTCCCATAGACTCCTGATTATTTTGAACGTGAGTTATTACTTACTTTTAGTAAATGTGAAACGAAACGCGACATGGAATAATCCATTCTTTTTTTTATTTAGTTGTATTTTTATTTTAACTCTGGTTTTTCACAAAATTAATGTCTCATATAAATTTTAATGTAAGGTACTTACTTTAGTACATTTAAAATAAAATAGCTATAGGAACGACAAGGAGAGTGACGTTTCCGCACTGTCTAAAGCTAATCTGCCTGTAGCACTCTTATTGTCGTTGTCTATACTGTTGACTGTAGCCTATAAATAAGACAGTATACTATCACTATCTGCTTAGGTGGTATGCAGTAGCCTATATGCTCTGCTATGCTGTGTCAGCATTGAGGATACAGCATATTATAGGAACATATTAAAACCATAGATATAGATATAGAGGAAGTACGAGTAATTTATTGAATACTGTGGACATTAGATCATTGATAAGAAGAATCTTGTATTGTGGATTGCGATTGCGGTGCTAATCAAATATGCGTTTTGTTCTCATGCATTTTAAAATAGCTATACTATAGGGCATAGGGAGTTTTTGCATGTGTAATCTGCTGATAGGATGACAAGATGAGAGGTTTTTCCATCGCATAATTATTTCTTGCCAATTAGTTGATTTCGATTTTTTTGATTTCTACGAATTTATTTAAATGCATGCGGATATAATAATTACATGCCCATTCCCCACAACAACAACCTGCAACTGCTTGTTTCCATTAAAGTGATTAAAGTCTCAGGATTTTAGCATGCATTTGTACGTGTATAATGAATTCAAATTATACACCGCGTAGATTCTGAAATTGAAATTCCGCTTTAATATTATTATTATATCAAAATTCAATATATATAAAAACTTTATTAAGTCACTGTTGCACAATTGCAATAGCTTTACAGCTCAGTATACAAAACAACACTTTCTTGATTATAATTGAAACTTTTTTAAGGGTTTAGTTGAATAATTTACACTATTAGACAATAATCTTAACTATACAAATGGTGATTATAAATTTTAATTGATCCTCTCAGAGCAAGCATTAAAATATCATCCACTACTGCCGACGGTATTCGAAATGATTTAGCCCAAGCCTTGAAAAAGTTTGTTATCGTCCCACGCGCTCCAACATACAGACCTGTTACTTCTAAACTACGCAAGTCCCATTTGTCAGTAAAATATTTTACACAAGGTTGGTAGATTTCTTTTTTTTCTAAATCCACTGCTATCGCTTGTTCTTCACTATCCCCAAATTCAAATCGTACAGTGGGATCCAAAATGTAACCAATTTTGGATGAAGTGTCGTAAGCAATGATGTCTACTCTCCTCGTTGATCCATTCTCAGCAACACAATGAACTTCTTGCTCAACTACAAACCCTTGTTTTTGAAAAGCTTCTGCAATAATTTCCCGAATACTATGATGTCGAATATTACGCAAGAGTTCTCCCCGGACACAGGACCCTAAGACGTGACCAAGACTTTCTTTCTCAGCGCCGCAATGCCTGCACTGGATTCCGTCCAAGCTCCTTCCTGGAATGACTCTTACACTACCAACATTAGCATTCATTTTTAAAGTAGTTACCCATTCAGATGTAGTTAACCCTGCTTTATTAATTAACATTTTATTTCCTGCTGGATTGTCTTTAAACTGGGACACCCCGGCACCACGTAATCTCATCTTACACCAGGAATCAAATTCCTTCTCGCGCAGTTTTGTACGCATGCGTTTAGTTATTTTACTTTTCGCCTCAGGATTATTTAATTCTGCTAAATCATCATCCGTAAAGTTTAAGGCTTTTTCGCATTGTTTCAATTCGTCATCAAGATCTTTCGTAAAAGGTACATATAAATCACTAGAGTTCAACAACACCAAACATATATTGTAATGTTGTAAGAATGCTTCCCATTCCGCCTTTGTGATAGACAAGCCACGCAAATTTTTCGAAGTATACAACATTGCATTAGGCGTGTCTGTTGGAATTCCCAATATTTCTTTAACCGAGCTACGAATTATGCGGTCTACGTCCATTAGAAATGATTTTGGCAATTTGTGGAGAGGCGCCATTTGTAAAGGGTAAATCAATACAGGCCAAATGTAATCATTAATGATTGTAAGCTTTTGATGTGGTCGTAGCATTGGTGTTGAGACGAGATTATTCAACATTTTGTTCAAATTATCTACTACTTTCGATGGAATAAACGTAAGTTGTGAATTAAAGTCGACACCCAGGTACTTCACAGTTTCACCATCTTTAAGTACTGGAATGCAGTCTTTGTTTGAAAGCTTCACGTCTTCTTCAACTAAAACTCCGTTTTCAACACAAATGCAAATCGATTTATCTGGATTTATCTGGAGACCTGAATGACTAAACAGTTCCATCGTCTTTTCAACAATTTGAATAAGACCAGGTTTAGAACTTGAAATGTTAGCAGTGTCATCTGCGAAATTCATTGCTGTTAGGTTCGGCAGACTATCCTCCAGGCAAAATCCATACTTATTAGCATAATCCCGATCAGTTATTTCCTCTAGTACATAATTGATTGAAAGATTGAATAAAAGAGGGCTAAGCGGCGACCCTTGTAAGACACCACACTTGAACTCTATAGCTTCTGTAGTAGCCGTTTTAGTCTTAATAACGGTCGAATTGCCAATTATCAATGTTTTTGTTATATTCCGAAGAAGCGATGGCAGTAGATGTGAATCCATGCATTTTAAAAGGTGTAAATGGCCAACTCTGTCGAAAGCTTTGGCTACATCCAATAATGCGACATACAGACTTTTTCTTTTTTTCTTTGCTTTCTTGAGGCATGCTGCTAAAATAGAAGTATTAATGTAAGTTCCAGGTGAACTTGTAAACCCCCGCTGATGCAAATTCAACTCAATGTGACTTCTTAATTCACTGTCAATAATTTTTTCAATAATTCGCCGCAAGATGGAGCAAATTGATATCGGGCGCCAGTTGACAGGATCTTTTGGATCCCCTTTCTTGAATATAAGGACAGTACGTGCTGTTCGAAATGACGTAGGAACCATATTCCACTTCAACATTGCTGTTCCTATGAGCGCCAATACCGGATAACACTTGCTATATTTGACCGCCCTGAGGAGAACTTGATCTGAACCAGCAGAAGTATCCTTACGAATTCTAGCAACTACCCTTTCCACTACTTTGGAGTCAATTACTTCACTGAATGTATCATCTAGTTCCGTTTGTTGATCTTCACTAACGATAGGATAACGCTCCAATACAGAATTATTTTCAGTACCCCAACGCTCATTATACGCATTCTGAATATCTATTGATTCAATGTTACAATCTGGGTTATTCTGATTTTTTAATAACCGGTGAACTACTTTACCTCGCTGGTTATAGAATTCATGTTGAATTAAATCATACATGTACTTTTCTTTCCGTTTTTCCCTGTCCCGCTTAGACTGTCTGATTGGATTTGATGATTGCCCAAACTTACGATCGGATTGTCGAAATAAATTCTTTTCCTTCCGAAGCTTGTAAAACCTAGCTGCAGGATGCTGTGGTCCAGGTATTCTAACTATGACATCACGCAGAAACTCTGAAAATTTGTCCATTTCTTCATCAAATTTCTGCTGAGCTGGCTTCTCTTCAACTAATTGTTTGAAAACGTCACAGAAGGCAATAATTTCAAGAGCAAAGTCAATATTCTTCGTTTGAGAATCACCAGTGGCATCATCCAACGTCACATCATGCGCTGTATTCGGTGCCTGCGATGTTGGCAATTGTACATACTTGTCAGCAATTATTGTCCTCTGTATATCTCCATGTTTTCGAGAAATGTGAATAGAAACCCCAAGTTTACTTTTGCATATTTTATTGCATTGAGGGCAAATATTATCTGTAGTAGAAAAACTGGTAATGTCCATATCTTGATTAGAATCAGATACATCATTATTGAGACGTACGCTTGAATTTTGAATCGGCTGAGGACAACTTGATTCTGCTGAACTAGAATTTAATTCTTGCCCTAACAACTGTTTTTTTTTCGTGGCATAATCAAATCTAAGTTTCTAAAATAATATTTTGGAAACAATATACATAAAAATTCAATTTTAAATTTAAAATTCCTCTAAATATTAAAGAATCTTGATTTTTTGTTTTTAAAATTTGTAGATTGAAAACTATACTCCTTTATTTTTTCCCCTAAAAAGTTCACTAATTAAATTTGAGCAATCCCTACTATATTTCACTAAAACACTCCTAAGATGGCGAAACTATCTGTCGTCCAAGAGCAAAAATAAACCACGTCCTACCCCCATGGCTTCCAAATTCCCAATCAAATTCCTCAGTCCTTCGTGGCTTTAGATGGGCTACTGGACATACCGTATAAGTATTTGTAAATGTTCAAAACAGAAAACGTATCTTGAAATGATGCTATATGGATTTTAATGCAATCTGTGTAAACAAGTCCCACTGACTTATGTCATGATTACGTTTGCGTTACGTACTGTCTTAATGGGATTAAGAGATTTTCCACTAGAATATTGTGAATAGAATTTACAATTTAGTACAGAGGAAAGTTTTATTTACTTTCAAGCTAAATTGCCTAAATTCACGTTTTTCAAAACGTGTAGAGAATGTTCTAATTTAATGTTTGTCAATTGAAATTGAAATTACTCGTGAGGTAATTGCATACCTATAGGTATTTTTGAAACATGAAAACTTTGTCTGCTCAAGCAACGACGTATTTATTTTGTTACGTAACTTTATTTTTAAAATAAAATAAAGTGGAGTAATTCAAATCAAAATCTGAAATATGTCTGAATTTTTGTGCATAAATATAATGCATAAATCATACTGATGCTGGTAATTAGATTAGGTACATTAATTTAGTTGTATTGTACCACCACCATAGTATTGGAGAGACAAAGGGAGACAGAGAAACAAGAGACCATTATATACAATTATCAGTTCTTGGGCACGTTGTACATACATATGAATAATGTACAGATTCTATACTACTACTGGGCTTCTACCGACGATTGCCGATTGACGATGACGATGAGATTTGAATCATTGTAATAATTGTAATAAATTCGTAATGGTAATTCGCGCAATAATCCCAATTGTCAGAATACAGTCTAGATTTGAAACAATAGGATGAATCAATCCTATAGCGTGTACCTGTGTTATACTAAAACAATAATGAAAACAATAGTATGGAGATCTTGGGATTGTCTACGCACATAATATTATGTAAATAAATAATATTATACACCTTTCCATCATTTTCTTTGTGTTTTTTTCTTTTGTTTTTTGCTTGATTTTGTGAACAGCTCAATCAACAACCGTCATGTCATCGTCGTCTCACTAGTCTCACAACCAAATGCGGACGAATGCTAACATGCTAACATATGTGTCCGTATTATTTTGGGGCTGTCATTGTATAATTACAATTACGAGACCGACTATATGATTACCGATACGCTCTTGCAATAATTTTTATATTTGTCTATACATGTATGTAAATGCATACAGATATCAATATACATACTAGGTATAGGTCAATATATTTTAATTATAATTATAAGCCTAAATTATGACCATTCAATTAGCCAGTTATTTGAATTAAAAAAATTAGCATGGGCATACGGCATTCAAGGTAGGAGGTAGAACTTTTTTTGTGCGTGTTTCAATTTTCATTTTCATTCGAGATTTTTGTAGCTTATTGAAATGGAACAATAATATTATGCAGACAGGCAGATTTTTATTTGAATTTTTGTATCTTCTCTCGAAACACAAGAGCATGCATAATATTGACTCGTTGGGTTCGGTTGTTCGGTATTTCCATTCATAGTCGAGAGTTAAAATTGCAAAGTAATGTTAATGGTGTATGATTGTTGGGATTCCAAGTTCGAAGTCGAAGTACTATGTACACTATGCAAATATAGCATGTGCCCTTTGTGCAAATAATATGCTATAGGTACACTTACCTTACATACATACGTGTAAGAAAATAAGAATGGAGTCCCTACTTACATGATGTAGTAGATTTGTGTTGACTAGACAATGTGTGGCAATTGAGGCTCATTCGGTCGGGAGGGTACATTATTAACATTAACATCCTTCCCTATTTTACATAGTATAGTAATTATATGCAGATAAATCAGTCGGCACATCACACAGCAGAATTAGCTATACTCCTATAGTGAGGCATGAAACATAATGCGCATGTAGATAGCCATGTATGAGCAACTTGGACTATTATAGCCTGGGAGATTGTCTGTAGAGATGTTAAATAATGAAATATTGGAATTGAAATAAATTGCGAACAACGTGATAAATTGTGTGTATGGCATGACTGCGACTCTCTGTATGGATTATGGATGGGATATATATATGGGATTCTGGATTGGCCTGTTCCCCATTTATTTCTGCCTTTGCATTGTATGTATATTGTTGTTGTAGCAGTTCAGTAGAAATAGAAGTATCTGTCTGTAGTCTGTAGACTGTAGAGAGTGAAGTAAGTATCTATTCAACAATTCTATTGTACTCTCTCTGTGTCTACTGACTCTGTTCGCATTTCAGATTCCAAATTCCAATCCCCAATTCAAAGGAGGCATCAACGAACAGGAGAGACAGAGAATCACATCCCTATCAGTGTAATATAAAGTGCATAGAAAGAAATAATGTGAGCTTATTTATTTGAGTGTAGATGTGTATGGAATAGAATATAATTGGAATTACTCTCCATTATCTCTATCAGTGTATATTTTGTCTTTAGGCCCTTTGTCTTGTATTTTTTTCAACCCCACTTTCATTCTCACAAGAGACGACAACGAGAACGACAACGAGAACGACAACGACAACGAAGTGGCCCGTCCGTAGTAGTGGATGTTGCTGCTGTCGATTTCGATTTCGATAGTGTGTCTATGTCGTGTCTATCTCTGTCACAGAAACAGAGGGATTCGCCTTGTACAGATTATTTTTTTTCTTTAATGATCTTGTGTGTGTGTGATTGGAGGTGTTGAGTGCTGTACTTTTCTTTATTCTGTTATTCTCTTAAATATTAGTCTTATAGTCGAAGTTCGAAGTTGTATTGGTATAGTCGCAGTCATGAGGGACTGAGTGCCTGAGCTCTAAATTCTCTACACGTGTCTTTCTGTGTCGTTTCGTCGTTTCGCTCTGTCTGTTGTGTTATTGGAAAAGAAAAAATCAGGAGGAAGGTGTTCTGCTTGTAATTAATCCAGTGGGACTGTCGTGTAATGAATAATTAGTGTAATATACCTTCAAGTCTTTAAGTAATTATGAGATGGAGCTGCACGAGAGGAGTCACAGCGGGAATAGGGGGGAGGATCGATAATTATTATTATTGATAATCACACACACACACACAGTACATACATAGTGTACAAAATCGTAGTATATACGGATCCAATCTTTACGGATTTTATACACTGACGACGACGATATTATGAGTTTCTTGCCTACAATATACTGACTGATGATAGTCGCGGACTCGGACGGACTCGCAAGCTGTCCATATCGCCATTATGACAAAGCGTGAACACATCACATCATTTTCTAATTGCCCATGTCGAGCTCGATTTCGATTTCGATCCTGATACTAAAGTCGACTTGGACTTTTGGACTTGTTCGACATTCGACGAAGAACGTGAAAATTTCTTGTACGTTGTCATCGTCATCATGTCAGTGTCTCGCCTGGCCTGCTCTGGTCTTTAGTTCTTCAGTTTGTGTTCATCTACTACTAAAGTACTTGGTACTGTCTGTAAAGTGGGATCGTTTTCGATTATTGAGTTGATTTGATTCTTTGTGTGTTTCGTTTCAAGCATTATTGGATTGCATTATTATTGCAGTTTGCAGTTTTCCAGATTGCAATAAAATTGGAGTAGTAGTTTAGAAACCCAAGGAAAAGTGAAATGTTCAGTTTTTTTTCTTCTGTGAATTTGTAAATTACTCCTAGTTAAAAAAAAGTGACAATAATTAAATGCTGTAAATTTAATAGGTGCTAAATTCAAGGTGGAGAAGAACTAATAGAAATTTATTGAGTTTAGTCAATCAAATCAAGTTTATTAAATGGGTGTACATTGTGGATTTGAAATTTCGGTAATTATAATAGAACTAATTAATTAAGGGTCACAAATTATTTAGATATCTGCAGGATAAGTAGAAAATAATTGGTGAAAGTAAAATAAAATAAATTTCGATGGGAATTTAAGGAATGAACGACCACGAGCTCTGTTATTAGTACTAATCTAATACTAATGTGTGACTTGATGGGACTATTGACTATTTAATTTCGAATTACCATCAACTAAAATTTTATCTTCTCGTTTGTGTGCTTTACAGGGGAAGTTTGCCAAACGGTGAGAGTATGGGACATCGGCGTTGGGGATCCTTTCGTAACAGGTGAGCATGCTCCCATGTGGAGGGTTTATAATTTGTATTCACAAAATAAAAAATCAAAAAAAAATGTTACATTTGTACATATTTGTAATTACATATAGCCTTCCTCTCCTACTCAGCTATATATTTCAACTATCAAACGCTAATGTAACTCTGCTACACATCAGAGCTCAATTTTGATTGCGGTTTAAATTTAGAATCTATAGACACAGAAATTAGACCCAGACAAAGTAAAGCGAGGTTTAGTAGTTTATAGTTTTCAGTCTGTGAATAACATCTATGTACCAAAGAAAAATAGTGGAATTTGTATTCTTATGTTATACGGTTTATCATCAGTTCATGTTGTAGTCAATATATTTATTTATAATATTCATGCCATACCTATACTAATCATAAGTTCCTTCAAATTATAGGTTTTGTGTATCTGTTAGATTTTTTTTCCATGTGCATAACTTATAGACTACAAAAAAAATGAGAATTGCGGTGTGCATATTTAGTGTAGGCATACATTATATTATATTGTAATAATGATCATTCCAAATTCCAATTCACAAGTCTAGCAGAACGCAGAACTAGTGACAACAATCAAGTCTGTCAAATTCAAATCAGTTTATTCATCAGATATATCATTTGTGCTTTTTAGATATAGACATATAATATGGTATATATGCATAATCCTATTTTCTACATACAGGTATATAGAATAGAAGCAGAAACATAAATGGCATGTCCACTGTCACTGCATACGCATTAAGTATGCAAAATATTTACTGGTAATGGAAGGTTTATATTTTTAGACAATTTTGCCTCTGCTATATTATGTCCTATGTTGCTCTTGTAAATTGTAAAAGGCTTTGAATTTTTTTTGTATCAAGTGAAATTACACACAATGACGGTAACAGTAATAAACATATAGAAGAAGTAAGAAATAAGTAACAAGGTAACGTAGGAGATTTTTCATGGTAATGGTGATAATAATGATAATGGTAATTCAAGCCAAATCAAATTCAGGAGACTATAATATTATTAGCAGCAGTGTAGTGAGTTGTGGGCTCTATAGTATAGGCTCGAGCCGCTATACTGTATTATAGTATCCAGATAATTTTGTTATACATAGTAATCGTATAGTTTCTTTATTATGTACTGCGAACATAACTGATCTGACTGACTGACAGAGCTCGAGCTTCTCCTAGAAATCTCTCATAGCAAAAGACTAGGCTATTGTGCCTTGGAATGGAAATCAAAATTAAATGTTGGCTGTGACAAAGTGTAGTGAAATGTAATGTGCTACTCTGCAATTTAGAATAATTGCAAATTGGACACTCTGCTCCAAGGGATCATTTTTCAAATTAAGTCTAATAATTTCCTAGCGGCCATTTCGTTCGTATTTTGTGTAGTGGTGTTGGGTTTGGTTGAAGGCGGTAGTTGCTATAGTTGCTATTAATGGCGGTATACGATATGGGTCTTGAAGGCATAGGCACTTTTGGCAGCTTTATAGGGAAGTACTGTAAGGAAGGTGTGAACTGTACTCCACTGAACTACGTACGGGCCTATACGGTTACGGTTACGGCTACGGCTTACGGCTACGGCTATACGGTTCCGATCACGATTATTACGATTACGATTAGGATGATGACTGACGATAGTTTGGACGGGATATTTTATAGTGACAAATAATGAGGATTTAAATGAGTCACAAAATTTTAATATGTCTTGTAAATTGAAATTTCCTCGCATCCACATGCTTAGTAGCTCTCCCAGTCCCAGTCCCAGTGTGGGTAGTCAGGCATCCGTAGTCCGTAGTAGTGAGGTCCTTAATTGTCTTGTTCCAAAGTGAGCAAATTGGAAATTTACTGGGGGATGACGACGGAGTCATTACTATACTCATCCGATATTGTATTTTGTATTGTGTATCACTCAAGAGGCCCAAGATGTAATTACACAGATTATCTGTATCTATGGTATGTATATATGACTTTTTTCTGTAGGATAATAAAGGATGGGATTGGGGATGCACATAATAGAGATAAGTATTTCAGTATTTACCTATCTACCTACCTACCTACATATTTATGACGTGTCACACGGATTTGGTTTTAATCTCAAGTCATTGACGTTTTCTATATCATCTCTCAATTCATAATAAGTAAAAAGGGGACAGAAAAATCCATGGAAATTTAATTGAAGAATGAAATACAGAAATCCTGTTTTAGTTACTTAGCAGAGACACACTAATGAATAAATAGGCTACACTTTTATTATGTAAAGTATTACAATGTTTCCATGCAATGCATCCACAGTTATAGAATTATGAAATCGGAATCAGTGTGTATAGTAAGTATATGTATAATGGGAGGATGTGCTGACTGATAAAAAGTTACATGGGAAATACCGCTCGTTGTGTGTGCTGAGAAGAACTGTGATAGAATAGAACAGACAATGGTGTAATGATTTTATAATGATGTGAATTAAATAGCTCTGAGAGTGTAAATAGAGACAGCAGCAGGGGCTCAACTTAAATCTTTAAATGCTAATGATAGTCTTACGTTCACAATCTTGAACACTGGAAGATGAGGATAATTGACACTTTCAGTAGGTGACAGTAGCCGGTGGCCCGACCGACCGACCGACCCACCGGTCCTCATATTAGTTGTTGACATATGAAGGAAATGTTGTTTTATTTGCAGTTTAGTTCAGCTCACAGTTGATAGTTTCTGTTGAATTTATTTTTAACAGTAAATTTACTCAAAAATATATGATGCTTCTCCATTGCATACTATACATTACTGCCATGTATTTATTTACTTAAGTTTAAATCTGTGTGCTAAAAGTGCTATATAATGTTCATCGGATTAGATGAGTGTGGCAAAATGAAAAAAATATTGTGAATTAGCATGTCATGTATGTATTCACTCACAAACGCAGTTAAAATGCTGTAGATTGTAGAGCTTTTAAAAACCCATCTGTTGAGTTGATTTGGGACCCTAATAGACAATTAGTTACTATCTAAATAATAGTATAATAAAGCATAAATAAAATTCAGCATTAGTTAATATTGTTATTTTTTACTGTCCTGATTATTTTTTCTGTTCCTTTATTATACTGCAATAAATTGCTTTGTATTCTATCTGGCTGTTGAAATTTCTCATGAGATTATTATTAAATCACGAAATGTGTCAATGTAGTCCTATGGTATGTATAATAGCTATATAAATGATTTTTTTTATGATTGTAATAATTTATGATTACTACAAAAGTGATGATGTGTACTATACTGTGAGTCCCCCGAGACCGAGGTTCAGTCATATTTAGCTTTTAGGTGTTAAATTATAATTATTATAAAGATGGGTATAGTCTATATGGTTACACACACACTTTGTATTTCCCAACATCTTAACCTCAAAGAATATGGCAGTAATTATTTAATTAACATGAACTGCACGACTCTCACACACTTTTGTGTACTATTAGTGGCAATCGCGTTCGTAGTTTTGTGTCTGTTATTTTTGTGTAAATTGCAATATTTAATAATATTTCTAACAGTAAAAGTAAGTCCATTATTACCGTGTAGATATGTATCTAATATGTTTTCAACTTTGAATTTAAATAGTGGTAGTGGTAATAAGTGTATAGTAGTATAGCAAAATTTGATAATAATAAATGAAGGGAAAATCACGCCAGATTATGAAGGCACAAAAGAAGAAGATGCTTCAAAAATACCGATGCTGATACTGATACGTTACTTTGAAAAGTGATTAGAGTATCATCAGTATAGAATTATACTGATACATACATAATTAAATAAATGTTATTGGAAATATTCTATGGAAATAGCTGTGTAAGTAAGCAAGGGAAAGAAAGGATAATAATATGATCGTTGATAGTATTTTGTATGGTAGTGATAGTGATAGTGAATGCCATATTTTGTAGAAGACGTACACAATGTATGTATTACCATGCTTAGAAATGACTGGGAATGATTGCTCAAACCTCAAACAAGTTAATAATGTAGTGGACGGCCTTGTGTATTTTATATAGATATATATTTTAGCTTTAGTAAATATTGAGATGGTTAATGTAATTTGCTCGTATTTGAAGACCACTCATGGAATTTCTAAGAGTTAAAGTCGACACTCTCAGATTCTACTCTCAAATAATCTCTCCTCATTAAATTCTCATCTTCCAAGCACTGACACTTCTTTAGCCTCTACTGATATGTACCGATGTATCTGATCTGCCTCCTTTAGTCCTACTACAACTACAACAACAAACACAGCAGATATGGGATTTTATTGTACAGTGTGAAGGAAAGTGCTCACTTCTCACCTGTCCGTCCCGCGTCCATGTAATCGTAGGTACCTAGGTAATAAGGTGGAGAGTCAGCGTATGGACACAAGCAAATTGCAACTCTATGTTGTGTATACTATAGTGTATATTAAAGGACTTCCATCAATTTTTAATTTCCTAAGAAAAAATCCAAACTAGTAATATTATTGGAGTAGGTAGTTGTGTCTGTGGCTATAAAATTTTTTTATTTTTGAGTCTTTGCCTCTTGTAAAAATAAGGTACTTGACAGTAAGCTGTTTTCAATTTTTCTTTTGTTTTGGTCCAACTAAAACGAGCCTGTAACGTAACGAGAACGAGAGCGACGCCTTGAACATTTGATTTGAATTTACTGGTAGATATTTGAAGTGGTTAATTAAAATAAGAATAATAGTAATAGTAATAAGGATATAAGGAAACATTTTAACCAAATGTAAAGATATTAAAATTAAAATTATCTCGATAAAAGTTACAGTTTTTACTCACTAGTCAGAGTAGTATTAATTTACATTTTTTTTATAATACATGTAATTTTTTTAAATTTTATTGCTGGTATGTATAAGTAAGCATCTTTTTAAAAAACAAGTAGCACGTTCAACGTTTGACGTTGGTATAATAAGTATTACTGTATTACTAACAAAAACGATACATTAATAGTGTAGAAATATTATTAAAATATACGAGTATATTAGTGCCAGGAAATATAAAACATAAAATATATATTTTTTAACATAGGTATATATAAAACCTGGCTACAAAAATGGTGATTGTAAAATTACGTGTAACGCTTATTAAATTGCTGACTAAATCTGACAGTTGAGTAACCAATCTCTATACAACTACTTCTACAGCTGTGATTTTGGTTGGTTTATACATATTATTATGTCTTATATATGGAGACCTGCAGCTGTTCTCAACAATTTTCCGATTGTCACCGTCGTCGTCGACACTTCGATTTGACAGGAAAACATGTAGTTCCAAAATAAGCCTATGTAATGTACAATATACAAATCTGCAGTTGTAGTTAAAATTTGGATTATTACTGATTACGGATATTCATATTATAGAGAATTCCCTTTTCAATTTCAATTCTGTTTTATGATTTGTACATTGTTGAAGGTGTTGGTTTCACTCTTTGAGTTTCAATTTCCATGAAATCATTTTATTTCTGATTTAATATATTTCCCTTTTGTCTCCTATGCCACCTTATGGGATACATGCAGTTTATTTAATATTGAACGTCAGTACTCACGATGAGTATCACACAGTATATTAGCCCGTGATTCAAATGTACAGAAATGACAAGGCTTTCAACTTTAAATCGCATCTTAATGGTATTCTCCCAGTTTATGGTTATACATCGACAGTCAGAGATGAGCTTGGTAAAGAATAAATAATAATTATGATTATATTTTTATTCTTTTTTTTTCTTTATTGCATCTCATAATTTAGTTATCGTTATCCACATCCTTGAAGTTTCACGTTCTCAAATTCAAAATATCGTACGTAAAAGGCACTATAATTTTTTTTTAATTTAATGAAATACTCATTTTAAGCGTCCCCTGCATATTAAAGTTGAGAATATATAAGCAGATATCTTAACTATTTTTTATATAATTACCTACTTACAACTTACAAGAATAGTATAACAATGCAACGGTTATAAACTTGATTTGATTTTTTCTTTAAATTATATGAAAACAATACGTGCGTAACACAATATGCGCAGTATTTTGTAATTTGTAAACTAATCGTAAGTCGTGTTTTCAGTTTCAGCAATAGAAGGAAAACAAAATAAAAAAGGCAATTTGTATAATACAATGTGTCTGTATAAGTAAAATATGTGAGATTTAAACCGGGATTTGAAACATAATAATATTATTTTAGGATCTTTATATAAGTACCATCTCACCGTAAGTACCGTATATCTGGGAATACTGCGCGGGTATTTATTACCAAACGAGAGCTTGCTATCATTTAACATTAATTAAAATGGGGCGTAAAAAGTAGAGATTTTTTGTAAAGGACGCGGAGCACTGTATTAGATGGTATACGGTAGTAGTATAATGTCAGTATGGATGCAATGTGTCGTTTTGTATTTTTACAAATTTTACATGATTATTACGTAAGACGTAACATATGTGTGTAGCTCTACCCAGGTATTTTATGCAGCACAACAATATGTACTGTAATTTATGAATGGTATACTATACAGATATTACATTCGTAATTTTGCTTGCTATTATTATAAGAATTTAAATTTTGGAATGGGCTCGTGTTTTTTTCAAATGGGATAGTCTGTAGCTAAATAGTCTGTAGGTATATGTGTAGGATATATGTGGGCTATGTTGAATGGTGACATGTAAAATTCGCATTAAATATTAAATTAAGTATGTATCTATAATGATGATGATAAGTAGGCAATAATACGGCGTGAAAGTGGATGTGGAATAATAAAAGCTACTACATGCATTTATATGTAGTGCTCGAATGTCATTACTCCTAATGGACATGGAAAGACCAGAACTTAATATATGAACCAGACCGACGGAATTGGTTTTGTTTTTACATACATATAATATGTATATACTCTGCACCAGTATATAGTATGTGTAATTACGTCATACTATTATGTTCTTGTTATATACCAACTGCTCTATCTTGTTCTCTAAACTTTAAAGAGGGTTGTAGTTAGTGGGGCATTTATAAAGCATTTAGTGTTTTAGATGTAGACAACTAAGCTACCCCTATTTTTCGCTGTAAAGGTAGATAACAGTAGTTATATCTTTTGATGGTGCTTATGGGCTAGATGGGCTTTGATGTTTTGCTTTTGGTTTTGTTTTGTCATGTTAACGATTTGTGGAGAAATCTATGGCTATTCTGCGATTTAAAACGCAGTATTAAATGGCGTCGTTGAAAGTGCGGTACTGGCCATTCATTTGGATATTCTAGGAATATTTTCAAATTTTGAGAAAATACGTAAGTATATAGATTATAGGGTTTTAGTTTTGGTTACACAATATGCAAAACTGGTTTAAATTTGACAACTTTTCAAATATCTACCAATGTAATTCAGATATTACATAGCATGATATAAAAATTATTATGGGGTTTGAATTTTTTATACGAGTAACATTTTTTAATTACGCCTTTTTGAAAAGTGCAGAAAATAAAATTGAATGCTTTTTAAAACTTTGCAAAATCTAATAGTTATTACATTTTTCAAAAGATGCAAAATTTCCTAAAGGAATAGTTGCAAAATTTGCAAAATCTTCGAATAACACATTTTCAGAATCATCAAAATCTTCTAATCATTTCGAAAAAGTACAAAATCTTAAAATTACACATTTTTAAAAAGCGAAAAATATTTTGAACAAAGGGCATACTATAGTTTAATAAGTTTGCACAACTGACAAATAATGCAAGAAAATTTCAATAAATTGAAATGGAGTACTTCCAAATAAATTTTATTTTACTTTTATGTGAGCGATTTTTGAAATTTTCAAATATACCTCCAACCTGTGGGGCAATATTGGTTCTTCAAAGTATAATGAAATATGCACTTACACACGGTGTTCTAATTTACGCGAGGCACTGGTCGGGATTACTACAACCTAAATGAAAACATTATAGGAGCGGCTATACACACTGACCATTAAGTGTAGATATTACAATAATACGGATGGATGGATGTGGTAGCAGAGTAATAAGTAATTGGGTGTGTATGTGTACTTACTCTTCCCTAGCTTCTTGTCTTATTCATTTCCATAATACGAATAATATAATACAATTGCTCAGCATTCAACATACGTAACGTTGCACGTTAGTAGGTAGGTAGGTAGGTACCTAGGTAGGTAGGTAGGTACGTCAGTTAGTCGTCAGTCATTGCACTCATTATTTCCTCTCTTTTGTCTTTGTCAATACATTATTATGAAGACACACATGGTTTTTTTAAGCTAAGAAAAGAAATACCTCAGCAATTAAGCCCACTGCCCACCACATGTGTCTACTTTTAGGCACATACACACATAATAAACGCCGGCACTGCATTTTGCTTCTTCTTCTTCTTAGAAATCATAATCGCAGTCGTAAATCGTAATCGTATATAATTCGTAATCATAATCATCATGGTGCAGAGTATCTGTTTATTTTGAAATTTTAATGTGTGCCTTCTCGTTCTCTGCATATAATTATGTTGTGTAACACCTACCTATATGTGTATGTACATAATAGAAAAAATGGAAAGGGGAAGAAATAACCACAGAATATTAACCACGAATAGAACACAGAATAGATCCCATATATCTCCAGTGAAGAGTCAAAATAGGCCGTGTCCAATTTAAGTTAGAATCAAAATCAGCGATGCTAAAAAACACTATATGGTTTAATATAGATGTGTAAAATGTGAGTTACGAGTTTTTAAAAAGTTCAAAATGTTTTATTTACATGTTTTGGAAAAGTCCAAAAAATTTTATTTACATGTTTTTGAAAAGTCCAAAATGTTTTATTTACATGTTTTTCAAAAGTGTAAAATATTCTATTTATATGTTTTTGAAATTTGCAAAATGTTCTATTTAAATGATTTTAGGGCCATTGTTTTTATAGACAGTGCATTTTAGTTTTAGCTAAAAATGAATATGGGTCATTTTGAGTCTTCACTGGAGATATATAATATCTCACAGTTAAGAATCACATCATCAGAACAAGATACAATGCTTGTGTTTTATATATATGTCTGATTTCTGAATGTTGAATGGTGCCTACACATAACATAATTATTATTATGGTGGCTTGTTAGAAGTGGAAATAATAGTTCTCGTCTTTACTCTGTATTTACCGTCACTGTTGCCTGTCGACTCTATGGCTTCTGTGTTGAAAATCAGAGAAGTTAGAATGAATTACAAGTAAAAATAATCATATATATTCCACAGAGCGCTTATACAATTAAGTAGTTGCTGTTTAGGATTCAGAATTCAGAACATGCGCCGTATTAATTCCCATGCCTCGTAATCGTAATCGTAGGCGTAATCTTATGTTAAACTCGGTCTGTTCATTGTCATATTATAAAGGTAAATGAATTATTACTATTGTAAATAATTTGCAATAATAAAGAGTGCATCGCCCAATTTTAAATTGAAATTATAAATTATGCATAATTATAAGTTACCTGTATATTATAGCACTTGGCGTTTTTACTGTCACAACACAACATGTGAATAAACTGTCTCGTCATTCGCGTCAATGCAATGCAAATTGCAATATGGTCTGAACTCTGAATGAGTTACAAATTTTCGAAGGTAACTGTAGGTGACCAAATTAAAAATTTGTAGGAGTCATATTTTGCAATAAATTTACATTTAATTTTTGCTCGGAAAAATTAAGTAAGGGCCCCGTTTAAAAAATTAACGCTTGGATTTAGAGCTTAAATCTTAGTGATTATTAAGTTTCAATGGCGGGTTTTTATTCAAATATTAATTTGAATTCAAAATTTTAAAGTCTATTTACTAAATACAAATACAGAATAGTAGTGTAGTTGTGTAGTAAATAGCTAAATTTGTAATAGTAAATTATTATGAAAATTAAGTTATGAACACCAACTGCCTTTAATTGTATTAGTATAGCTTCAAAATTATATAGACAGTTTATTACTTTAGTATACTTACCATTATTTTCAATTAGGCAAATGCCGTTTTCCTACAGTACAGTAGTGTTATGGGGGGAAGAATTACACAGCAAAGCTCAGTTCTAAAATGTGGGGACATTTATGCTAAAAAGACTAATCAGCTGTGACAAGTGACAATGCCCTCATGAACTAATGCGAATGTCAACGTACAATAATACTATTACGACATACCACATGCACATGGATAGAAAGGCTACTACTAAATACGGTACATAGGTGGATGAGAAATTAGGGCTCGAGACAGGAGATCAAGATACAAAATGTAGATTTGATTTGAAATCAGAATTGGAATTACTGGAATGAAAATTAAGAGAGGGAGAGGAAGAGACGGGAGGATATTATGTTAATGCTTGTGTTTGGTGCAGTAATTCAAAACATGTTATTATTATCTGGCGTTTGCAGTTCAGGGACCAAACGGACGGCTGTCACCTCTTCCAGTGCACTCGCCAATCAACTCTACCGCAGTTCAAGTTTCCACTCCTCCGGTCGAAGTTCGGCAGGGGATGGCGAGGAGATGTACTCAGATGGATCTCTTGAAGATGAAGTAATTGATCTCACACAAAAAGTATGATTATGCTAATGATAATGACAATCAAGCTACGCATAGTTTCTTTCTCTAAGAATTTTTACTTTAATTAAAATATCACACAATTATAATATACCGTCACTACCGAAACCGAAGGCGGAAAACAAGCCATCACATTTTTCTAGCTCAAATGCAACACAGTCGACGTCGTTATTCAACGAATAACGAGGAAAGGGTTATATGTAAATCTGTATTCGAAACTAGCCTAGTATGTATGTAAATTGTTTTTTGAATTTGAATGAGAGCGTGATTTACATTTTTTTAAAAGTAAATAATAAATAAATAAAGTATTTTGCGTTTTAGTCGCTCTAAAAACCAGTTTGCGTAGATATTTTGGTTTTTCCAAAAGGCACTAAAGGTATATTTTTTTCAATTTCAACAAATTATATCGTAGGCTGAAATTTTTTCAATTCCAAATACAAATTAGGCAAAACTTACTGATTTTATCAAAAATGTGAGAAATGATGGCATGTTTGAGTGCTTATAGCGAGAAGAAGAAGGTCGAAGAGCCATAAAAAGTTTACTTTGAGTATATAGAAAAATTTGAACTATTATAAATTTCAGACTACCGAGACTAACGAAAAAGAATTTGCTTTTAAAATGATTTTCATTTTGACGCAGGTTCATCATTTAGAAGAGAAATTTTCAGTTCTCGCCGAGAATCAAACGGATGTGGATGATCGCTACGTCCGGATCAAGCAAGAGAATGCAGAATTATCCACAAAATTGTTCATAGCTGAAGAGTCCTTACGAGATGTGGAGCAGAGGGGGGATGAGAAGCTCCGGGATGAGCAGCGTCGTTTCAAAGACACCCTCGCCCGGGCGGATCGTGAGAAACAATTACAAATTGAGAATTATGACATTCGACTCCGCTCGAGTGAGAAGGACTTGGAGCAAGTCAAAGGGGAGGTGACCCGAGTCAAACAAAAATTGGAAAGGGAAAGATCTGAGCGGATGACCCAAAGTGATAAACTCATGGAGACTGAGAGAGAGCTCTCGAATGTGAGGGAGGATAATCGATCTCTCATGGAGGCTCTCCGGAAGGAGCGGGATTCGTACGTCCTCGAGGCAGCCACCTCACAGCAAGCTCTCCAAGAACTCAAAAAGGAGTTTGAAATTCTTCGAAAACAAAAATTAATGGAGAGTGGGGGTGGCTCAGCTTTGGGATTTCGCCATGGTCATCCCCTCCGTTTCAATAGTGTTGACTCTGAGAGTGAAACTTCTGAGCTCAAATCCAGACTGACTGAGAGTGAAGAGGAGAATAAGAGGCTCAAGAAACAAAATTTACGTAAGTATTGAATTTTTGGTGTCTAAATTTATTATTTTCATTTTTGTCTCTGGCAATGCATTGCATTAACAATTTTTCTTTGTGTTATTTAAAATATTATATAGAACTTCAAGAAACAAATGAAGAATTGAGCGCTCAGATTTTAAATCATGGACTTGAAGAAGGTCGACATTTATTAACTGTTAATAAGAATGTGGGTGACGTAGGGAATAGTCTCGCTGCAGAATTTGAAGCAATGTCACAAGAACAGGTACGTTTCATAATTACAATAAATAATATGAAATAATGCATCATGGCAGAATCGAATGATAAGCTACATATAGTCGGTGAAGGAAGATGCGATGTTGCATAAGTCCAACGTAATTCTACTTGACTTGTGCCACATTGGATATTCACCGACGATAGGTGCAATGTAGAATGTGTTATGATTTTGGAATAGTAATATAAAAACGACAAAGCCCGATACAGTACTTAAGCGAACGGAGGTTTCCAGTTCCTGATTTCAATAGTTGTTTGAGTTTTTTAAAGTTTTGAAAGTTACAGACTAGAAATACATGCAGCTTACACAGTACCAATATAACTTATATATTATATAGTTATGAAAATTCAAGTACATAAACAACTTTGTTAAAAAGGATATTTACCGTTTTTTAAAAATGCACCAGATCAAATGCTAAATACTCCATTTACACTATTTTTTACGTGTACAAAAAAAAATGATGTTTAGTGTACTTTTAAACGTTCAAAATAATTCTATTTACAATTTTTCGAATGTGCAATATTACAAAATTTAAGGTTTTATAAAAGTGCAAAAACTCAATATTTACCTTTTTTGAAAATTTGTATCGTAAAAATCTGTACATGCATTCTTGAAAATGTAAATAATTCAAAATTTTCAACTATCAAAATCAACACGGTACTTGTACTTAACATATTAGTATATTGTGGCTAATAATTTTGGCTTGTATTCGCTCGTCCAATGCAAAATACTGATAGTGATTAATTGAGTTAAAAAAATAAAATTATTTAACAATTTTTAATGAGTCTGAAATAACTATTCATGGTCATGATATCAATTGTTTTGTCTGTAATTTTTTAAGCAGTTGAAAAAGGCTTTGAAGGAGCAGACGGAGGTAAACGATCAGCTTCGGACTTACATCGATGGCATTCTACTAAATATCGTTGAGAATTATCCACAACTTTTAGAAGTCAAGAACAAATCAGGGGGGAATTCTTTGGAGACATCTTCTTAAATTATATAAATATATAATTAATTTAGTACTATCTTACTACCTACTTCAGTTTATAATTTGAAAAAATGTGCATTTTTTCGCGTCTGTATTTCATGGTTAGAGTATATAATATTTCTTATTATATTTTACTACCTTAACCTTACGTATACATAATAATCATTGCTATTATATATACATAGTGTACTCTCCGTAAGGACAATGTTTGTACTGTGTAAATTAATACTGTACGTGTATATTTTGATTTTTAATTACCATCAACATGTGCTATATAATTATAACTAACGTAATTATAGCATGATTTGATTTTTTACCTCACAAATTAACTAATATAAATTATATAATAATAATTTACAAAATAATTAAATATACTTACATGCTTCGTCATATTATGTAAAACACACATCCTATACAGGGTTTTGAATTTAAAATGATTTAAAAATTTTGAATTTAAAATCTTATTTCTACCTATCTACAACCTTACTACAACAATACAGTTAATTACATTTTATAATAATTTTACATAAATAATGAGTCATCATAAATCCCATTATAAAATCATACAAAGCAAAAACAATAAGTGGAACCAACATGTTCTACATATTATTTTTTGTACTTTGTTCCATTCATTTCCAGTTATTTAAACCAACAAAAAAAAGACGTGATGTGTAAAATTGTTGGAATTTTAAACATTTTACTAGGAATTTTATATAGGAGCTGCGCATGCTACTACGACGTAATATATTATAACGTTAATTGAAACTTTAATATATTCATAGATTTTATTACAAATAAAACACTCGCATTTAAATTCTACATGTTTTTTCATTTAAGTCTATTATTTATAAAACCAAAACTTAACTAAATTGAGGAAGCAAAACTTTTAGCAATTTAAAAAAAAACAATTACTGAATGTAACGTCTTACAATTAATATACGTCGCAGTGCTTATCGTTAGGGTAAGAATAATAAAACGTATTAACACGCATGGTTGCGAAATAAATTTAAATGCAACTACGAGAATCTGAGAGTAAATACATAGTATTATCTACTAGAAAGCGCACGAGTAAATTCGTCTGTATTGAATTTTGTACGAGTTTTTACAGAGATCTGGTAAATTAATTAGTTTTAATTTTTTCAGTATTATCTCTTGTACTAAATTATTTTGCAATATGAGTTTTATTTTTGAAGTAGAAAAAGTTCTTTCTATATAAACATATGATTTTATAGCCTTGATAACAATGGTAAATGGAATGAACTTGACAGACTGGACTGCCCCCTTTTTCAGTTGTAATGTATCCAATATTGTAAACAGTAATTATAATAATAATTATAATTACTTTATACTTGACTTTATTTGAATGAACAGGAACAGATGTAATGTGAACGAATTGTTTTTTTGTGTCCCGTCTGTATTATACTTACTATGAGCTGTTTCACTAGGCATAATTTACGTCTAAAAATATCTATGAATCCGAAATCAATGAAGCGCAATGTAAAGGTATAGTGGTTTAGTATAGTTTAGTATAGTAGCAATGAGCATGTTATGTACAGATATTAGTTTGGTAGTAATAATACAATTTTACCTACATAGGTACTTTAGTTAGTGTCGAAGGCAAATGATGAGCTAATATGATATAATCAATGAAGTGTTTTTTTTTAATTTTGAGCTGCGAAGTATATTATATATTTCAATAGATTTTTAAATACCTACTATGCAAATGATACATGTTACAGATTGCAGCTCAGCTATAACGCTTTTTTGAATCTGGCAAATATATATGCATACAATGCTAACCTATAAAGCCGTCCAATAATGACATTTTGTGGCCTTCGTCATCGTCTTTGCAGGGAATATTATAATTATTAATGATTATTTAGCTGGTAGTGATACATATTATATTAGTAGCAGTTCGGTAGGTGAGTATTTAATAGTTTTAATAAATTACACAGTAATATATTGTGAGCATTATAAAAAATTAATTCTAAATGCCACACATATTTAAGCTGAAGAAATTCCTGATTTTAATTATTATAACTCAAGACACAAAAGTCGCATCTTCTAAATTATTTGAATTCAAAAAAACTACAGACACCCACACACACATATGTATTGATTTATAATTTAGAAGTACACATATTTAAATACCTATATTATAGGCATGACGATCAACGTTTAAACCAAAAGGGTGAAAATAATATAAAAAACACTGAAAACTTAAACACTAATTTGGAAAAACTACGACTTTTTACGAGTATGTTACATGAACCTCTTAAAAATATACAGATAAAAAATGAAAATGTTTGCCTTATAATATAACAAAAAAGTACATGTAAAAAAGATTTCATTTTCTTTAAAAAAAAATACAGATAAAAAGTGTGAATTATGTAATGATTTTAATATGAGTTAACAGTACCAATGTATTTTTTAAAAGCTTACTGAATAAAAAAATGGTAAGATTTGGCAAAGTTTAATCATGAAGATATATTGTAGTTTATTTAGTTATTCTTTGATGTGGATGTGATTACAGATTTAAATTACATACTACATCTCAATTAGGCATTCAAGTCCAGACACCAAAACATTACACATTACACTTACACATGTTAAAATAAAAATAACGAATACGTCCATTCTATTAGGCAATTTGTACTTAAGAAGGCAGGTACTTTTTTATCTTTACCCGTATAAAAGCTTTGCATTTTTGCAATACTAATTCTGTGGTCTGTGTGTGTAGAAAATTTTAAACTGCAAAGATACTGTTTGCCTGGCCAGTCAATGACATAATATACAATGATTACTTAAAAAAGGCATACAAAAATGTTAATTAAATGCTACGTAATAATAAGAATTAAAAAAAATAATGCTGTCTTTTAGAAACGTGAAAGATTCCATAATTTTACAGATTAATACAAAATAAATGTTGAACTTTTAAAGCTATGAAAACGAAAGGAAGAGGTGCAAATAAGTGCAAATTGCCCATGTAGATATTTAAAGATTACTACTTAGCTAATATGAATGGAGTAAGTGTTTTACTTGTAGCGCATATACATTTTAAACTTAATTTTAACGTGTAGATATAATACATTTTTTAACCATACAAAAATGTTAAATAGTATTAAGGATTGATTATTGCGAAAACGTAGTATGTAATTATCGTTATAAGTGTAATATACTATTAAGTAATTGAAATTAATAACTAACTATAAATATATACGAATAAGCTACAAACTACTACTTTGTCATTTTACCATAATCAACGCCTACCAGCATTATAGCATTATTAAGCTGAAGTAATCCTGAATTTCTCATCGTTGAAATCATGAAAATTTAAATAAAACCAAAATCACACTGTTGAACCAAGAAAATTACTCACGTTTAGTTTTCCTAATATGAGTGCCTCAGTCTTTGCATATTATTTATCAATCCATGTATGAAAATTCATAAAACATAAGCATACCTACATCATACAACATTAATATTGAAATGCCTAATATGTAATAACTTCGTTTTTACACCCTAAATAAACTGTACGGCATACAACTATACGGACATGGAAATCGACAGCGTGAACTATACATCCCTTTTTAAAATATAATAGTTGCATCTGACTGCCGACAGTGCCGACCGTGCACCACTCTATTTGGATTCTGGTAAAAATAATTCATCAGGAATTTCTTTGCTTGCAAAATTTGCCGAATTTGATTTGACAAGCGCATTTTTGATGTGCTTAATGCAACAGAAATCATTGCTGGTATGATTAAGTACTGAAACATTTATTATTTGCTCCAATGCGCAATGTTTTGTTTTATTTCTGCAGTATAGTTAATTTATACACACATTTTTATAATACTAATGACAGCTACAATTTTTCGTGGAGTAATTCGTAAAAGTAGAGCAAATATGGTGTAGTTGTGGCACTGTACTTTGCTACTATAAGTTGTATATCTATCTATCATGCTTATTAGCCATGTATTGTGATTTTGTGTTTTTTGGTATTATTGTGAACAAATATAATTTCATCCTCCATGGTTATTACTTTCTTGCACAAGTCAAGTCAATTCGAGACCGAAGCGGTGATATTTATTCATTTTTGTAAACATAGGGAAAACTACTTAGAAAACTTTCCCTATACCTACATATTGCCGACAGTTTCCTTTGCGTAGACTACCTACTACTTTTGTATAGCTAATCAGTACTAATCACCTACATAATACACTGAGGACTGAATTTCGAAATTTTGGAAAATCGTGTGGTCGTGTATTCATTTAATCCTAATGAATATTTTCAAATTCTTACTCCTTCTGGTGAGATTAAAATTAAAGCACAGTTGTTAAATTCATGGTATTTAATTAAGTCAGTATTATTACTAACTAATCAATTTTAATTTTAATCTTACATGGTAGTCCTTATAATGTACATACACTTAACATTTTTTCAATTTCAAACAGAAACACACGACATGGTTTTATATTTTATGTGATATAAAACTGCACAAAATAAATTGGCTGGAAAAAACGTAATAAAAATGAATATTATAAATATGTAGGTTAATCTGCTTACCTTTGGAGACAAACTTATTGGAAGAGTTGTATGTCATGATATTCACGGAGATTCAGCAGGAAAAGTCCAATATGACGACAAGGACGGGGAGCACCATGACCATCTTTTTTCCTATTCTGATCTACCGGGTTCACACGAAAAGCTAGTTTACCCGTATGTCTACCAAAAGAAATCCGCATCCCGCTCCTAGCTGCCTATAGTCTACTTAACTTAAACACAATTATAAAACCAAGGAGCAACTGTTGACTGTTATGAATTATATTTATTATCTCCCATTTACACATAAACATACAGAAAACGAACTTTTCATTGTAACTTACATTCTTTACAAATTCTAAATTTTAAACATACTAAATTACGTGCATACTTCCAACTTTATCTTAATTCATACATAATGTACTACATTGCACATGACTTTTTGGACTGCAAAGTGCAACCTGTTGATTGTATTATGTATACTTCATAGTTTCAAGTTTCAACATTCAAGGAATAACACGATGACAATAAAAGCTGAATTGAATTTGCAAAGGACTACTCCCTACTTGACTTAAAGTACTTAAGTACAAGCATCTGAAATTGAGTATCAGCGAGGTTTTTTTTACAAATTAAATTATGCACTATTATAAGAGAACAGTCAACAGTGAACTACATCAATATCAAAATAAATCTGGATTATTATGGATTCGATTAAAATTATTATATTGTATAAAAATACTTAGGCCTTACTATGTCAAATTGGTCTAAATACAGCTAACACGTTAATATAGTTCAATCAAATAATACTGTTAATTTTAAAAATTAATTTTAAATTAAAAATTTAAAATAAAAATTAAATAACGTCTACTACTTAGTACTACGGTACTACCGACTACTTAAGTAGTACTTCTTATCTTTCCGCTTCTGATTTTGTCACGTTCTGTACAATTTGAAAACTATTTAGGTTTAGGTTACTTACCTTAACTTGTAAAACTAAACCACGATCAGATGAACACACGTTATCGTGTCACCACTTTAAGTACTACTACACTAATACTAGACTAGGACTAGACTAGTAAATTATCACTTGCCCCCAATTGTATATGGAAAACATTCCTCGTTCGTAATTTCTTCAATTTCTGGATGAAAAGTAGAAGTAGACACGGTGGGACAATCTAGAAAAGAAACTCTGAACTGACTGAGCAGTGTACAGGTATGATTTCAATGGTCAAATGAAAAATATATGTACACAATAGAAAATGGTCTAAGGGAATTTGAAAATTTTGAAAATGGCGGGGATTGAAAAATGGGAAGATGAACCAATGGGACGCCTGGAAAATTGTATAGGAAAGAATTGTGGCCTCAACTGTAGATTCTTTATGTGGAAAGCATGGTCTCGAGAGAAGAAGAAAATAAACCCTGTGCTGTGGAAGTGTATTTCAGAGAGTGAACTACAGTCGAACAGAGACATTTACTGCCGCATGTGGCGCACGAGGAGTCCACCATATTGGTATCAGAGCAAGTTAAATCTACTCGTCGTCAGTCTGCCTGTTCGCACGATTCTCTCCTGAACCTGGGAAATATAATCAAATTGATTCATAATGGTAAGGTCAAAATTGCTTTTTTTCTAAATTAAATTTGAGAGTGGGATTCTAGTTAATTGTTTCGTGTGGAACAGAGACTTATTTTGGATTGGGTTTGACTAAATTTGTCTATTTTGTTTCAGGGTATTGATATCAACCATAAATGGGACCGGAAAGTTCGCCGGACGGAACCCAGAAGTGAGGATGTCTACCTCCGTCTTTTGGTGAAATTATACAGATTTTTGGCTCGTCGTACTAGTGCAAAATTTAACCAAATTATTTTGCGAAGATTGTTTATGTCAAGAATCAATCGTCCACCACTTTCACTTGCCGGTCTTACCCGATTGATGAGCAAAGCCGGACGAGAAGGAAAGATTGCCGTTGTTGTTGGAACCATCACAGATGACAGCAGGCTGCATAAGGCCGTTCCAAAATTGACCGTAAGTGCACAAATTTCAAAAATACATTACTGAAATTTTGAGTTGTACGCATCAAGTCACAAGTATAAGGTTTGAGCAAGTTACATTTCCATTTGCACATGGAGGACATGCAGGATTTTTTCCTGAATAGATAGGGTGATTGGAATGTGCTCACATGGCTTTGCAATTACTGGTGTGAATGGATCTGATCTTTAGAGGAATTTATTTTACCAGTTGTATGGTTAAATGTTGAAATATTGGAGTTAAGTGAAATAACACGATTACACTACTTCAAGCTTAAAGTAAAGTTTTATCTATTAACTAATTGATGTTCTTTAGGTGTTGGTTTGTTTTTGCAAGGCACAATTTTTTCGGAGTGGGTCATGCGAGTAATATAGTGAAGTTAGCTCACACGATTGACGTTACAGTCGTAACTTTCGTTTCTTGTTTTTCATTTAAACATTTTTATTGATGTTCGGAGCAAGCTCTTTCTTTGGATGCTCATATGTTTTGCTTTAGATCCTTAATAATTAGATTTTTGGTAGTGGTTTGTTATTACTCCTCAAACACTTCCACTGAAATTTATGTGGCAATAATACGTAGAATCGTTGACGACTTTTATTTTACATATAGTGATGTTGTTTCCAATATTTAATATCGTGAAATTGTCTTAGGTATTTAAGTTTTATTTCATGAATAGTGTGTACATTGTAATGTGTTTGTGAGCTTATGCTCCAAATTGTTATCATCATACGTCATACGTTATTAAATTATGAACTATCCTCATGTTTCGTAGTTTCTTATGGAGATTTTCGAAGAGTTCAGATAACGCAATGCAATTAACATTAAGGCCAAGTTAAATAGCGCATCGTAGTATTGAAGAATTAGTTCATTAATTTTTTATTTTGAATTTATTATTTTAGGTGTGCGCTCTTAGAGTGACCGAAAGAGCTCGTGCTCGCATTCTCAAGGCTGGAGGAGAAATCATTACCTTCGACCAGTTGGCACTCCGTGCCCCATTAGGTCAAAAAACTGTTCTTCTCCAAGGTAAGTTTAACGAAACGTTGTTTTATCGTGTATCTAAATTTATATGATGATGATTATATTTTATGTTTGCAGTACATTACACGTGCTTAGTACTTATAAAGAAAAGTTACTATTTTTTTGCTACTGTTTGTACCTAAGGTTTTTAAGTTACTATAAACTGATTGCTTACTTCTCTCGTTTACAGGCAAACGTACAAGCCGTGAAGCTAACAAACATTTCGGTTTGGCTCCCGGAGTACCACACAGCCATGCTAAGCCTCTTGTCCGGTCAAGGGGACGTAAATTTGAGCGTGCTCGAGGTCGTCGTCCCAGCTGCGGTTACAAGAAGTAAATTCCTTTATCTAATTTTGGAACTGGATGACTGTTATGGCTTGATTAATTCCATCTCCATCAAGTTGTTTCGTACAGATTTATCGATAATAAATACATGGTTTTGAATTAAGAGGAACAGAGCTTTCATTTCACGTACCTTCATTTTATTCACATCATTACGTCAACTTATACTACTTAACAGATCTATTTCATCTATCTGAATTTCTCATTACTTATTTAGATTCTGATCCATACGGTTTTTTAAGCCTCTTTTTCCATCCTGTTGCCTATTTTTGTTCTCTCAGATAATCCTGATCATCGTTTATTGTCCTGAGCACTGTAAACAAAGACTGTTTACCTATTTCCCATCATATAGTATTATTTTATTGTCAAGTCGTTTCGTTCACTTAAGTAGCCTGCTAGTCGTAAGTTTTGAGTTTCCCCTCAATGCCACCCATCACATCATTGATTTGATTCGCGGATTTTAAATAATGCTACTTATATTTCACAATGGCAAATGGTACATAACAAAACAGTAGCCTAGAATATAAAATCTCGTTCAACTACATATTGTTTTTAGCGTTTTGCAATCAATAGTAATATTAGTTAACCGCCATGAGTTTGATAGCCATGGATCTTTCCACTGTTAGCGGCAAATTTTTCTTATAGTTAGGTACAGTAAGTAGGTGTTGGGAACGATCGGTCTCGGTCTCTGTTGTTCACTGAATTTGAACCCATTGCCTAATAATAGTACAGCAACCACTTGCATTCCTAAAAGTAATAAAGAAAATGACAAATTCGAATTCTCAAAAACACTGCGACGTTCTCACTTGGGCTTAAGTACTAGTTACAGCCAGAGCGAGTGATTGCGTCCTCTTCGGTAACACAATCTGGTGGTAATTGGTATTGAAATCCAGTCCACTTTGAGCGTCACACAGGTCATAGTAAGGCAATAATTATCATTCTTAGTGCAGGAGACTCGAATTTCCACATAATAAAACCTGTAAATGGCAAATATGGTCCCATTAAATACTTGTTGTGCCTTATTATAAAAGGATTGGTAGGTATGCTGTTATAGTACAAGTAATAGTTTAGCTCCCTACTAGTTAAAAGAGATTTCTTGAGCACCATAATAAAATAGACTCAACTAGCTATGCCATTTAGTAGCAGTAGCTAAAAATTTGCACAGAAGACTGTCACATGGTTCGGTTATGCGTAAGTTTATAGGGTAAAGGATAGGTTCTTAGAGGCACTAAATTGAGTATCCACAACCCTAGTATGTATTAAATAAATATTCCATTTCTACGAATCGAATAGTAAATCATAATCATTTTAAATTCATAAATAATTGTTCATTCATTCATGTAATGTCAGTTGTAATAAGTATGCAATGTACCCAGTCGCACTATGCAAATACATGTTACATTTTTTGCACTAGCTCTATCAAATCTCTCAGCTTAAATCTCACTCAGTCAGATATCCATGTAAAGAGTTTTTAAATATAGGAAAAAGCAAATTTTTATTTCTTAATGGAAGGGTAATTTCACAATCAGAATATATTTTATTATTCTACTCCGTTCACGGATTACTCATAATAATAATACTCATTCCCGCGTCAACTACAGATCTAAATACATCATACATACCGAGCTTGGAGATTTATGAATATGAGTTAATGAGTTAAATAACAAAATCGCCATGTATTTTAGGGATTGAATTTATGTGCGTCATTATGAGAGATAAAAACTGATGCTGAAAGTGCCTATGAACTGAAAGGCGAGATGTGAGAAGAAAAAGAGCGATACACATGCAATCAAAGGGATCACAATCACTAATAATATAATATGTTAACTGTACAGTACTCACTAGTCAGTACATTGCGCCTTTGATTTTCATAGCATTTTTCATAGCCGAACCAAAACCAGGGGCCCCTCCATAAATTACTGTGGTCAAATTCTTCAATCATTACAAGGAAGTATTTAAGTAGAAGTTTACAAGTTTTTACAAAACTTCAAAAAAACGTATATCTTTTGTTAAAACCCCTAGAAGAATCACAATAAAAATATTTTTGCAATTTTAATGGAATTACTATGTAATTTTTGGTTTTCAAGATCTTCAAATATTATTATCATGAGTCTTCTGATTTCTCGCTCAGTCAGAATTGCAAAATGTTTCTAAAAATTAAGTATAGGTCATAAAGGTAGTTTAATTAAGTAGTCTGACGAGGAGTCCCTTAATTTTAAAATAATTTTTGAAAGATCCCTTTCTTCAAAAAATAATAGGGGTTGTGTAATTTATGGAAGCTTCGCTTGGCCATGCTAGTAGAGATTAAAGGGAGGGAAGGAAAGCAGCCGTTGCCGTTGATAATAATGATGTCTGTTGTGTGTGAGTGAATGAAGGATTAATATATTTTAATAGTGAGAACATTGCATTATATTGCAGAGGCTGCATTGCACTTCTGCTGCTGCGAGGCGAGAACTCTTCTCGAAAGGATCCGATCCCCCATAAAAAAAGTAGTGTGTGTGTATGGCTTCGTGGTACTGGTTGGTGGTGGTGGTGGTGTGTGGAAAAAATTTGAATTTTGTCCCATTTGGAACTGCTGAGGCGACTCATTGTTTTCTCCCGCCAAAGTTGAGACTGTGGGATGGGGCGATGGATTAAGCAGGAGTCACACGCACGCACCATTAAGTAGGCGGGCTAGAGCGGTAGAAGAGAGGCAACGGACGGAGGAGCCTCTCTCGCCATTGTCACCACTTTTTCACTCTCGGCAGCCTCACACACTCACTAAAACTTGTCTGCTCTTCTGTGTCTCACTCGGAATAACTCTGAGTTCACAGAAGAAGAGAGCACGGGCAGAAATGCCTCATCAAGAAAAGGAAGACTACATACTTTTAGTATAGGATATTAGAATATTAAGGCTCTGTACATTTTACATTAAACAGTCCACAATATATTCCCCTACTATCTTTTTTTATCATCCGGCTTCCAAATGCTGTAGTGTAGTAGTCTGTCTATGAAATGAAACATTTACCAGCCACGGACAACAGTACAAGAAGAGAACAAGACAACAAGTCATAATATTATACAGGACTACCAGCCAGCCGCTCTCTCTCTCGAGTTTCTCAGCCTCCTGTCTTGTTGTTCAATTTCAATACTGACTTTCCCTCCTCTCTGGTCCTGGTTCTGTTCTCTGGTGTCCTGGCCCTGGGTCCTTTTCGTTCAGGTTTCGGTTCTGGTCCTGGTCTTTCGTCTGGCTGACCCTCCGTCCTCCTGTACTCCTGTCGTCTCTCTACTAAATTCCAATTCGAGTCCATCCAGCGCCCAAACAAATCAAATAATATACACAATTACAAGAGCAACTCAACTAAATTGAATACTTTTGACTAAACTAAAGTTCTTAAGTTCTTCGGATGTGATGTGCTCCACACTGCATTGACTGTGTTCTAAGCTAAAAGACCCCTCTCCTGTTCTTTGAGTTCAGTTCTTCAGTCATCAGTATCTTCTCGGATTCAGTTCGTTAATTTTATTTATTAGCTGATAATGTTGATATTTGCATTGGTTTAATTGGTTATATGGTTGATGGTCAATGGTTATTTGAAGAAACAATTTTTAGTTGATCTTGGGCAGTTTAGTTTGGCTTGAACTGTAATTGTAAAAAATTAACGGAGAGGAGTGGAAAGGTAGGATTCTAATTCTGGGGTTCTGCTGGGAGGACCTAACCAATGATTGATGAAAGGAACATGAGTCAAACTACACTTACAAAAGGCAACTAATAAGGTGACCGACAACCGACTGACTGTGGATTTGAACTGGGCTGGTACTGGTGACTGGACTTTGATCGGTGACAATGTTCAAGAAGTGATAAACCCTCAGTTGGCGTTAATTGAACCTTGAACTTCTCGGTTGGTTTGTATTGTAATTTGAACTTCCAGTTCCAGTTGAAACCAACTGCAACCCGTACATTCAACATTTGTGCTTCATGTCCATGGTCGTCCTGGCCTGGGCAACCACAGAAAGGGACGGGTTACGGGCAGCTTTGATTTTCAAGTTTTGTGTACCCTTCTTGGTTTAAGTTGTTCTTAGAAGGACTCTCTCTCTATTCACTGTTAAATATTTGGTGGTGTATGGTCTGCTTAACTCTGGTTCCTCTTGGCGGTGTTGTGTAGACTGACACGGAGTCCTGGTTCTACCCACCCACGTGACCCACAACCAACAACAGTCACAGTCTGTAATAATTGTGTCCGTCCGCCATCCGTTGGATTTGTTTGTTTTAGCCAACTCAGCTCATGTAGTCATTAGTTAGAGCATAGAGGAGCAATAGTCAACATTTAATATTCCCGTATCCAGATCCACCCTGGTCTTCCGGATTCTACAAACTTGCCGTTTCTTTGCTTTGGCAAGTCACGGTCAAACAGGTACATGATTCTTCTTAATATTTGGATTCACTTCTCTTATGTATTTATATTGTACGCTCGACCAGTAAAAATAAAAAAGTTAAATGCTATAGGTAATTAGTATTATTTATTATAAATTATCATGGATAGAAAGAAAGTGTGTTGACCAAAGAAGGTATTTTTATATCTGAACTTGAAACTGACATGTATGATTATATAGGGAAGGTTGCTTAACAACTGTTGACAGTCCTTTCAAGAAGAAGAAAAAGCTTTTGTAAATGAAACTTATTCTTACATAATTGTTTACTAAAATAATTGATTAAGTGATATAATAATATGATGTATCGTACGATTTATCATCACGGATCATGGAGTATATTATGTACCCTATATACTGATGTCGACGGCTCCTCGAACATCTAAACATTCCGAAGATACTTCAAGCCGCAATTATTTATGACAAACGTGTGGATGTCGCTGAATCGTTACTTGAGAATGTTGAATGTATTTACTTAAAATTGGATCATAGATTATAATGTTGACATTTGTATTTTGGTATGAATTTGTTTGCAGGCAGCAGTAGCAGTGCAGGAGGAGCAGAAATTACTTTTAGTCAGTCTTTGGTCAGCATCTTTTCATACTCTGGCTCGTCGTAGAGGACAGTACAGGACACATGCACGCTGGAGCAGTGGAGGAATCAAACACGCTTTTATCTTTGACTTTAAAGTTAATTTCACATTATTTAAAAATTTTATCGTAATCCTTTAGTACAGCGTGGGGGAAAATATCGATTGACACCAAATTTTTGAACATAACTAGAATTATTAAGAGGTACGGATTTATATACATTTTATTCTATATGGGAATACAACTCTTTAATTAATTTGTGATGAATGTTACGAGCTATTGAAGCATGTATTGATAGCTTTGCTTTGTTTCGTTTCAGAGGATAAACAACTAACGCTAACTGAAATTAAGGGAACATTTAGGGGTATTTGGTCCTGAACTTTCTGCAACGGTATTCGATTGTAATTTATATTATTGCTGGACTGGAAGAACCACACATCTACACGGTTCAGTTTCGTCGTAACTTTAAAAATAAAGGTGTTAAACGAACATCTTAGAAAGTTTGGAACTGCGAGCAACGGTGGACGTTCACAACTTTATTTGAAAGCGGTACGATCTACGTTGTAGTTGTACTTGTGTGTTCACATTGTGCTACGAGTTATTTACTGTAAATTACTTCCCGCTAATTATAGATTGTTTGTTGAATTTTACAGACGAATAGTCTCAACGGCTTTATGAATTTGGCTTGAACATCTGTGTAACCAATTTGATAAGGAATGTGTGCTCAATAATTCTGTAACTCACTATGAACGAAAGTGGAAAATTTGACTTTACCATTGGGAGTTGACGTAATGTTAGATAAGTCGTCGTGATCACAACTGTGTTTCAAGTGTTAAGGAATTCACAATAGTATTGTGCCGTTTTCACTTGCTTCATAATACATACCTTCAGTAACAGTTTAGTAAGAACCAAGATGCCGTCACAGACAAACCCTAAAAAGAAAATCAGCGATGCAGCGAACAATAATGCAGCTAAGACAAATAATGCTGTGGCTGTTAATGGAAAAATTAAAGTTGAAAATTTCCAACAGGAGAGGGAAAGCTTTTTGGATGCGTTCGAAAGTGAGTTATCATTAATGAGGGAATCCTTAATATTTCAAATGCATAATATTGTCGTAGTCGTATTCATGATATTAGTTTGTGCTAGTAATAGATATAATTAACGCTTTTATAAATTTGTATTATAGAGCCTACCCAAATATACAGATTTATTAGGGGTCGTATGATTCATTCGGTAAGTAAATCCTTTGTTTTATTAAATGTACAATCAAATTTCAATTCCCCCCGCACTATTTCATTTCTAAATTTGTTTTTATTTAAACTAGCCAACATTTCTTCAAAGAAATCTTTCCTACCAGCTTGTAAAGAAACCCAAGGCTACCTTCCAGACGAACGAATTGTTAACGCAAGTTCAAGCAAAGCTTAAGAGTCAGCAAGAAAATCCTTTAGCGACTAAATTTCTCAATTTCATTTTAACTGGAATCAAGGATTGTGATAATCTGTGTAAGCTGTATTTTACGTTTTTTATTAATCACGAAATTCTTCTAGCATTATTGTGTGAAATAAGCGTTTTGATTTTGTAAAATTTACGAATTATTTAGGGGAATCCGGAGGTGTAATAAAGATTGAATTCAAGATAGGACGAGCGCGTCATCGAAAACGGAAGGAGTGTCAGAGCAATGGGGGTAGACTAGAACTGTGCTATGAAAAAACCCACGAGTTAGTTGTTGATTCTAACTCAAGTAATAGTTGTCCTTGTTTTTCACTCCCAATCACTTTCTTCAATAATGTTGATGGAGCAGCAGTTTCAGAATTGCACTTATTTGTGAAAGCTACATTTCCTAAGATGAATAATAACTGTAAGACTGGTGGAGATGGGATTAGCTTTGAGAGAGACAAATCTGCAAAATCCCCACATAGTAAATCAGGAAAGGGTCAAAATAATAAAATGGATTTGTCCTCAAGAGCGAAATCCAATGCAGACGCAGACTATACGGGTCAGGTGAACTCGGATAAAATATCACAAAATGATAGTTGCAAGAAGGTTCTTCAAGCACCAACAAACGCCGGCGCTGACCAGAATCGAACACTTAGTCGAGACCTAGTGGATGAGTGTAAACTTCAGCCCTCGTCCGATAAAAACATTACAAATGATAATAAAGCTTCTAGTAAATTATTGTCCAAGTCCCCAAAATCATCCTTAAATCTCACCGACGCAGAAGATCAGGAACCGAAACAGAAAAAACGGCGTTATGCTGCTCCGAAAGAAAGGGAGGAATGCCATCTTGTGGGCCATTTGACTCTGTGCGATAAAGACACTAAATTAAAATATGAAAATGCAGACTATGATCTTCTGCTGAGAGAACATCACATAGAGCGAAAACACAGGAAATTAGGATCCTCGTGGGAAACGTTACCGCCTGTATGAATTGTATTAATATTTGTTTACATCTCACTTTGACTAAGCAGCCACGCTCAACTACTGAATGTCAATGCACGTGTAATAAATTCATTATTTAATAATTCATGTTTCTGGTTGGTTTCATTTGAATAGAAACATCCTAAAGTTCATGGAGTATTTTCTATGGACTGCGAAGGAGATATCAAGGGTCCCCGAGCGAAGCTCACCATTTTGATTCGAACATCAATTTCACAGCTACCGTCGGAGACAGAACGGCCGTCTCCGATCCCTATTAAAAGTTATACTAATGGTAATGCTGTATAACAGATTCAGATTCTTTTCCACTGTTGATTTCTTAATAGTTTTTAGGGCAGTGTTAGCAAAAAAGTAATGTGATGTATTATTATTTTGTGAAGGCTCAGACGAAGATTGGAAGGCAGGAACAAACATTAGTAAACGAGAAAAATTTCCTGTTATTTACCAGTTCCTATATAATAATAACAGTTTCCAACAGACTGAGGCAGATCTCAGATGTCCCTGGTGTTCCCTCAATTGTAGGGCGTTGTATTCACTTTTAAAACATTTAAAGTTATGCCACTCTCGGTTCAATTTTACATACGTGGTAATTACTTACGCACCTCTAATCTATTTTCAACAAACCATATAACATTCAACCAAGATTTACTTTAGGTACACACCATCATATTCTAATCGCTTCTCAGACCATCTCCCCGTTAATTTCTCAAAGAAAGTACTCAATACAATAATTTATTCAAAATTTTAAAAATATCGCAATCTGAAGTTTAGCGGTGAGATAAAAGCGGTGAAGCGAGGAGAATATGAAGGTGCAAACATATTGGACAACTATATTGCGAAATTTCAAACAGTTTTTTTTTGCAGCCTATACTTAGTAATGGGGGTGCTCGAATCGACGTTTCAATTAACAAGTCGTTTGATGGATCATACGCGGGTTCAGCGTATGATCTGGTTGCTCAACCTCCAGGTGAAGCATTCGCAAGAAATGGACCCACAAAAAGAACAAATATATTTAGCATATTGGTGTGTAATCCAAAGCGTAGTGAGCCATCTCTCCAAGAATTTCTCGAAAACGACGAAGAGAAGGAAACGGAGCAAAGGCGAACATATGTGACAGGACATAACCGGTAAAGTCTCTCTTTCTTAATATCATCTAATTTATTTACGTTTCTTGTTAGTCATTTATGTGTTGTTGCGTAGAATATGCTCCCTTTTATAGGTTGTGTACATTATAAAATCAGTTTTAGGAAGTTCTTAGAACATACATGACATTAACGCAGAAGAATGAATTCGTTGTATTAATCGTTACTAAACCATTTAAAGAATTATTGTAAATGGTAAAAATATTTTTTTAATCATTTGTATTAGTCAATACCATCATACATCAACATGTCTACCTATTCATCCGAAAGAAATCGATGCTGATTCTGAAGGAGAATATGATCCCGAGTGGTTGAGAATTAAAACGTCTATGATGATTGACGAATTCACGGATGTTAATGAGGGAGAAAAAGAGCTGATGAAGATGTGGAATCTTCATGTTCTTAAGTACAAGTAAGTGGAAATTTTAGCCCATGCGTTGCTTCAGTGTTTGTTTTGCTGTAGACAATCAAATCAGATTTATGTATGTGTATTACGTACGTAGCTTTAGAACTGTGAGTAATTGGCTTACATTTTTCTTTTTAGCTATGTTGGCGATTGTCAAATCCCTCTAGCTTGTACTAGATTTGTTGAGCTTCAAGGGAAAGAAATCATAAAGAAAAACTTGTACCGTAATTTCATCATCCATTTGACGAGTATGTTCGATTTTAATTTATTGGATGCAAAAGCATTTCATAACACGGCAAGCCTTCTCCAAGCTCAAACGAAAGAAAAAGAAAATAATAATGGTCCAACTTCATCCATACGACGTTCTTAGAGAGCGTTCTTGAAAGTTAACCATGCTTAATTGTTAGTCAAGAACCCGATTTTGCGAGTACAAGAGGAAGTAAGTAGTAAAAAGTCAATGAAGATCTTGATTAGTTATTCTTTTTTTTTTGTATTTGTATATGTATAATACTTGCTATTATTATAATATTGTCGTTTTATTTTTGGTTTTTGCGTGTCAGTTTGGATAGATTTTATGGAATTTGTCCCGTGGAATTCAAATAGTTTATTCATCGTTAACGTTTAAAATGTATTCTCAATGCCAATGTTACTAGTATACCCTACACCAACACAAATAATTATATATATTATTAATATTATATCTGTGTTCTAATTTTTTTTAATTTCAAACTTCCATGCATCATTTAATCTTGTATGCACATTAGCATTTTTTTGCTAACAAAAAAAAGATGTTTTGAATTTTAAGATTCTCAAGTTTCTATTTACGTTTGCCTCAGGGCATAAAAACATGTCATATTTATGTAGTAATAAGAATATGTACTAATATAATAATGCTGAAATATTTTTTTCGAATTGTGAAACTATACTTCTAGAATAATTTTTACAAGTTTGTGTAATATAAAATGATGCTTAAATAGTAAAATAGATATTTGCTTTGAATTTTTGAATTTGAAATTACACTACATTTTTCTCTTCCTCATTTTTTTTTGTTTCGCTCGAGTATATTGATTTTTTTAGGCACTACACATGTGTGTAATAGTAAGTCTGTCTGTTCTGTGTATATCAGGACTTTGTTATTTGCATTTACAATATACATACATATGTAATATAAGAACGTAAACTGCCTATATATTTTTACCAGGGTTGGCCTTTGAAGGATCGCTTTTCTAAATCTAGTAATTTTACATTTATAAGCCTTTTCTAACCAGTAGTATATGAAAAATATGATTTTGTCTACAAAGATCATGAGACTTATTGAATTCAAAAGGGGTTCAAAGTTACAACAACCATGGCTCAGATTCATAAGTAAAAGTTTTGTACTCCTAGAATGTAATTTCACCAGTTGTTGTCAGATTCTAAATGCAAGGATGCAAATAACTATTGCTACTGTTACATAACGTGTAAAGAACGACGATTACTGCTAAGGTGTAAAATTTGTACTGGTCATTTCTTGACTACTTATGTATAATAATGATAAGGATGTTCAGCGACTCTGATTCTGAATTTTTTTAAGGATAAAATCAAGTGGATTTGTTTGACCACTGCTACACATTGTTTATATAAAAAAATCAAAACACGTCAATCAAATCTGAGGAAAGATGTTATGTGGTTTGTGAATTCAGAATTTATACAAATACATCATTTTACTGGTTCTAGTACATGTGTCATGTACAAGACTGGGCATGCTCCCTCCATTCAGTTTTATTGAATTATTATCGGATTCTTTTATTGTTGAATGTAAGTAGTGTCTGCTCCTGCTCCTTGTGCTCTTTAGGATAATTTTTTTTATAATAAATTATATCTGACACCGACAACCAAAATTTCAAGGAAATTGCCTATAGGTACGTATTACGGATACGGCCAAGTAATAGGTAATGGTTGTTTTTTAAGAAAATAAAAATGTTAGTGTAATTTGATTAGTGTATAGCAATCCCTAGTTATTAAATGAAGAGTTGTTTGACTGTTGTTTGCTGACTTGGAGTATAATGACCACGACCACTAATGGAAATTAAGTAATTAAGTTTTAAAAAAAAATTGCCTAGTGGTTATTTGTTTATTACTTAATGTTAGTTTCAAATTTCACTTGTTTGCTGCTATTAAGTTATATAAATATTACATACATATACTGATGGCTCCGTTGTTATTACTGTTACTATTGTACTTGTAATACTTATTACTGACTATATATATTGGTAAAATTAGTTGTATATATTTAATGTTACGTGTATGTTAAGGTCTCCTAGAAATTATATACAAACTATGATTGCCGAGTAAAGTAAGTTAATAGTAAAGACATTATACTGTGACTGTGAGAGAGGGAAGACGGAAAATGCGAAAGTGTCGTATATATATTTGTATGTGTTTCACGAATTATCACTATTATGATCACTACACGATTCACCATATAAAATTGTAATTAGGTACGTAAATGAGATGATTGCTGTCGGTTGTACTGTATTGTTCGATATATTAACCTACATTACGGATATAGTATAGTAGTAGATACACAGCTTGATGAGATGAGATTTTTATTTTATGTCCAGAAATATAAATAATGTCAGAACGTCAAGAGTGCGAATGAGAACGATGGCGAATGTGCAGAGAGACTTAAATTGAGAAAAAAAGAGTGGTTACTTACAATTAGTTATTTATATTCATAACACTAAAGGATAAGGAATAAACAAAAAGCCTTGTAGACTAACTAATAATTATTACCACTATTATTACTATTAGTAATGTAAAACAGACAAAGATAACTTATTTTCAAAATTCTCAAAACGATTATGACGAGAAATATACATACGAGAAATCATGATTACTATTATAGTGAACTCTGAAAAAAATGCATTAAGTTTAAGTGTTCTACGAAATGATTCAAATTTGTTTTTTCGAAATCCAATCACGTCATAAACCTAATATATCAATATTATATTTCCTAGTATTTTGAAATAAAAATCAAGATATTGCACCCTAAAATTTACACAATAACAATAATTGCTAAAATACGAAATTACTATATGTTAAATACGCACTCTTTATTCTACATTTTTCGGAAGTTATGTTAACTTTTAATATTAATTTATTATCACGGATTATAATTTTTGTCATTTTGCTTGGACTTTCCGTGACTAAAAGCTTAATCTAATTTAAAATAAGGATTATTACGATTATTGTACAGGCATTATATTTCTAGAAAACGTGTTACACACACAAACATAATAATTATTATTACAGGTTTAATAAAAGCGAGAATTTTTTTTGTCACACTGTCACTTTGCACTTCGTAGAAAAATAATACTAATGTGTAGAAATAATGTTATTTTATATAGTCAGGAATCTTGGTTCAGTCCCCTGTCTACGTTCATCTCATGTACAACATTGTTTGTAACTTAATATTTAATAGTTAAATTAAATCTTAGTCACGATAAGTGGTAGTAGAACATATAGAATGCTTGTTTCTGTTTTGATGACTTTTTTGGATCGATTAAAAAATATAGGAGTTTGTAATATTAGTAGCATTGGTATTTTTTTATTGATTGTTGTCGCTCGCAATATGAATTATTCGCTTCCGTTATTTTCCTATCTATTAGCACCGTTCCCACCAATTGTAAGTAAGTAATGAATTATACTTTTAAATTTTAAGCAGTGAATTAAAGCGGTTGAAAAATATTTGACTTTCAATTCGTTTCTGGAAACAAAACTTGTGCTTCATACTCTAAGTACATTATGGTTTGCTACAAATAATTATTTGCATGCTTCTTATGTATTAAGTACTCGCATCCCCATTACATTACATATCGCAAATTTCCTCATATAGTGCCTCCCGTCCAGGGTTTTCTTGTCTCAAGTCAAAATGGAATGGCATAATTTCCCTGCGAATAAACTTGTGGGCGTCTATGTGAAGAAATGAATATGATTTGCCCCCTTGTGATTAGAAACAGAATTAAGTACTTACATGTATGTAGTTAGTTATCAAAATATTTATCTGCTTTGGGTTTGATACAATATTAGGTTCAACTTTACTGCCTTTATTTTTTAGTTATATTCACGTTCAGTTTCATTCGTTGACTGTTGACGTGCAGCTGGACACGAAAGCCAAAAATAGTCATCGATCTAAAATATTTTCAGTTGAGCTTTGGCAGGAGTATGCAGTTTGGCTATCAAGTTACGGTTTCGACCCAATAAGAAGTGATGAGCTAGGACCTAGGACAATAAGAAAAAATATATAGAAATTGAAATTATAAATATTCGTTTGTATGCATAAAATTGACAGTTGAGGCTTGGACTAATTTTTGCTTGATACAGCATCTTCCTTGTTTATTAAAACATTAACTAAAAAGTCGACTTTCGAATAAGCTGTGTATGCTTTGAGTTGTAAGGGCTGACCAAGTACTAATTAAATGTACCTAACTAAAAATTCCCTTACTTGCGCACTATTAAGAAGAAGGCTGTAAATGTATTACACTGATACTACAATAATATTTGCCGGTTAACGGACATCTTCCTCCCGGACGTTTTAAATGGGATCCATAAAATTAAGCAAATAGGTACAAAAAAACACAAGTAAATCCTGCTCGCTTGTAGTGAAACATTACTTCACAGATATAATTATGCCAGGGCCAGATGATGCGGCCAGCACAGGCAGCCCCCGCTGCTTGAATTTTCAAAAAACATGTAAAATGGAAAATTTTGCAGTTTTAAAAAATATGTATAAAAAGAATATTTTGGCTTTTCAAAAACATGCAAATTAAAGTTTTTGTACATTTCAAAAACTTGCAAAATAAAACATTTTCCACTTTTCTCAAAACATTGAAATAGAACATTTTGCACTTTTCTGAATCAAGTAAAAAGAACATTTTAAACTTTTCTGAATCATGTAAATACAACATTTACATTTTGCTTTGCTTTACCAGAGAAAACCATCAATAAAATCAAAATGGTGGTTTTTGCATGGAAACAAATGGTTGTAGGACATTTCCCCCCCGGACATTTCCCCCCGGACATTTTCCCCCGTGGACATTATCCCCCCGGACGATTTCCCCCCAAGCAGAAACCCCGGACGTTTTCCCCCCTTACACTTATTTAAGATTCTAAGGTGTATATTGTTATACTATGATTAAACTGATGATTGATTAAATTGTTTACTCACAATCTAAAATTAATTAAGCCTTAAGCGAGATCTGCTTAGTGAAACATTTAATATAAATTCAAAAACCTAGAAAAGGATATTGGAAAAAAGCAGCTTAGATGGTAATAATATTTTTTGAAGCTAATACTTGCTAGCAAACTTAAAAATTTGTAAAATATATATGTGCTGTTTCTCCCAATTGCCTAAAAATTCTACATGTGTATGCTGACATGGAACAAAATGTTGTAGTTACAAGATATGAGGTAATAAGACAGTTTAACTATTTAAGTATCTAAAAATAAAACGGTACCAATAGCTTTAAACATAAAAACTTCCTCGGGTATTATAAAATAATTCAAACAAATTAATGAGTAATTCTTGCACTGTCGTAAAAATACTGCCGTCCTGCCGTCGGCTTCGATTTAGTGATAGCTTTTCCTGCTTAATGTACATAAAACCTTCGAACGCGATTTTTTTCACATTTAGCAGTTTTAATAATTTCTAATTCCACGTTAGCTTTAACAAATAATAAACTCGCAAAACTGAATGCTACAATCGACTTTCATGAGAGTCAAACTGCTCTGACCTCTTAAAACGAACTGATAAAATAAAATATTAACCGTAGGGCTAGTTAAGTTAAAAGGATTAGACCTTGATTTCACTACCAACTTTACCCATGGATAACTTTATCTATGGGTAAGTTATCCATGGATATAGTGAATGAAATCGCAGCTATCCCGGGGATAAGTCCCTATGGGCAAAAGTTATCCATGGGTAAGTTTGATAGATATCTCTAGTCTATGGATAAAGTGCAAGTGAAAATAGTGAAATTGCACTATCTATAGATATAATTAGTTGAGTTTTTTTCTAGATATTCTTGCGTTTTGACGCAAGTTTCATAAATTGCTCAGGTGTTTTGCTTTTTTTTTTGGCATAATCGTGATTTGCATTTTTTGTGTCTTGGGTTAGGTGTTAATTTAACATTATGTAAATAACATATTGTGTCTTGGGTAGGGCTTTAAGTTGACATTTCCTTTTCCTCACGTACATGGATTGATCCACCAAAGAGTTACTTATACTTTTATTTTTGATTTAGTGTGTTATATTTAGTCAAATAATTCTTAATTTTATAAAAACTTTGCTGAAAATGGAAACCGAATCTGGAAATAACAGAACATAGAACTGGTCCTGCAATGAAATTAATGAGCTCATTAGTTTATTTAATAGCAGAGAATGGTCTGATCAATTTTCAAAGGGGATGCGAAGTCAAAAAATTACTGCGCCAGTCTAGCCCAAGAACCAGGCCTTTTTCCTGCTATAATATTATAATTAGAAACTTGAGTATTTTGCACCTGATAAATGATGTGTACACAATAATGTACGAACAATACGTATTTTGTTTATTGTTCAGCTACAATTAAAGTTGTCTGAATAAATTACCTATGTTGCTTTTTCCGTCGCATTTTAAAATACTGAGTCAGCAGAGTTGTTTACCGAGTTTGCTGAATTTCCCGTTGCCGATTAATTAAGACAACTTGGGAACACAGTAGCAATTGTTACTAATTGTAAATTCATATCCATTTTTAATTGAGTCAAACAAATTAAAAATGAAACTCTACCCAGGACCAGCCGGACCAGGACATACTTTTAAATGTTTTCTAAACTTTTATTTAAACTTTAGCTCCACAAAAGATATCTTCGGATAGTTTAGTAGTGAAATCACGATATCCATCAACATTTTACCTATAGATATCTTCAAGTTACCTATCGATAAAACTGTGTGAAATCGCAGTTTACCCATAGATAACTTACCTATAGATAAGTTACCCATGGATAAGTTGGCAGTGAAATCAAGGTCTTAGTTAACCGTAGGATTAGACGCCCTTAGATTACTATATTTGCCTTATTGTCCCAAAACAATTACATAAGTGTGCTTGTCTATACCATTAGTTTTATTTTGGGACTGGGGGGAAAATGTCCGGGGTTACTGCATGGAGAGAAAATGTGCGGAGGGATAATGTCCGGGGGGACAACTTCCGGGGGGAAAATGTCCGTATACCAAACAAATTGCTGCCTAAAAGCAAGTCCTTCGTCCGGCCCTGAATTATGTCTTACTAATGCTGTAATTTTGTCACTAGAATTAGAAGTTGAAAATACAAGAATTCATTCGAATTCGACGATTGGAAATTGCACATTTTCCCGTAAAACATTTACTTACCTTAATGCGTAAATTGCAATTTTGCAAAATGCGGCAACTTTGTTAAGAAAGAGCAGGTAGGTTGGCTATAATAAAACATATGTATATATAGAATTTATACTTAATGCATTATACCCTTATTATTTGATGGCAAGTATTTGGCAAGCATAATTATATAGCTTCATCGTCCTTTAAGGAAAGTATCGTATAGTAATAAAAAGCAGTAGCGTACTGCAAACTGCAACTGCATCTTCGTCCGTCATTCATTGCATCAAGTAAAAAGGCAGCTCTGTCTTTTTACAGTTGCTTATTTTGCACTTTAAGTATCCAATAAAGGATCAGGCGGGAAAAAGCACATCATGCGTGTATATATTAGGGAATCGCAATCGCAATACCCAAACAAGTCGAGACAAGAAATAAACAACAAAGAAAGTTACCTACTTATATATTTCTGGTTAATAACGCAGAGTAGGAAGAATTTATAGTTTTGGAGGGAGTAGAAAAAGATAAAGAATATTTAACGGAAACAGCCTGGTTCAATGTATCGTACATACGGGGGAAATGAGCGGGATCACAGTAGTAAAGTTTTCTGTAGGAAGAAAAACCTTTTGTTCCTTGTACTTTTACTTATACTTTACCTCTTCATGTCCACCACTGTCGACCCAGACTTCGATTCAAACGTTACTAACTTACCTGGCCGAGTGGATTGTTTCGTGGTTTCGTCCGCCGTATTAAGTTTTTGATTATTAAGAACTAACTTTTGCCTTGCTCAAGGTTGTTGACTTCCTGCACATCACTGACCTGAAGTGTTGACGGATCCAGCTTCCCTTTTAAAGGTCAGTAAAAATATAAGTAGGTTGTTGTAGAAGTTCTACTTACTGTATTTTGCTTAATTACATCACAACCTGCTGTTCATCAAGTTGCAAGTAGTGATTATAATCAGATCCTTGATTGACGGGTACAATTAATTTGTTAGTCGTGTCAATGGGTAAGTAATTGTAATAATTTTTGTGACATGTAGGAATGGTAAATTATGGTGGACTATTGAGACATTGGTAAAAGTGTTATGTATATCGTTGATCGTCGGTTTAGAAGCAAATCCGTATCTTTCCAACGATGTCTGTAAAAGCGAAACCGAATCTTTCCACAGAAATTTCTTAAAATAGCTAGTAAAGTAAAGCTACGGTTATATTTTTATATAAATATATATAATATAATGATATTTGATAATAAATAATTGTTTGTTGATTACTTGTGAAATTTGGTAGTCCTTCAATTCTTCTGTCTTTTCACTTTGGCGCTTTATGCAAAAATTGCAACTTTGAGCTAGTTTAAACTCCTTTGTTTAGGGTACGTAATTGAAATTGAGGTAGAAAGGAGTAATTAGCTACTAGCGACTTGTGTCACCACCAGTGTAGGGTTTGTAATGTGTGTGAATGCATGTATGGTCAGTGGTTAACTTATTCTGTTAGCTAACCATTGCTACTTAATTCCCTTATTTCAGATAACTACTATAAACAAGGGCTAACCAAAAAAAATGTGAATTAAAACTCAGTTTTGAATGATAAAGAGCTTCAGAATGAAGTATTGTATGTTTAATTCCGTTCAGAATAACAAAAGTTTGCTAAATTATGTAAATAGGTAGGAATAAACTTTAATCGGTAATTTGACCTTTTAGTGGTCCAAGATATTTTTAACTCCAATTATGAATTGTGGATTTCAGGATAATTTTATCATGGGCAAGATGGTGAACCGATCGAAAATGTATGTAGTCAAGCGGGACGGAAGGACTGAGGAAGTTCATTATGACAAAATCACTTCCCGGGTTGAAAAATTGTGTTACGGGCTAAACATGGAATTTGTTGATCCGCCTGCCATAACCAAGAGGGTCATTAGTGGCTTGTACGCTGGAGTTACTACAGTTCAGCTGGATAATTTGGCAGCGGAGACAGCCGCCACAATGACCACCAAACATCCGGATTATGCCATTCTTGCTGCGCGGATTGCTGTTTCCAATTTGCACAAGGAGACTAAGAAATGCTTCTCAGGTTAGTTTTTCGATTAGGTTATCGGTACAAAATTAAATTTGATGGTACTTTTTATAGTTTATACCTATCTTTTTGTGATTTCTATCTAAGCATGTGCATCCTTATATTTTCAGAGGTAATGAGCGACCTGTACAATATGGTTAATGACTCCAATGGAGTCCGGACCCCCATGATAGCAGATAAGTACTTGAAGATAATTTTAGCCAATTCGAGCCGTTTGGATACTGCCATAGTGTACAACCGTGACTTCAATTATAACTACTTCGGGTTCAAGGTTAGGAATGCCTTTCAATTTTATGATTATAATATTAGTTCTGGCGTGATGTTTTTTGGAAACCGTGCATGAGTTTAAAATTTCACAATTTTTCTGATTCACTATCAATAGACGCTGGAGAGATCCTACCTTCTAAAGATCAATGGTGTCGTTGCTGAACGACCTCAGCACATGCTCATGAGAGTGGCTATAGGAATTCATGGAGAAGATATTGATGCCGCAATTGAAACCTATAACTACATGTCCGAAAAGTTATTTACTCATGCATCTCCTACAATGTTTAATGCTGCCACGCAACGCCCTCAATTATCTTCTTGTTTCCTTTTGACAATGGAATCTGATAGCATCGAAGGTATCTACAGCACCTTAACGCAATGCGCTCTCATTTCTAAGAGTGCTGGCGGCATCGGAGTTAATGTTCACTGTATTAGAGCAACTGGATCCTACATAGGGGGAACTAATGGTGTTTCCAATGGTCTTGTTCCGATGTTGCGAGTTTTTAACAACACCGCTCGTTATGTTGATCAAGGTGGAAACAAAGTAAGTCAAACTTTTAGCATACTATATGCACATAACCCACATATCCAGCAATAATTATGTGTATTAAAAGCATCCTATTTTCTTTTCATTTCCTCTTTAACGTTACCGTGTGGTTCGAGGGTTGTTTTTGTATGTTAAAAAATCAGCACTATATTTATTAGCAATATACATACTAATAAAACCAGAAAGTATTGATCTTAAGATAATTCTACTTTAGAGATAACTTTAACCTCACGGTAACTTATTATCTTACCTTGTGCCCATATTTAATTTCTAACAGAGACCAGGAGCATTCGCTATGTATCTTGAACCATGGCACGCAGATGTTTTCGAATTTTTGGACCTGAAGAAAAATACTGGAGCAGAAGAGCATCGCGCTCGGGACTTGTTTTATGCCTTATGGATCCCAGATTTGTTTATGAAGCGCGTCGAAAATAATGAAGATTGGTCGTTGATGTGTCCCAACGATGCCCCTGGTTTGTTCGAGGTGTGGGGAGACGAATTCGACGAGTTATATTTAAAGTAATTAATTTTTTCTATGAGTATAAAATAGGTTACAGATTTAGAATGTAGTTGCAAAAGTTTAATCCATCTATTCATTAAATTATATTGCAGATACGAAAAAGAAGGACGTGTTCGTCAAACTGTTCCGGCTCAGAAGCTATGGTACGCAATAATTGAGGCTCAGATTGAAACAGGTACTCCCTACATGCTATACAAAGACGCTTGCAACAGAAAGTCAAACCAGAAGAACTTGGGGACTATCAAGTGCTCTAATTTATGTACGGAAATCGTTGAATACTCAAGTCCAGAAGAGGTTAAGTTTGTTACTACCTATTTTTTATCTCATGTTTTATGTTAATCCTTGTGCAAAGTACAATGTTCGACTAAAGACGTATTTTGGGTGCAAAGAAAAACCATTGGTTTTAAATGGCTTACCTAAATAATTTATAATTTCGCTCGTAATTTGTGTCAATTGAAATTACTAAGCACACACCGTCATGTTTTTATGCATTAATCACAGTTTATTTCTTTTATCACACATTGGTGTAATTATTTATCAACAATTAACTGTAATAAGTAATGAATAGATAGCCGGATTTAAAGCATTGAGGTACTCCGGCATAAGCCATTTGAGGCCAATTTCTTCGGAAAGTACTCAATTAAAATTACTAAATCCATTGGTTTAAGCCATGGCCTTGGCAAATTAATAAAATAATATTTTAAATCATAGATTGCTGTTTGCAACTTAGCATCAATTGCTGTTAACATGTTTGTCAAACCAGACCGAACTTTTGATTTTGAGAAGCTAAAGGAAGTATCCAAAGTGTGTACCCGGAATTTGAATAAAATAATTGAAGTCAATTACTACCCTGTACCTCAAGTAAGTCATTTTCAATTTTTACAGTGGAATTTGGAAATTATGCAGTGGTACTCATCCTGCATACCTACTGTAATTTTGTGCTTATTTTTTCACATTTGTAGGCGGCTCTTTCGAATAAGCGTCACCGTCCCATTGGTATCGGTGTTCAAGGCCTTGCTGATGCTTTCATTCTTATGAGATTTCCATTTGAAAGCGAGGAGGCTAAAAAACTGAACATTCAGATTTTTGAAACTATTTACTACGGAGCCTTGGAATCCAGCAATGAGCTTGCCCAAGAATACGGAGCATACGAGACCTACCCTGGTTCTCCTGCTAGTCAGGGTGTAAGTCTTATAGGCATGTTGTAATTCGGCTGCAGGTGATCTGGCCGTTTAAAAGGAGTTTCTGGCAGTTTAGTGCTCATTTCGTGACAAAATGGGTGATGTGGCAGTAGGGTTTATGGCAGTTTCGTTGTCAAATTGCCAGATTTATTTCGCACTTAAAATCGAATGAAAAATAAACGTGTTGCGAAAAGAAAAGATTAATGCGAAACATGATAAAAATGTTGGAATATGATTATTGTTTAATAAGAGGCTGTCTAGTTGCTTGTTTCGTTCGTCCGCGCTTAGGTTTCGGGACGTTAATTTTGGCTACCTTCGCAGACGGAGAATTCAATCCAAGAATTCCTAACAGCTCTATTTCACTTATTTCGTAATATTCAACACCCCCATTAGGACCTGGTGAAACTAACTTTTGCTTTACAGTTCTTTCCGTGAAGGAAACAGTACTACACTGCAGTGGTCACGACACAATCTCCTATTGTTAGCTTGTTGGCGTATCTCTTCTTCCAGTTATCAGCAAGAAAAAGATAAGCTTCTTCTAAGCTTGAAAATAATTGAACTAACTAAATTCTTTTGTAAACTCTTTTTGAACTACCTACTTCAGCGCCTTGCGAATACATGTTGTTTCTGACGATCAATTTTGTTGACTGAAGATAAAGTCAACAGTTAAGGAATTATCAAAAACAGCGATATAAATATGGAATACATGAATATTAACATCAACAGTATGCAAAAACAAAAAAAATATAAATAAACTATTCAAACTGCCAACACACCCAAACGGCAGTTTGTGAGCGTTAATTAGTAGAACTGCCAGAAACTCCTTTTAAACTGCCAAAAAGAATTATTATGCCTTGTAATTCTATGATTCAGTTTTAGTTCGAAATTTGAAAGGTTGTTTTTTTTAGAAGCGTAGTATAGTTTTGATGTTTATTTTCCTATGATGTATTTGATAAACAGATTCTTCAGTACGATATGTGGAATGTCAAACCAACTGATCTTTGGGACTGGGCTGTGATGAAAGAGAAAATTGCAAAGCATGGATTAAGAAATTCTTTATTGTTGGCTCCTATGCCTACAGCTTCAACAGCTCAAATTTTGGGGAACAACGAATCCGTAGAAGCATATACTTCTAATATTTACACGCGTCGCGTACTTTCTGGTGAATTTCAGGTTTGTCATTTATGTATTTGACTGATTTGTTTTTAAACCTAAGAGGGCTTAGATTCGACTTTTATGCCAAGGATATATTTTTAATTCACTGCTTTTATTATTATTTGTAAAACCAGATTGTAAATCCTCACTTATTAAAAGATTTGACTGAACGGGGATTGTGGAGTCCAGACATGAAAAACAGTTTAATTGCTGCAAACGGTTCCATTCAAAATATTCCTGAAATTCCGAAAGAATTGAAGGGTTTGTATAAAACTGTGTGGGAAATCTCCCAGAGAACTGTGATTGATATGGCAGCTGATCGCGGAGCATTTATTGATCAGTCTCAGTCTTTAAATATTCATATCGCAGAACCGAATTTTGCAAAATTGACCTCCATGCATTTTTACGCTTGGAAAAAGGTAACATAATTTATTCTTGTATTTTTAATTTTTTTTTATTTATTTTCCCGTTTGCGTTGTCATAATTTATTTTAACGAATTATGTATTTTAGGGGTTGAAGACCGGAATGTACTACCTCCGTACCAAGCCTGCGGCGAATGCGATTCAATTCACTGTTGATAAAGCGAAGCTGAAGCAGAAACAGGAAAATTTGGCTGGAATTGTGTGCTCCCTTGAAAATAAGGATGAATGCCTTATGTGCAGCGCCTAGTGTAATTCTACTTTTGTAAAAATCCTGGCAACGAAGTTTTATGTATCAATTCATTTCGTAAATTATTGACTTGGGATATGTAACCGCGTTACATATATGCTGATTACATAAATATATCCCTTTTGATATTTTTTTTTGTCTAATATATTATAGGAACGTCATCACTAATACTTTTATTACTTCTTAATTACTGTTTACGAGGACGACATTGCCGTACCTTAATAATAGATTCTTTAACCATTTTCTCTTTTATTACTATAATACTGAATAGTATCGTTTGTTTCCGTTCATTTGCGTTTTTATATAAGAATCTGAAATTCCTAACTGTTGGCATGACCGATTTGTTCTATTATTTCATCCTAGTTTGACAATAAATTCACTATAATGTCACATGTTGGGTTCGACACATAAATGTAAACTGCTAAATCCGATTTATTTAGGTACATACTATGCTATCATGCTCCAGCGTTTTACTGAGTTTAACATCGCCAATTGTGAGGAGCCATATGTAAACCTTTAAAAACTAGATACATACAGCATTGAATTATTAATCCATTTTATTCGACCCAGGTCAGCGTGAACAAAGTAAAGCTATCGATAATAGTATGAAGATAACCAGGGAATTTAAAATAACTGCATATAGATTGTTGAATTTCTGTAGGTCAAATTGTATTATCTGTAATATTATTACTCATAAGAATAATTATAAATTGGAAAATAAGGTACTCTGTACGTGAAAGTTAGTGAACGAGAGAAATTGCATCGTGAATACATCACTCCGGATTATAAGAGAGCTTTAAAGGATACCAGTCTGCTATTAACAGGGGATTACATTTATATATATATATTTTTCATCTAGTTGATATGTGGCCAACAGCCCTTACAACACAACCCCTTCATGAGACTTTTACAAAATAATTAATTATACAAAGATTTTGGTCCTTGATCTAGTAGTTTACACAGAATTATGTCACGTTGTTCAAATTAATAATTAACAGGGGATTAGAAACAGCAGTAGTCTTGCAAAGCTTTCAGTACATCATTTAAGTAATTGAGTTATTATTTTATTTAATGTTTGACTAGCTGTACACACAGGGATTAAAATATCTTCGATAAGGCTTTTCTGTATATTGATTTATCACCACCATTACCTTTTTATTACCAGGTAATGCCTTTACGTATTATACGCACATTTTCATTATCTACATCCTGTTGTTCATTAGCGTTAACTGTTATAATTTGATTTGAAACTTTGTCTCATTTAAACTTCGACGTCGACGCATTATTCCCTTTTTTATGTATTTTTGTCAAATTCACATAGTTTACAATGTTACCTTTAATTTTATCGACCCAAATAATCTACTTTTTAGTTATTTATTGTCATATTAATTCTAAATTTTGAAACTTGGGTCGTACGTACATTAACTACATGGGATGGGCTACGTAACATGTATATTTGAAAGTTGTAAGTTTAAACAAATTAAACTCATATTTCCCCATGATTTGTCTGCTGCATACAACTATTATAAATAGCTGTTGTAAGCGCAAACATCTTTGAGCCAGAAAGACGTATTTATAAGAAATATGTTTACGCCTAAAATATTATTGTCTGCCACGTTTAACTATGTAGGCAGGTATTTACATATTTCTAAATCTACATAATGTTAACGCCATTTTATGTTGTGTCAAAAAATAAAATACATTCCTACTCCAACCGATTTCCTTTGTAAACTTCACTACCAATAAGTGCCAATAATTAAATACTAATTAAAATGCATGTCACGAAGCCACATCCGGAATTCATTACAATTTATCAATAGTAATACTTGTATTTCCTTGTTCAGACGCTACGCAAAAATAAATGGGAAGCACCTTCCTTATTGTATTGAGCGTGTACTTAAAATAGGTATGTTTGCCCTATGCTTTTGTTTTTACCCACATAAGTACCTACTTACCTATTAATCCATACAAAAATAAAATAAGCCATTCATACATACCTTACCTGTACTTACAGAGGGAGGATTTATTTATTTAGGATCGAAATAGTCAGAATTGTATCAGTATTTTTTAATACATTCAAAATTTTAAAACATAAAAGAATAGGTCTCATGATAGTATATGCTGTATATATTTGTATTTGAGTATAGGATTATACATATATACGTTATTTAATATTTACTTCGACAGGTAAAAATCCTATGTGAGCTACGGTATACAGTTGACGGTGACGGTATATTAAACTGACAATATACCGTTAAGGATTTTTACACTTCCTATTTATTTATATCATACTAATCAGCACTTACTTGCCCTTGCCGCACTTACCGCAGAGCCGCTGTACTCATTGTCAGTGCTGAAGTACTTAAGTACTTGATGCAAAAATATGAAGAACTGAATTATTTGTACATATGTGTACAGGTGTAATGTAATTACTTATAATTCAGATTTTCCGCTGGAATTTTTTATAATTCCCAGCTTTTTCGACGTGTGAGCTGTTTCCTTTTTTAATTCTTTTATTGCATTACATCATTGCATAATTTGCACTGTTCAACTATCATATTATTTACACATGTTTCTTGTACAGTATATATATGTAATTACTTCCATTACGCGAATCACTTTTGTGGAATTTGCTCAACCAATAATATGTAGATACATAGGTGAGTTTGATTTATAGTATATGTATGGCGTATGAAAATAAACCATTTTATGCTAAATAATGTGCGTGTAAAGCATTTTATATAAAATAACTTTGTAAGCATTAAATTAGTATCAATTGGCAAATAAATCTAGGAAATAATTATGTGGAACTCAATATATGGGATTAATGTCATGCACAAACTAACTGATACACGGATACACACTCGAATTAAACAGCGTATAATATAATAAAGTAAAAACGTAATTAAGAAAGTACAAGTAGTAGCAGTACACGTCAGCGGCTAACTCTTTACTAGTTCGTAAGCACTATTATATTAGTATTACGTGTAGTACACGTACAGTATATAGTTGACAGTGTCACAAAATATTCACCTAACGTTAATTTTATGATAGGAGTTGAAGGCTTATAGTATTAATGTAGACATAATTATTGCATTCGTAATCATCATCGGAAGCAATTCCTCGTCATCACATCACATCACCCACTACACCATGTCCCAAATGCACGTTGACTTGGCAATGGCCTCTTCTGTGCCTGGCCTGTAAAACGTGGACGTCGGACGTGGACGTGGACACATATGGGGTCCACAGCAGGATGGAATTTGACTATATAGTATATAGTAGTCTCTTATGTCTCCAGCCAATAATTCCGCTTTAATAACACTCTTGATTTTCCCTTTCATACAGAGGCTCTTAAACGCTGCGAGTAATTAAAATACCAAATACCTGTTTTTTCTGTTTTAATAACGCTACCTTTTATTATTTACATATATAATATTTGCATTTTATGTATGCAGCACCTACTCGTAGTTGTAAGTACATATATAGCATGTGTCACCTGGAGTTTTTTGTGCACGGATCGTGGTCAATGATTTCATAAGATACTCCTGAACCTATACGTTTCTGTACTGCAAAATTGTAATGTGTGCATTTAAATTCTAAAAGTTTTACGTGTCGTATATGCATTGTATTCACCTTTCAAGCTTTGGCTTTACCTGTTAATAATAGTTAAGCGACTAATGTATAATAAAATTCTTGTGGTGTTGGTGTACGAGCGACGTACGATATACATATATGTTTCATCTCTCCAAGTCTTGGAGGCAAAATAAATGCTAAAAAAAAGTATGATGCATCATTCATTATCATTTTACTTACATAGTTTTATACTACATTGCGTTTTAGGCTAAGGTTGAAGATTTTGCAATAGCTTGTGTACCTCTAGTTCTTCTGAGGTTTTTGACCTAGGATGTTATGTTATTTTGCTACGCACAACAATAAGAATCTCAGGGAATACATATATAATATAAGTATATATTATTATTATGCTTGTACAAAGGCGAATGACGAAATGAAGTAGGATAAAACCGCCCTATATGTATATACTTCTCAAGATCTCGCAAATATTCAACAGTCAAAACCAAGCCCCGTCTCCCATCCTACACCGCCATAAGTCCAAACTGAGAGAGCAACAAGAAGGGAAAAAAGGAAGTAATATCTGTAATACGAATTCCTATAGGGCTATATTATGGGGAAGAGCTTGCTTTGAAGACAAGTCGTCTTCGAAGTCAACTTCGACTTCGGCTTCACAAATCTTATACCAGTCATTTCAAGCTTAAGGAAACGAGGCACAACATCGTGACAGGTAGAAGGACTTACCTACAGCATAGGATATCGCAAGTTACAGCAGTAGGCAGTAGGTATTAATCTGGTTCTGAAAAAAATCACGCTCGGCTAGTTAGCTAATTAAATTAGAAATGCAAGGAGCAGACCCATCGCAAAAATGTGACTATACTTTTGCAGTATAAACCTGCTAAATTTTTGTATTCGGCCTATGTGCAATGTATTGAAGCCCGGTGCGTTTATTGAATCTTTTACATATAAGGCTATGGTTCTGGTCTGGTTGCTATTGATAGTTTGCCATATTTGCTGGCCATTTGGCCATTGCCAATTGCCATTACCAAATAAAGTAAAAGGCTCAATCTAGCCAGTACTTGCCACCAGGATAATGCATGGACGCTCATTGCCACGCATGATACTAAGTACTTTATTCTTGTACTGTTCCTGGTCCTATACACCTCCGGTCACCTGTTGATTCCTTGTTCACCGATGCAGATCTCATTCTGTAATTCCCCTGTACCTGTGCCTGTAATATGGTATTTTACCATTGCCCTTTAACACGTGGACATGTATACTTTCATATAAAGTACGGCTGAGATTGGAGAGTCGATTTGTTGCTAAAGCTTGAATCTACACTGCACGTTATTATGTGCACAATATTATATTGTAAAAATAAATTGAAGACATCGATTAATGATAAAAGAAAAGAAAACTTTGCCTTTGAAATTTGAATGTCTGAAGTTGCATCATTTTAATTTTCGTAATTGTTTCATACTTTGATTTGATACTGCGCGAACAACTTTTGTTAATACGACTCTTTAGAAGTCAACTAACTTTTAGACCGTAGTGCCTTTCGTGGACACACTGCTTACGAATATACATTTTTTAATGCATTGAATTATTTTTAATGAACGGAATGGGAAATCTACTAAAAAAGTTAAATAGAGGATAATTAGTTATGTATAGGTGTATGTAGGTAGCAAGTAGTGCGTAACTATGCTTTGCTTAGCATATATATGGGATACGGTGCTATACTTTTATCCTTCAGAGTCAGAGATTGATAAGCAAATACAAAAGGCGAAAACCCTTCAAAAAACGGATAATTTATGTCATATATACGAATCCACGCTCATCATAATATAATATAATATCATAACAATACGTAATCACAACCACATAATATATGTATATGTCATCTATTATATAATCTATTATATAAACTGTATAAATCTGGCATGACAGCCATTCAATTCAACACTAATTGTAAGCACTAAGGGCAGCAAAACCGAGTTATAAATATAATAGAATGTACAGTGTATATTTTGTGTTCAATTCTCATTCAATATTATTTTTAGGTGAATAAAAGTCAAAATGTCGAACGGTAATTTTCCATTGAACATTTCGTTAAAAAACGTGCCTCAGGCTACCTGCTATAGTTCAACGTATATAGAAACCAGTAGAAATACTGCAGTGCAAAAATTCAACTCAAGGTAGCAAAAGCAAAGCATCACAATCTCCATACATTTCTTGTTCTTATTAAGTTCTAGTTCTACCCAGTCCATCTCATCAATTCTCAATTTGAATCCAAATTGACTGGATAAGAAGCCTTTATTATTGTTGGTGCTGGGCGACTGTAATGCCTAATATGCAAGTTTAAAGCTTCTATATTCTTAATTCATTATTCAGTATTATTTGCTACATACTGCAAACCTTTTACAAATTGATGGTAATGCATGTTCATGTTGCATCGCACTATCAGTATGTAGTGTAGTTTATATTAACTTAAGCTTAGATATTGTACTATGAGGTATTGGTCCGTGTTTAACAGGTAAAGGGGAAAAAGGTAAAATCCAGCTCAATTCACGTCTCAGCTGCTTAATTCTATCGAGAATCTAGTCACCAGTATTTATTCATACATCCAGTCAGCAGTCAGGTCTGTCAGGTCGTATGAAGTTGTTGGTTGGATTGCTTGGCGTTGGTTCGATTGTACTTGACAGGAACAGGTAAAAGTGCGTAGTATATTGACCGAAAGAAAAAAACTTGAAATCCCACAAATATCATTGGTAGACTCATACCGAGAGAATGGTATGGCTAAGTCTTGTTCTGTCGGTCTCTCCTGTCATCTGTTTCTGCTCTGTATTATCTTGTTATTTCTAGTAATGTGTTCAATCCACCATCCAGTATCCAGCCAGTCCATCTGTCCAGTCCTCAGCTATGGTTTGGTTTTGTGTTGACAGGGATAAATAAAATGGTTAAAAATACTTTGGCACACACAGGATAGGCACGCTTATTAATATTTATATTAAGTACCTACATGCTTAAGCTTAAATGCTACTAAACTATAACAACTCCTACGGATATCAACGATATAGGACTAGTCAGAGCAGAGATTCAGTCCATAATTCTGAAAGCTCTTATCACATACTTTCACGTCGTGCATGATCGTGAAGAAAAGCAAGATCTGGAGGCTGGGAAAACTGTACTCATGGCGAGGAATTATGAATTTGCAAAAAATCCAAATCAGCACCGGGTTCAAAGAATAATATAAGGCTCGCTCACACTCCGTGTTAAGAGAATTTTTCTACTTAAAAGCGTAAAATATTTAATAAAATACAAAACGATACAATGATGTGATGATCTGTTGTTGATGATGTGATGATGATGCACGGTGCAACGTGATGAGCAGATTGAGATTACGCAACTTGTTGAAATTTCTCAGCCTTGGATTTTTAGTCTTATTGGAACTTGAAAGTTCTCTACCAACATGATACAATAAATGAAAACGAACAGGTGAATCATTACACTATATTAAAGGACGAAGGTGACTGCGAAAACGACTTACGATTATTTCAAACACAAATCATCCAATTTGTATACTTAGCCATGATAACTCTGAAAAACCTCTACATCTGGAATTGGAATCCTGAAACGGAGAGAAAGATGAAAATGATACGTGTTTGCATATTTTTTGGTCACTCATAATGTTAACTGATCACTGTTGCTGACCATGACATAAAATATATAAAAATCTTACGTTTAGCTTAACCACTAGACTTATACCACCTAAAAGATGCTACAGTAAACAGTACTTGAGAGTGAGGAAGAAAGATCATATGATTATTTGCGGAGGTAAAGATTGACTTATCTGTTGAGGTGGGGTGAACCGTAATTAACGTCCTGACATTTTCAGTCTCACCCACACCTCTGATAGCATTGCATTGGATTTTCCAACAAAATAATAGAGGTACAAAAAATCCCATCCAATAAAAACAGGATCCACCCATCGTGGCTCATGACATCAATACGGGATGGCTCTTTGAAGATGTGACTGGGAAGGAGAGGAAGATGAGGCCGGCTGGTAGTGCTGAGCTAAAAACTGGTGTGGCGGTGAAGAGGGGCGGGGTATGTGGCCCGGGACGACGGTCGTAGCTCCACCCCTCGCCATGTTGGGGGGCACCCAATGAGAAGAGTCCACGCTCAACCAGGATTCCATATCTTGACAAGCCACGTTGGCATCCAACAATTTCACACTTGGTTCGCCCTTCACGTCCAGGTCTTTCACATCTACAGCACGGCGACGGCATCAGAGGCAAATATAACGAGAAATCCAGCATCAAGCACTTTTTCTCTATCCCCTTTTCTCCCTTCCCTTTTGCACTGCACTGCACTGACTTGAGGAAGATTTGAGTCTCGTCGACTAGGCTTTAACTACCGGTTGTTCACCACCACCACACAACACCACTAGGACTAGAAGACCAGCACTCCAAGAACAATAAGCACGGGAAGAACATCTATCAAGATAATTCTCTTCTTCATCAAGTTGCTAGAATATTTTTGGTAGAATTTTCTCAAAATTTTACTGAATCACGTCTCTGAGTTGTGTTGACCACCAACAAGTGAACGTAGTCGTAAGAGTAAAACCGTCAAATTGAGTCAACATGAAGTCATTAATATTATCTCTCGCCTTTTTCGTCGTAGTAGGATTTAATTTTTGTATGTGTGATGAGATCAAGACTGACGAAGGTGTTCTGGTCCTCACCAAATCAACTTACGAGCAGGCTCTCACCGATAATGAATTTGTTCTCGTCGAATTCTGTAAGTTCCTAATTCCATTTTTCTTTGAAATATTTATACTTTTATATTATTAAGTATCGTCATTATTATTATTATGAATATTATAGATGTAAGAGACAGGAGATTAGGTTATCCTCATATACCTTTATATTTTTGAACTACTACTTGTGTCGTGGACCATTTTGGACGGTTCATCATCGTCCTTCGCTCATGGTCGGCACTGTCGGCAGTCATTCAGTCGGCGTCCGCAACAGTCAGTCAGGACTCGAACCTTCGATTGCCATGTCATACCTTGTCATTATCATACAATGGAGGAAACAGCAGTTAGTGCATTGTGTATATCGGATGTGAGGCTCAACTTAACTAGCTCCTAGCAGTCATTACTGTTTTTCTGTGACTGTGAAACTATAGAAGTTTGTCGATAGTAACATTAATGCAAGATATGGTTGCGTGGTTTCTGAAAACGCTGATATTGATTTAAATAGGAGCAGGGATGCCGCAGCTTCATTATAATATATTATATGTATGACATAATATTTGGATTGTTAAATGTCAATTTAAATGCGGTTATTTAAATTGTGCGCTGCGGCAATCCGTCATCAGTTTTGAAGTTAGGCTATATTGCGTATTGACAGAGCGGTGACAGCTGACAGTTGTTAGCTGTGGAATTTAATTGTGGCTCTTCCCCGTGTGTACAAACACGTTTTTATTTAATATCCATTCACCATTTTTAATATGCACCCATTTAAATTAATAGTTGTGCTGCATAATATAGTTTGGTACATGGTAGTACAGTTCCTAGTACTGGTAGACGATTGTTTAGTGTTTTGGTTGGCTTGGGATTTTAATAGTATTAATTATGTTTTGAGGGTTCCAGTTTCAACTGAGATCATCATTAGGCATTATTTCAAGACAGGAGTTGACATTGAAATCTGAGAATACGATTAATCTATGAAAATTAAAGTCAAGTTCTCTCAAATTTGGTTCATTAATTTGTAATTAGTAGGTATATTTGTATAGTCTCGCAGATTTTTAACCCGGCATACCATTCTAAGTCAGCCTCAGTAGTAGACTCAGGATCAGTCAGAGTTGATTTCTTCAAAAGTATTCAGCACTCAACGTTAGAGCGTCCTGACATACTGTAATTAATTCAGCATAACCATACCAACAGTAACACTACTAAATGAAAACCATATGGATGAGAACTAGTCTTGCCAAAAGCTCAAGTGGAATCCCAAGTTGTGCATGATGATAGGAGAATAGCAGTACAAAAGTACGAACAACGTCGTCGGGTTTCAGAAATTGCTGGGAAGATGATAATATAATATGATGATGGTGATGAGAATGGCCTGGCCAAGGAATAGTAAAGTGGTGGGTAAAGGTAGTTGACTCTTCAACGTCCACCTCTACCCATGCTGAAACAGTATTATTCGTGTATCATACAAAAAATGTGTATATCATAATACTCATAGCATTCGCTCTCTCTCTCCTCTGTCAGTATTTTTCTTATCCATTTGCCATTTAGGATTTTTCTTGAGAGAGATTTTATGTGCTCTGCTGAATCATGGAAGGTAGAGTGCTCGTTTCAGTTGTTGTGTGAGGCGTGTGGTAGGTTGTAGTCATGTAGTAGATTATTACATATATTTTTTATGTGATTTTTTTTAAGCTCGAGTTTTTTGTCTTCAGGTGTAGTCTACTCTCTGTACTCAGTGTTTGGAAATAATTCATATTTCGGTATTAAAGTCTTGAATGTGTTTACATAACAATAGTGCAGGGCATGGCGATAGGATAATGATAATGATGGCGTGTATGTAAAATTAGGCAGCGTAAAGTTGACGTTATGAGTAAAGTACGTCGCGCACTAACCTCTCGTCCCAGTCAAAAAATGACATGGCCCCTTGTTGGTTGGTTACATTTGGTTGTTGGCATAAGGCATTAGTCCGGTAAATTGTGCTTTAACTAATTAGCTTTTTACGTTAGTACGCATGGAGACGACGGATTCATCCCTTTTAAATATGGATGGAACTGACTTCTACATCTGCTATAGTAGTAGTTTGCGGATGTGTGATGTATTATTTGTGATGCAGTTTTGCCGACGACTTATTAATCTTCTGTGGAGTAGAGAGTATCTATAGCCAGACAGCGTGACAGCCTCTGACATTTTTATGGTAGGAGACTAGAGTACTAGAGAATATAGAGCCAGAGACAGCAGGATTTCATATAGATATATTTCGGTACTATCACTATGTCTGTATTTAGCTCGTTTGAGTTAGAGCGTGTGCCATTATTATAGGTCATTATCATTTATTCATTTGTATTAAATTATATAATCCTACAGCACCATTATCTTTGATAATAATGCGCTGCTTTATATGTAGCTGGTTGTAGTGTCTATACGTCTATATCTACATTCTATTTCTGAACATTGTTATGAATAATTATTCCTAATGACGATGCAATTATTGTAATTAATTAATTACGTTCTTGAAATTGGATCTAAAACCCATCGAATCGAAATCTTACTTTATAGAAGAATAAGAAATGTCTCCACCTCTCTAGCATGAGCATGGATTCAAATTTGTGAAGATATATTCCGTTGCATGTTGAATGACTTATTTCTATAGGTTGTGATTAGCAAATATTAATGAGTTGTTAATTTTGTGCCATGGTACTAATACTACTATTCATGGCGTATGACGTTTTGAAAATTCAAAAATGCCACGTCATTCATATCACATTTAATATCGGAATTTATTTGATTAATTTGCGTCTTAATTTATACAGGCCACGTTGACAATAATTATAGTTAACGTGGACAGTTTCATTCGTTAGGATTTGCAAAAAAATCTCAGTAGTTAGTTCATCCTGTTCAAATCCCATCGCTCCTATTGTTTAAATCTTTGTATTGTTGTAGGTTCTAGGGCATTGTGCCGATGCATTATCTCAATGTTGAACTCATTTTGAGGTGAAAGTCTCATATTATAAATAAATTATTGCATTATTATTATTTAATGTTTTTCATGATTGGTGTCAAATAGAAATACCTACATGATAAATGAACTGGCACCTGACTGATTTATAGTTGCATGTGGCATTTTATTGCTGATTGTACTCCATATACCATTTTAACGTGTTTCTAACTTATGAAAGAAACTACTTAATTTTATTTTACTTTTATAATCAAACGCAATATAATAATGGAGGTCAACTGTGAAACACGAATGAGCATCAGTAAGTATTGTACAGCCTAGTACTAATATAGATTTTCTTTTTTTTTCTGAAAAATAAAGGAGTATTTTCCACTATTACTCTGATTAGACGGGATATTAGAGGGATCATAGGTTGTTTCAATTTTTGAGTCCTTCCCCTTTTGAATAAAGCGAGAGTGTTGAGTGTAATAACTTCAATGTGTGTTCGCATTCATCCCGTGTGCATAGAGACTTGTCCTGTAGTACTGTTTTTTCAACTATTTCATTGACATCTGTTTCTAGCTTTCTGCTTGAAGATCTCTAGACTGTTACTAAAGGCAAAATATATATAAAAAAAGGAATATATATTCGTGAAGCATCAAGCTTTTATATTTAAGAATAGGGTCCACGTTTACTCCATGTAAGGATCAACGACTTTCTTGCCTACTTTAACTGCCGGTTGATTTTGATTTATCTCCGAATATTGTATGTAAAGTTAAGAGAATATTATGATTATATTATGTCGGTGGGATTAAAATGTTAGTAGGTGGATTTGTTCTTGGATTGGTGGTACTGGTAGGTCCGAGTTGAAGTATATAACGTAAAAGATGCAATCGCATTTGACGGAGTAGAATATTATATGCAGTCATGGGACATGGAGTGTGGGCGAGTAAAGGAAGGCTCATACGTAGAAAGGATTTTTTTTCTGTTTTCTTATAAAAAAAGTTTCATCTTTTCTTCATCCGAGAGAGGAAAGGAGGAAGAAGAAGAGGTTAGGAAGGGCAATGAAAATCAAAATCAAGTTTTACATTATGCTCAGGAAGGAAGAGTTCACGAAGGCGAAATTTATGTGAACATGTATCCAACATTTTCGTAGATTAAACGACGACTTTTCATAACACTTTTCTCTATACGGCACTGCATCGTGCATATACTGGCGGACAGAGAGTTGATTCTGAAATACTGAACTTGCCCTGCCCTGAGTTTTGAAGTTGTGAGTTGAGATGCTTTTGAGTGGAAAGTAAATGGAAGAACATGATATAGAATGGATGGGCTGCTGTTAAATAACCGTTGGTGTTGTAACCCATATAGATCATACTCTGTTGGTGGTAGGACTGTCTAGTCTACTAATAATGCTATAACATTTATACGATATTGTAAATGGTTAATAGTTAAATGACATCATTGATTGATCACAAAAGTTAATGATACGGACAAATACTATACATTGTACTTGTGTACTATAAATATAAAAGTATTGGAAATAGTGTTACATGAGGGAATTGTGCTCCCGCTATTATGTAATCATAATCTTGACTTGTATTTTTTTGGTTTCTGTTTCATTTATATAGATGCTCCATGGTGCGGTCACTGCAAAGCTCTAGCTCCAGAATTTGTTAAGGCTGCTAAGAGTTTAGAAGAGAAGGGATCAGCCATAAAATTAGCCAAGGTTGATGCTACTGAAGAGAATGAATTAGCTGAAGAAAATCAAATCCGAGGATACCCAACTTTGAAATTTTACCGAAATGGAAAAGCCATGGATTACAATGGTAAGGGAAAATAGAAATAACGACAAGATAATAATGTCAGTGTCATTGGTTTATGTGAGTATCTACTTATAATGGAATGTCCTTTACAATAGAATTGTTAGCCGTTGAAATTGGTAGTAATTTTTGTTCACTATTGTTTTTTTAAACTAATATTGATAGAATGTGGATGTACTTAGTGGGAGGTGAATGACATTTAGCAGACGTGTGTAGTGTGTGTGCTTTATAACTTTGTATTTTGACGCTCTTTTTCTTTTTGTCTGAACAACTACTTATTTAGGCGGACGAGTTGCAGATGAGATTGTGAGTTGGTTGTTAAAGAAGACTGGTCCTTCTGCCAAGACTTTGGAAACAGCTGAGGATGTGAAGAAACTCCAAGAGGAGTCTGAGGTTGCTATTGTAGGATTCTTTAAAGATGCCGAGTCTGAAGCTGCCAAGGAATTCTTGAAAGCTGCTGGTGGTATTGATGAATACCCATTTGCTATTGTCACATCTGCTGATGTTGCCAGTGCTAATAATGTTGAGGGTGATGCCGTTGTTGTTTTCAAGAAGGTAAATATTACATCAAAGCATTAAAATCTGTGTTTTTACTTTGAGTAACTGTACTAAGCGTGTAACAGTTCTCACGATTAGTGTGTATTTAGACTACATGTTGTTTGAAAAAGTATGTTGTAACATTTTTGTGTTTGGTTTTATTTAATAGTTTGATGAAGGACGTAATGACTTGACCACTGATTTGACTGAAGAAGCCATCACTAAGTTCGTCAAGGGTAGCGCACTTCCACTTGTTGTCGACTTCAACCATGAAACCGCACAAAAGGTTTTCGGCGGAGAGATCCGTAGCCATGTTCTTATGTTCTTGTCTAAGGAAGCTGGACACTATGACAAATACTTGCCCACACAAAAGATTGTCGCTCAAGACTACAAGGAGAAGGTAATTATTAGCTCATCAATATCACTTGAATTAAATTTTAAGTTGAGCTATTTTTGGGTGTAGGTGTAGTGGTTCTGATAAATATAAATATTAATTGACATATAGCTTAGTGTTTGTGCTTTAAGCTAACTCATGTAGTCTTAGGTAATTGTGTATATACTTAGAATTTATGGGGGCCACAATTGTTTGAGTGCTTTAGTCAACCGGTGATTTTGGCATATAAAATTAGTGGCAAAGTAAAACTGCATAACATATCCTCCTGTCTCGGCTGAACTATAGTGTGCCAGGGTGGAAACATGCAGGACATGTAATTATATTAGTTATATTGCTTTTCTAGTTAATAGAAGTTAGTTATAGAGTAAATGTACCTTGCGTTGCACATCGCCAATCTAGTCTAGATCCTTAGTTTCTTGTGTAATTTTAAAGTAGATGTTACTAATACCATTGCCGTCTCATGCGCTTTTTCAGGTTTTGTTCGTGAGCATCAACACCGACGATGAGGATCACGGTCGTATCTTGGAATTTTTCGGAATGAAGAAGGAAGAAGTCCCAGCTGCCCGTTTGATCCGATTGGCTGATGAGATGGCCAAATACAAGCCCACTACTGAGGTTCTTGAAGGTGATGGTTCAGCTATGCGAGCTTTCGTCAATGAATTCTTGGAGGGTAAATTGAAGCAACACTTGTTGAGCCAAGAATTACCTGAAGATTGGGACAAAACCCCAGTTAAAGTTTTGGTTGCCTCCAACTTCGATGAAGTAGCCTTGGACAAAAATAAGGATGTTTTGGTTGAATTCTATGCTCCATGGTGCGGACATTGCAAACAGTTGGCACCAATCTACGACAAAGTACGCCGAATTTGATTTCATTTTATTTTAAACATAACAGGGAATAATGAAACCATTACAGAGTCATAAAATATATTTCTTCATGTATTAATAGTTGGGTGAGAAGTTCAAGGACTCCGAAACCGTTGTCATTGCCAAGATTGACTCAACCATCAATGAATTGGAACATACCAAGATCAACAGCTTCCCAACCATCAAATTATTTAAGAAGGGAGATAATCAGGTACGTTGTCTACAGTCTCACTACTGCTCAAAATTATCAGATACGAATTTATAAATTATTTAATTTATTTCTATTTCCAATATTATTATGGTTTACCGTTACATTCTTGCTTCCCGTGTTTTTTTTACGTTGAACGATAAAGCATGTACGTATGATCCATACGTACTGGTCGTTGTTTTTACTTCAAAGAGCGTATGCTAAGGAAATCAGTTAATTAATACTTTAAAATTATGGGTGAAAATAGGTTGTAGAATACAGTGGTGAACGCACATTAGAAGGTTTGTCTAAGTTTTTGGAAACTGATGGATCTTATGGTCAATCTGCTCCCGATCAGGTATATTACTACCCCAGTGGTAGTCAGATATTGTCCTCTCTTAAGTACTCTATTGTTTCCATGAGTACTGACGACCATTAACGAGAAATACAGTTGACCTTATGCGTATATTTTATTTTATATTAAATAGCATTATATTTTATTAAGCATAAACTGCTTTTGCACCTTGCTGCGCTCAATCTATAATTGGAACCTGGAGTCAGTAACCTTGAATTTATTTTGTTGCACTTCTTCGAATCTCTTTTTTAAAGTCAAAATCTAAAGACTACCTTCCACTTGTCTATTTATTTTTTATTTATTTATAATTTGCAAATGTGTATGAAGCTTCCTTTCTAAAACGTATTCGCTGTCGCATCTACTCACAGCATTTTATTTCAAACCCCTGCGCCCTGTCCTAAAAACCAAGGTTCTTGTCCCATACAATCTCAAGTAGTAGCTTGCTAATTGATAAGTATTTAGTTGGTGGTTGAGGTGAAGGTATAGTTTCACGTAGCTCTTATTTTGATTAAATTGCGGATCGCAATTATTCGTAACGGTAATGCAGCGTAGCATTATTATTTGCTTGTTATTATCACACACTGCATAATTCCACTTGTAGGTTGTAGACTATACCGGAGCACGTACCTTGGAGGGTATTGAAGACTTTCTTCTGGGTAAAACTCCTTCAACTGAGGTGATGATATTTTTATATTATTTTTGCACGTGTGCTTTTTCTTTTCTTGCTTTGCGTTCTGTTTCTGCTGTGTACCTGTGTACGCAATCTTGTCATCACTATCACTGCGATTGTATTTACGATAATTAGTGCAATTCTTGCTTTATGAAATTAACATGCGCTTCATACCAATAAAAATGCTTACATACTTGGATGGTTGTTTGCAACAAACCAACTATAATTGCATAATTACAAATCTTTGACATCTTTAAAAAACAAAAGTTCAGTCCATGTCAAACTGCAGATATTTTTGGTCGTTTGATGTATTTCTTGTTGTGTTCGTCAGTATTTAATTACATGTAATTATTTCTCATGGGGTATCTCTTTTTATTTTACATCTTATTTGACATGCTGTATCAGGATGATGGAATTTTAATACGTATTTCCTTTGTCGCATTAATGAACAGGGTGAGGAAGAAGATGAAGATGACGACAACCCAAAGAAGGACGAGTTGTAAATTCAAATTCCAAAAAATATAATTTCATTGAGAAAAATACACACAAAATAAAAACCTCCAATCCAAAATCCAGCGAGTAAAGACGAAAAAGAAGACGTCGACGTGTTTCCATTTAAACGATTCCATCAATTTAGCGTTTACATTAAATTAAGATGACATCATCGGTCATTAATTGATTTATTTAAAAAATCATAATTGTTTCTTGAAGATGAAAATTATTGGTTTGTTTGTTACGGTGACTTATTAGTTTACTGAGTTTGTATCAGGACGTATCGCTCTATAAAAAAAATATTGTTAAATAATGAGAGACTCACCTGATTCATGTAGAATTAATTTCAAAGGTGTCGTATGAGAGTGAGAGAGATATTATATAAGTATATAAATTTGAAAGGGAGAAAGTGCGTGCTTGTTGTTTAATTATTATGTAACTCGTATAGATGAAGAGGTAGTGTTAGTCGATTTAATTGATGATATAGTTACTCATAATATTTTTATGTTATGTTGTAAAGTCCAATTTTTGAATGTTAAGTTGAAGTTGTTGTTCTTATGCATGTTCTTATGCACGTACTCTAGTTGTTCATAGCATATTTATATAGTATAGATAGAGTTCACTGCCACACCACAAATTATCTGAACAAACAGAAGAAAGATGACTTGGGAGAGTGCGAGCAGTTGAATTTTCTAAAAGCCACACTCCATATCGGTGCAATGTCTGGTTGAAAGTGTGTGGTGGGCGGACTATAAAGGTAGAAGACAAATATTTAAAACAAAAATACGAAGGCAGATTTTAAATGTCTTTTAATTTGTTCTTCACGCCCGTACGTTGCCCATCAGCTCTTCACCTCCCATTTTTTTTGTAAATTGTAGTGTTAACTTTAAGTTGCTTAATTTCTATATAAAATATTAATATTGATCGTCATCGTTCCAGAATATAGATATGATAATGAGAATCATCTTTCGAAGCTTTAGACTTTCTATGCATTTTTTGTAGAAGTCCTTGTCCTTATTAATTGTAATATTTATTCAAATAGATTTCGTTTTACTCGTGTTTAATCAGATCAGGGTTTTTGATGGCGTAAACTATTCTATATAATATAATATGTATGTACTCCTCCTCCCATCCTGATTATTTAAATGAAGCAAGCGATGCAAAATTATTTTTATAAAATTTAAAAAAAAAGTGCAAAACACAGCACAGAAAATGAATAATATACCTACTACATACATTACATGGTGATACTGATATAAATGTCTAATATCTTATTATAATCGTACAAGTATTATTCAGATTTCTTGAGGATATAATATAAAGTATAATATATAAAATAATACACTTAATTATATATTATATTAATAAATAATAATAAAGTAAAACAGGTTATTCAGAGAAGAAGAAAAAACTCACGTATACTGAAACTTCCGAAGAAGAAAAAAAAATACAGAGAGAAAGAATGATGCTTCACGTTACAATATACATATTTTTGAATGTGTGTAATTTGAGGACAAGTGAGAAACTCGATAAAATATGCGAGGTACTTTTACTACACACCAACAGCAACTACCTCGTGGGGAAGTTACAGGATTTATAAGAAGTTAACGTTTTTCTTTAATGATTTTTTTGTTTGCTACTACGCTACACTACACTACTACATACTACTGTTAATGCTCTATAGTGTATGTTTGTGAATTGAATGGGGTGGTGACAGGGGACGTGGAAGTATATATATTGGACTATTGGTTTGGTATGGGTGGGCTATATTTGGTTATTGGGTATTATACTTTTAAATGTCTCAAAACTCTATATATATAGGATAAGAAAGTGTGAAAGACATTTTATCTCTACGAAGTACCAGAGCTGGTAGAATTCTAATTATTATATATAATTACCTATATATAAACAACTTCATCCGTCGTACTTATTATTATTATTATTACTACACGGATAGGATAAGAGGTAAAACATTCATCTTTGAAAGAAGCAATGACTGATTTACTCATTATTCTATATATTGTGTCTGATGAGTCTGTTTGTTCTTACGTGTTTTAAGAGCCAAGATTAAAAATTTGATGTGATGGCCAGAGAGACAGCGTGCATGAGTATGATAACGATAATCCAGTGTATGTGTGTTTGTATGTGAGTAGGGTGAATATCTTGTAAATCTGAAAGAGAGAGAGAGAGAAAAGGAGAAAAAAAAACAAAACCAAAACCAAGTTTTTTCGCTTTATGAAACAAATGAAATTACAAGAAATAAAAGGATAATAAATAAAAAAACCGAACAAATGATTTTGTTTACAATAATTTTGAGAATCAAATCACATTGCATACGTTATTTCCCATAAAATTCAGATTTCAACTTCTTTTTATTATTTTTCATAAATTCTTTTTCATCATTCATGTAGTACTTAATTACCTACTTGAATTTCTTTGTGTATCAAATAGCAATACTTTTGTCATCACTAATATCAGAAATACCATATTTTGCTTACATACGTAGATACAAGTTCATAATTGTCTGTGTAATTATTTCTATAGCCTCCCCGCTCCCCTCTAATCCTCGAAGATGCAAGGCGTACTACTTACATACGCACCTACATTTTTAAAAAGAAACAAAACCCCAACGTCTCTTGTCTTTTCTATACTATAAATAATGTGCGTGGCTGTGGAATTTTGGAAATTTTATGTTCTTGGAATACGTTTTCCATATTTTAAAAAATACTTAATATAATCATGTAGTAGTGAATAATTTATTATAAGCAGTAGTATTTTTAGTCTAGTCGTAAGTTAATTTCAGTGATAATGAGAAATAACAGTAACAAGGCCACTGAAGGAATTTACCTATAAATGTAATATGTAATAATGGTGTGTGTGCGAACGCGCAGTCTGAATTAAGAAGCTTTAATTTCACTGATTTGTTATAATAATGTGCGGGTAATGTCCGTTAACGTTCCTCAAGTATACTAATCATAATTCCAAAATCTTCTCATATTTTGAAAGGAAAACGTTTGAAAGAATCTGAGTCAATGGAGCCGATGATTATTATTTAAATTAATGAGGGAGAACAAATTTAAATTCCTTTCACGGCACGGTGGTGTTCATCGAAGGGGTATTCCCTGATTTTGCTGTTCTTCTGATCTTACTTAAACATCTACGTTAAAATTTCAGAATTGTTGAAAATTTGATTTAATAAAAAAACAGCTAAAACTCTGTGCCTTAAAAGAATATTTGTTAGATGTTAGTTTTAGTTGCAGTAGTGTTTTGTATTTTGTTTGTATATTTATACCACTGTGTTTTTTACGTAATCTATAGTGTGTGGTGTAATTTGGATTGTTTGCACATGGTTGTCGTTGGCTCCTTTTCTTAGTAGTGGTTGTAGTTTAACGTAATTTTTAGTTTTTTGGACTGTGCGAGTCGTAGATTTGGAAGAATTTGGAATATTATTTTGTATTTCCTTACAATCAAATTTAAAATTACATAATAGTAATAATTTGTATTAATAATATAACAATACATATTACTTAAATGATGAAAACAAAAGTACCGTATATCTTGTAATAATGCGCGGGTCCGGGAGGTCCAAATTTGAATAGTACGCGGGGCGTACTATTACAGGATATACGGTACCTATTCAGTAAAATTTTTGGTATTTTGTTCTCTTTTTTCTTTGTTTTTGATTTGGTCTTAAGTTCGATCACTACCACTACGCACTACGGCATGAGGGGGTAGCTGTAACAGTAACAGTAACAGGAGACTGCCTACCTACTTACGTAATATCGACACCGAAGTATCTAACTCTAACTATATATTATACTATCTACATAATATAGCATGTATGTAAATATTGCAAACGATTTAAAATGATTATGTGTCACTAATACCTAAATATTACCTAGATAATATCTTCATAAAGTACTTCCAATAATCTATATAGAGCCTAGAGGCTATGTAAAAGTATTGCCAAAGAAAAATTGGAGAAATGAAAATCCACTTTTGGATGGTTGAGATTTGCCTCCATCTTTAGATGGATTATTGTTAGGACTATTATTATTATTGCTATTGCCGTTGTTATTACTGTTGGGACTCCCATTGGGCTTGGGAAGTTTCTTAAGGAGAATACTCAAATTGCTCGTCTCCTCCAGTCCAGGCTTTATATTCGGCGCTCTCTTCGGCCAGTTATTTTTGAATGCTTTCGTGTGCCATACTAGAATCTGTCAAGCATCAAAGTCATTCCATTAGTCATGGTTATGATGCAATTAATTAAGCGAATTTTCATTCAAGTCATTGAGGGCTGAATGAAGGGAAAAGGATGGGCGCTAGAAAACGCTAAAACTGTCTACTACTATATACAGTAGACCATGACAACTTAACATGGCATATTTGAGTGAAATTAAAAATTCAAAGGAAACATAATATGCAGTATGCAGTGGAATCGCCGTATATCGATCGTACTTCAAGGTAAAGCTTCAATTAAGTGCGGCTACTTTGTTGCAAGCGGACAGCAACGAAAGTTCGATAACAGAAGTGTGCGATACATGGTGATTCCACTGTATTGTGTAGGTATGTAAGAAAACAATATTTATATACATATTATAATAATACACTAGTTATAAGAATATGCCATTGCCAACATTGAGGATATAACTTTAGAAAAAGTAGATAACGCATTTTGCAGCTTGAAAATCAACAACAGAAACAAATTTTACATTTTACAACAAATAAGTGGCTATGTATATTGCTTTATATGCTAGAATGTATACTTACCTCTGTACAATTATTAGCCAAAGGCTTAATATCACTGAGTGTGATGCCCAAAGTGCGGAGAATTTCATCTTCTTCATATCCCGCAACCCAGGGCATATTTGCATTCTTCTTCTGTGAAAACCACCGACATAAAGGGGAAACAATACATTGACATTTAAAAAAAACACCGCATAAAAATAATCAATAATGTCAGTAAAATTGTGAATAAGGGTGTATAATAAGTTTGTCTTCGTAGTACCGCATGAATTAATTTCAAATTAATAGCAAAACCGGCCATGTCCACGGGAAATTTTCTGTAGGCCTTCCAACCATCATAGAAACCTACAACTTTCCCATCACGGACAATCGGACTACTCACGCCCAACTCAGTGACAAGCCCCACGGGCCACATGGACACTCGCTTTGTTCGCATCATCTGTCCGTCAGACAAAAAATTAAAAAAGAAAATCAACATTGTTATAGCCAGAATCAGACAACAATCAAGAGTCGTCAACTGTGGAAGAAATAATAATGGACGCTCCATACCTGCCGGAAAATGTCACTATCATATGTATTATCATCATCGGCAAAGTACACGATGCCCGGGAACTGATGAAATCGGAGCCACTCCAAAGCAGCCCTCCGTGCTCCCACCCCACGCGGCTTCCCCACCACTTTATTAAATAATTTCGGCTTGACGGATTTGAGTAGACTAAAATTTAAATTAAATTTATTCAGGAAACGCTCCAACCCCGCAGTTTGTCTCTCCGTGTCCTCGACCACCACCCAATGAATTAGATGATTCACGTGGAGCAAGGCTTGGGCGACTCTCGTCAACTCTGGGATTTGCTCGGGTCGATTGTAAGTCGGGGTGACGACGTAAATTAAATTTCGGGTCATTTTGGATGTGAAGGGGAGTTGGAGCTTGTTCACACTCACACTCCGGTCTATCTGTCCACTGTTGTAATTATTATTGTTCCTGTTCCCCTCATTATCATTAACAGTATTGTCACTCTCAACGACGGCGACTGGAGCTATGGCTGGGCCTGGCCCTGCATTTTCATTATTATTATTAAAATTACTATTACTACTTAAACCGTTAGTAACGATGCCGGTCCCGGTCCCGGTCCCGGACGCAGACCCGGGCCGAGACAGATTTGATTTATGTGGTGGCCACTGGGTAGACTTGGATGCTGGGAGACTTGGATAATTTCTATTGCTATCAACAACATAATGATTACGATTATTATTTTCCTTATTTCTACTACGACTACCCGTGTGAGCGGGGATGGTGAGAGTATTAGTATTCAGACTGTGACTTGAGGCCTCATCTAATAAGATATTGTTGTTGTTGTTGTTGTGCTGAGTTTGTTGTTGGGCGTGAGGTATGTGCTGTTGGTTTAGGTTCTGGTTTTGGAGATCATATGACGAATGTTCCAGCTGATGCTCCGGTGGTTTACTGTTCAGGAAGGTCGGGGTGGGGAAGTCACAGAGGTCAATGGGGTCTTGGCGGGAGGAGATGACGACGAGCGTGGTTAGGATTCCCAAGCCGAATAAGCCCGTGTTGAGGAGGATGGACCGAATCGTACGGAATTGGAACATTTTAAAGCAAATTGAAATCCATGGTCGACGTTGACAGGGGGTTGTTGACTGGTGGAACTGGAAATAGTTCTGAGTTTGGTATTTCTGATGCATAGGCAAATCAACTAGGTTTTTTTAATCACGTTTTTTTTAAATGTGCAACAATAAATTGACGTTCTTACGTCAAGGTTTAAATAACTACAATTTTCTTGAACTTTATTTTTTCGCCTCTGAATCACACGCCTTTAATTTCTAATAAGAAATTGAGGTACAGGTTTAAATTTTGGAATTTCGTGATTAAACTTTTTGTTGTAGATTTTAAATTATCAATTCTTTTTTGAGCTTATTCTCAAAGTCAGCAGTTGTAGTAGTCCTGTCGTAGTCACAGTCACTGTCACAGTAGTTAAGAGTGTGGAGAGAAGATTCGTCATCTTTTGAACGTCTCACGTTTCGACTTGGACTGGTACTGGTACATGGTAAACGTTTTCTCGCCTTGGCCGTGGCCGTAGTGGCCGATCTCACTTCACTGATGAGTGACTGTTCCTCCGCTTATCTTCTGTGTTGATACTGACACGAGTATCAGATTCTGTCCTCTTATCTTATGGCCTCCGCATTTATCTTTGAGCGTCTGTCCGTTTATAGCGTTTGTTGTCTTGAATCTTGAAAGATTGAGAATGAAAATTGAGCAGGGACATGGGACTCAGCCTCACAAGACGGGATCCCTTTCGCTTTTCTTATAGTCTATATAGAGTTGTAGAACTTCTCGAGGTTTATTAATTGTAGCCTGGAAATGTATGGACTTGAACTTCTCTTGTAAGTCGCTCGTCGTCGTCCGTCGGTCTCTGTCTCCCTTATTCCCCTTTTAATTTATATCTTCATGTCACCAACCACACAGACTCACACACACACACACAACAGCTGCATTTTTCAATCCCCACTGGAATTGGGGAGGGAACTTGAAAGGACACACAGAGATTTCACAATCACTCTAATCCTAAGAAAGACATTACACACAGTACTACACACACATACACAACAACAACAATTTTATTTTTTCTTCCGGAGCTTTTAGTTTTGGACTGTGATTCGTTTTGTCTTGCTATAAGGGTCTGCTTCTGGTGATGCCTCTTGAGTCTGAGTCGTGTAATGCGGCGGATTTGTAAGTAGGTACATAGTGTACATGTAGGAAGGGAAAAAGTATCTGTTCTGCACAAGTAGATAGAACAGAAATTTAAAGGAGCTCTCTCTATGATATTTGTGTGTGAATATGAATAGCATATTGGAACTATGGGAGCCCATTTCTTATTTATGTATAATTTTCCTTTTTCCTTCCCTTTCCCATATTATTCCTATTCTTCAAAGTGAGGTAATTTCGGAGTTTCCTCCCTATAGATAGATATTGTGGGAGAATACAGATTTTCGTATTTCGTGTCTCTTCTGCTCAGACAGAGGAATAAACCACGAGAAAAAATATATGTGTCCGCATGCATGCATCTATCTATCTATCTATATTTAGTCCTATTGTCAGTTTTACAGGGAATAATATAGGGCATATCTATATATATATACTAAACCTGTGTATCTATCTATAGTATACAGCTGTTAGACTCGTCTCCCTAAGCGCCACACGGACTCGCTCCTGTTCGTGTTCTGTGTGTCTCATGTGTAGAAAACCATTGCGCAAGTTCACCCGGGTTTTATAGTTGTAAACAGAAGCTGTTCTCAGCTCTCTCCCCCCTTTTCTATTCTTTCGCAATACCGTCAACATCCCATGCCGGTGCCCGGTGCCGGTGCCGGTGCCGGGGCCGGTGCCACTCGAAATTCAACTCGACGACTCCCTTTCGCTTTACATAATAAAGGCACTTACCGTTCAGTGCATTATTGCAATGCAGTGTGTGTGTGTGGGGTGGGGAAGCAAGATGTGCTCTTTATTGTGATTCATGTAGGTAGGTTCAAGCGAATCAATGTGATTTTTGTTATCTTACTAAAAACAGCAACTACTACAAAGCCGCGACACAAAGAAAAGAATGAAAAAAAGAAGAGAAACGGGAGATAGTAGAAATGATATGTGACTTTGAGTTTGGCATTTTATGCGGGTCCTGGATGCAGACGGTTTTGAATGGACATGCAAAAACAGTCGTAAATAAATAAAGTCATCTCATAATTATGTAATGACGAAGGCTGCCATTTCCATATATTTCCCATCCTCGGACATAAAGTATAAAAGAATATAAAGTAGTGAGAGCCATGCTTTTGTATTTATTAATTTATGAGGACACCAGGGCGAAGTAATCCTAAGTGAAATTCAAGTACGCGAGCTCAACAACTGCTCCTCAGCTTTTACTACAGCAGAATACGAGTACGAATACGAATCCGACTCAATAATGCCCATGCAATGCTCAATCCGCCTTTTTCTTTTTTTTTGTCTATAATGTTTTGTATTATGTATATCGTCTGTGAAGAATCAATATGACCCATGTCTAATTTAAGCTACTTTTAGTTGAAATGAGTTATGGTCAATAAATCACTAAATATGTGGTAGTTGCGTAAAATGTGAGTTACATACATGTTTTTGAAATGTACAAAATGTTTTGTTTGTATAGTTTTGAAAAATGCAAAATATTCCATTTATACTTTTTTGAAAAGTGCAAAATGTTCTATATACATGTTTTTGAAAAATGCAAAATGTTCTGTATACGTGTTTTTGAAAAGTGCAAAATGTTTTATTTAAATGTTTTTTAAAAGTTCAAAATATTGTACATACGTGTTTTTTAAAAGTTCAAAATATTGTACATACGTGTTTTTTAAAACTGCAAAATTTTTATTTATTACATGTTTATAAAAGTGCTAAACGCTTCATTTACATATGTTTTAAAATGGTAAAATGTTCAATTACTCAATGTTTTTAGAATATTCTACTTATCTACCTACATACATGTTTTTGAAAAGTATAAAATGCTCTATTTGCATGATCTCTTTAAGTACAAAATAATCTATTTACATGTTTTTGAAAAGTGTAGATCTTCAATCTACCTGCTTCCATCATCATGATAATTTAATTTTGTAGATAGTGCATTATTTTTTCAGCTAATAAAAATGGATATAGCTCATTTTGATTCCTCACAGATGATGTATTAAGTCTATCCACGTTCATCCATGACATATTGCTCAAAAGAGACTGCCTTGCCTACACACTACTACTACTACTACTTACCCCTGTCTTGTTCAGTGCTGAAGTTGATTGGATGTTGATGTCCGTAATGCAATAAAATATTAACGAATGTCCAGTTTACTGTCTTCGGCAACGTTTTCCGTTTTGTTTTCCTTGGCAGCCTCGTGGCTGGTGGTTCGCAATGTTCGTATACTTAGTGATGGATGGAAGAACATTTGGGAATTTGAAGGGGCAGTTTGATATATGATTCATTTATGAGCTATTGGCTCAAGCTGCTCAAGTTCTGATCTGATGCATGCTGCTACTTGCATTCAAGTGCTTCAATTCACTGAATTTCACTGGCACTACTGGATGCGAAACCTGAATTGCGTGTACTCTGCTATGCTATTATTAATGTTGACATTTGACTTACATATAATTCCGTTTCGAGTTCGACTTTTAGTGTTTGTCTTTGTCTGCTAATTCGCTTGACTAATTTAATTTTAGAAAAGAGGGTCCAAGTCGAGTGTCAATTCGAAGTTTGGAGAGGGGCATTGAGGCATAATATGCAATAAGAGTCAAAATTGGGGACTGTACAAATAATGATTACGCCAAGAGACTATTTATTTTAAGATGTCATAATGTTACATACGAGTATAGATAACCTCTGTACTGAACCTGAACCTGATCCTGAGACTGACTCTCACAATGTACAGCAGAGACGCGACTGTCAACTATGATATTATTTCGGAATCGGAATGGAATTTTATGAGACTACTACAGATAGCAGAGATTTGTCGTTTGTAGTCTGTCTCAGCATCTTATTCAACTCACTCCTATCTTTTTTTGGCTCCTATATACTTATAAATAGACGGGGAAAGGGAGGGGGTGAGAGACGTGTTTCTAATTGTCACTAGTCCCTACTACTTACTTTTGTCTGTTATTTGATTAGAAGATAGTTGTGCATACGACGCTGATGACATATTAACGTAAAAGTCACGTTCCGCTTCTGTTGTAGTATAAATATTTATTGGATTGGGATTTTCACGGTTGACGGTGGAGACTGCCGACGGGTAAGAATAATTAACTATAATTGTAGTAAAACCCCTCACTTGTAGATTCTTGTCACGTTACGTGTGTAGTGCAGTAGCAAAGGAAAAAAGCCACATAATTATCACAGATTGTTTTTTTATCCCCCCTCGACCTTACCCCACACAATAATAACAAACATACCTAATAATAAAATAATTAATCAAGGTTATATGTTTCTAATGTTGTGCAAAGTCACTGGGTGTCCAGACACTTTTAAAGCATAATTAAATTCCATGTTAATTAGTAGCTTTTGCATCAAGATATTGTTGGGTTAGCCAGGTCAGAGGCGGGGAAAATTCACGCTTCAGCCATATCAGTACGTCGTCATTTTTGAAGAAAAAGCTATTTCGTTACTGTAGATGCAAAGTGGCCGTTCTCCAAACGCAGGTAAAAGTAAAGTGGCCGTTCTCCATCCTTTACTAAACGCAAGGTGGCCGGTCTCCAATCTTGTTCAAACAGGATCAAATTGGAGACCGGCCACTTTGCGTATAGTAAAGGATGGAGAACGGCCACTTTACTTTTACCTGCGTATGGAGAACGGCCACTTTGCATCTACAGTAACGATTTGGTAGTTAATATATATCATAAAAATGGTACATTAGCCAGTTGTACAAGTCCCATAATCTCTTGATTTTTGATACATTTCATATTATATTTCACAGCTCAGCCAAAGTCACAAAGGGCCCGTCTTAGAAAAATATCTTCGCCTATTCGAATATGATTTTTATCGACTTTTCCAACTTATCAAAAACCGAATCTGAATCTGATTCTTTCGTATTAGTGAAATCAAAACCCGTAACTGAATATAACTATTTTAATTAATACAGTCAAAATCCGAATCGACAGTGTGTCCCACTAGAATAGCGGGACAATACATTTTTTGCGTTATGCTCCCGCCACACGGAGTTAATCCTCCCTCATGAAATTACCTACAAAGCAACATCATAATTATGAACGAAGTCATTTGGGGTCACGCTACGGAGATTCATGAATATTTTTTATGGACTGCACCGAACACATAATAATATACCACGAAAATCCTGACATTGATTAATGAACCAGAAGTTCATGAGACTGCGTATAGTGTGACATTTTTTCGTCATAATTTTTCATAGATTGAGTCAAACGTTATTCCCCTATGAAAATAAATGAAACCGTGAAGCGTCCCTAATCTAAGGGGATAGCCGTTTTGAACCTGGAACTTTTGCATCGTGGTTAGGATGTTCCGTGTGCAGGTATATGAGGAAAAATAGAAAAATATTGCCAATATTGTCGATTCTAACACTTTTTCAAATCAATACCAAAACTGAAATTTGTTCCTATAAATCGTGTTGTTCAATGTCGGTTGAACTTATTATGATAGTAATTATAATCATATTAATGTGTTTTGTCATTTTTAAAATTTCCCTGAAACCAAAAATGCTCACAAATCTGCGTATTCTCCGATAGGACTATGTATTTTATTTGTTTATTGCATTGCTTAAACATTTAAATAAATCAGATTTAATTCTAAGCTGTCCTACACTATGTATAAGCTATTCTAATTAAGCTGTTACATTCCGTCCCTCCGCAGGACGGGCTCCTTCACTTGTTGTATAATGAAATGAAAGAAGCTGCTCTGAACTGAGTTAACTATTGTCGAATTATTAGGTCGATATAGCTGGGCAAGGCTATCCAAACAATTTTATTTCCCCGCCACCAAGTACACCCGGCAGGGTTTGGGCAGCCTTGCCCAGCTATCCGATTTTACTAATTGGACAGTCAATTTCATTTTTGCAACAACCGAACCGAAAAAAATAGAGTTTCAGACAGGAGTAGAGGCTTTGCTAAAATTACGTCCGCTACTTGTACGTTGCTCTCAAAATCGTATTCAAATAATATTGGTTGTTTTTTTTTGGCTTTGAGATTATGAAAATATAACATTTCAGATCAGAAGAAAAATCATTAAAAAAAATGAAATATTTGTTTAGCTATATAACTGTAAAAGTATGACAAGTAATATTATCGAAAGTTATAAAAAATATTATGTAGTAATCAATATTGCGCTTAATTATTATTATTAGGAGTAATGGGACAATCCAAGTACAAACTTATAGGAATTTAATGAGCCAAGAGCCAAGGGCCAAGGCATTAGGGTTCATTTCTAGAAACATTCCCAAGAGAATGTATGAACATCAAATAATGTTTCCAGGAATGCTCAATGTTACGTTACATGGTTGCTTACACCCCTTCATCAGCCCTTTATTACCAGTTCACATTACAAAGCATTTCAAGTTTGAATAGAAGGAACCATCGAGGGGGTTGGATATTTGCGGGAGTATTGAATAACGAGTAGAATTATGCTTCCCCCTTTGAATTATCTATTTCCTATCTGAGGGCTTCGTAAAGACCATAAGTACCAAACCAAAATAACAATAGAACTGAATAGATAGTGAACGAATCCGTCAGCCAGTGCGCTCCCAAGAACTGGAGGGAGAATGTCTCAATTATTGTGGTCTAGTTATAGTGCGTTATAGACTCAACAAGTAGTTTTAATCTCATTAAACCTATATTAGTAGGTAATATAGACATCAGGATGCCGCCAAGTATTGTTAGTGAGCTGAAATCAAAAGTGGAATCGCTGGAGAAGAGAAATGAAGCATTGACTGATCGATTAGCAGAAACGGAACATAAAGGTACTTTTTTTAAAAGTTAAATGTATCTTTTCAGCATTCAATAAAATAAAATATGTTGTGTTTTTTAAAATCGGGTATGGAAATTCGATATATACTTTTCTGATTTCGCCAAAACTTTCTAGGTCAAGGTCGAAGGTAGATGAAGTTATAACAAATGTGCGAAATTTTGTAATTCATAAATATGCGTATGAGAATAATTATTTTGTGCTTATACTATCAAAAAATGAGCTACGTCAACACTTTAAGATTAAAATCAACAAGTCAACTAAGAATTTTTTGGTATTAAACGTATTAAATTTGAAAATCTGCAGGCTATAAAATCTGCTTGTTTGTTTACTATCTATACTAATAAAATCAATACGATAAAAAGCTGCCAATAGCCAAAAGAAAATTACCTAGACTGTATAAGTTATGATAGTGAAACAGGATAATTTCATAAAATATAGGCCATATAAATGGGTTTCAAAAATTTTGAGAATACTTCAAAATTTATCATTTTTTTTTACGGATATAAGGGTGCTCTGCTGGATTTAGTCATGAAGTTGTTTTCAATTTACCCAAGTAGTTCTAGAGCCAGAAATTTTTATTTAAACATGTTAACATAGCGTGTATGTCGTATGTGCATATACATACTGTACATACTGTATAGGCAATCATTCTCTCTCTTAATTTTCAACAAGTAATTCTAAAGCCATTTTTCGAAGTTAAGCAAGGCTTCTAACACGTGTCTGTAGATAAAAATACGCTGATTTTTTCTATCGTCTTCGATTTTGTATTTTGCTTTACTTTTCAGAAAAATTGCAAATTTAAAAATGTATATTTCTCTGAAATCCAAAAATACCATTTTCAAAAAGCAAATCATTCCCAAACTGCATGAAATCCTAAAATTGCTTTTTACATAATTGTATTGAGGTGTTGAATTTAAAATTTTATCGAAATTCAACGTCATTGGTAAAGCTATAAGGCGTTATAGGTTTTACTATATTACTAGATATACCTCATAAAACTGAATTCAAAGTTTCGAATTTTTGTAAAATCTACTGCGTTGTAGCCACTACAATTTAAGTAAGAAACGCATAGTAGTAACTTGCCTAATGGTGATCGCTTTCATTTTTTCAAAACTTTAAGACCCTGTATCTTTTTTTATGACCAACTTACAGCGGAAAAGGGTGTACTGTTATACTTGATTTTTAATCCTTTATGTACAAACAAATATTTAGTGCCATAATTTTAAAATTTCAAGATCATTGAATGAAAAAAGTTCGAAAGGTTGAAAAATCTCAAAGGTGCCCTGTATGCGATCTAGTTGCTACACATTCATTTAAAATTAAAATAAAGTAGCGTCTTATACGTGATCTGACTAAAAACAATTGAAAAAAGGGTCAACACTTTCTTGATTGTACAGTTTTTAAAGAACGCAGCTGAAAGTACAACTACAGACTACAGGTAGTTGAGACTAAAAGCTATAAAAATATGTAGTCACCCAGATTTTCGAAAGCGATAGTATTTGAACGGCGGATACCAATCACCATATGGGACCGATCGCCATTAGAGACCGATCACCATTATGGACCTATCACCATTAGGCGTGTTACTTCTACGACAATTTTAGAGAAATCAATATGTTTGTGCAAGTATGAGTTATTAAAACTTTAAAAGGTTAAGAAATGTATGATTTAAAATTTTGATGTTTGTAGTGTGGTCGATATTCGATTCGTATGTCATACTGAGTTTTAGGAGCAAGTATTTTGTTTAATATTTATGATCCTAATTTTTTTATGTAGTTGGAATTTTGTTCCAATGGGTCATGTCATTCCGTGGGCTAGCGGCGCCAGATGAACCAGCACTCAACATTAGCAAGGTATCAAAACAACCAAAAATACCAGAATTTCCATGGGAACCCGCCATACCCAATAAACCCACCATACCGGATAAACCCGCCATACCAAATAAACGCTTCATACCTGATGAACCAGAAACAGCCGATGAATCAGAAGTACCAGATGAACCAGAAACACCCTATGAACCAGAAACAGCCGATGAATCAGAAGTACCAGACGAACCAGAAATACCCGATGAACCAGAAACCGCCGATGAACCAGAAACCGCCGATGAACCAGAAACCGCCGATGAACCAGAAACAGCCGATGAACCAGAAACCGCCGATGAGCCAGAAACAGCCGATGAACCAGAAACAGCCGATGAATCAGAAGTACCAGATGAACCAGAAATACTCGATGAACTAGAAATACCCTACGAACCAGAAATACCCATTGAACCTGAAATACCCGTTGAACCAGAAATACCAATACAACTGGAAAGACCAGTAAAACTTCGAAAACGGAAAGGACCAAAAGGAAGGGGGCGACGGCGAGGACGCAAAACTAAGATTGCAAATCATGCCCCAAACTTAAACCTCACTGTGAAGCCTCGCATTGGCAGACCACCCAAATCGCAGTCTCAACGCGTTGGTAGACCACCCAAACCACAGCCTCAAATCCTGCCAAAAGAAAAAAAGCGACCACAACAGCTAACTGGGTGGGTAACAATTATTATCAGTAATGGACAAAATGTTTCAGGCATTGAATTTGCCTTTTCTGAAATTACATTCCTGTTGGGGTCTCCCGAAACAGATTTTGATGGCCAATATGTCAAAGGAAGTGCCGTTTATTAAGTTTATTAAATAAGTAATAATTATAAACATTTGTTTAGTATTATGCTCTTACAAAAGCCAAACCTTTCAGGGAAGATGAAACTGTAAATTATTTCGGATTCTATTAAATTATTTTTACTTTGGTTTTGGATGTAGCCAAGTTCTGATTCGTATACTGGATCCCTTGGCCTATCCTTAATGAAGAACAGTTCCAATTTTATTTTATTAAAAAATGTTTTCTTTATATTATGAAAATTATTAACCATTGAACGTTGAAGTCATATCAAATATAAAATCATGGAGTACATACGACAAAATCAACCTGTGCAGTGTTTTTGTTTGGGGTTGAATTTTGGGCTTCAAGAGCTATTGCTTAGTTTTATAATTACATTGAAAAAATTAAGAACATTTTGACATTATGACCATTTACTATCATATTGATAAAAATTTCTGGTATATTGAAAAATCATGTCCGTTGCTCGCCAGAGCTTAAAATTACAATTGTTGGCTGCGTAGGGTTGTGTAGGGTATGTATTTATAGAAACCGGTTTTATCACAACTTGAATCCTAATATTTCATGTATATTTTATTTACAGGCGTCGCCGAAGCAGCAAATATGTCGACTACTCCAACTTTTTGGAAAATGACGATGCAGAACTGATTGATTTAAGCTCAGGTATAAAAATATTTTCTGTTTTATCAAAACTATCATACCATGAAATTGTATTTTAAAATTAATTAAAAAATAATTTGGCCAGTTTATTAATGATATTTGATGGGTCCTCCAAACACGGGACACAACATACAATTGCTGGAGAATGATAAAATAATTGAATGTTAAAACTATAATTCTATTTTGCAGTGAAATCCCAATTCCATGAAATTATACACTTTTATTACAAAAATTATCTGTCAACTGGTTTTTAGGACTATTGATTATTTTAACAGAACTCTTCATCGAAACAAACTATCCATTAAATAAAAAATAAAGATAAGAATTTTTCCTGTCCTAGTTCGTCAATAAAATAATTTCATTGAATTAAATGTAGATGTTGAAACTAAGAAACGTAAGATTGTCATTCCAAGACGATATACAAGCTCAGAAGGGCTTAACGGAATTCAGAGCAAGAGGGCTTCGCGTCGGCGTAGGTAAGTCCTGTAGAAATTAAGCGGCAATGTCATTAATATACGGTAATATGGAAGATATACGTAATAAATGCGCACAACTATTACTTTATTACATGCTCGTCGTGACTTTCAATTACCTATTTCTATTTTGCTATAGCATTCCTAAATCCAGGCCACCTCCCGAAGATAACTTCATTGCTGCTGAGGACGGAGGGGAGGGTGAAACATTTGAAGATCTCGAGCACATTGTGCTCCCAATCGTCCACATTTCTGAGGGTATGGAGTCAAGTGAAGAATTTGAGAGAGATGAAAATGACCTTGAAGAACTACCCGAATCAGAAGAAAATGGCGTCGAAGATATTATTGACAGAAGCCCTACATTGAAAGTTCCTCCGTCTGCAAAATTTAATTGTGACATATGTGACAAGTCCTACTCATATGCCCAAGGGCTGAGTCGTCACATGCTTTCTTTACATTCTCTGGGCACGGAGTATTCGTGCATAATTTGTTCTAAAGTTTATCACCGTCGAGATAAGTATGAAAATCATGAAGCCAAATGTAGGGCCAGTGAATAGTTGGTATCACATCACTGACACTGACTCACAAACTCATTTACTCTACTTTGTATTTGCATTCCTTGTATGCACACTTCTCGTTTTGTGTATTTTATTTGCAATTGTACAAAAATTCAGTACCGTGCATGTATACTCCTCAGTAATTTAGTATTCTATTTTTCCAGTTGTTTATGAATTATTGTGTCAGTGAACTTGGATGTACTAGTACAGTATTATAAAGTACAAGGAAATCAGGGAGTGTGAACGAATATATTCGTTTATATTTTCATTTTTACATATCAGTAGTAGAGTTGACATAGTTTTTACGATTTGTACTTAACCTAAAGTAAATATAATGATAATTGAGTGAGTGATTCAAGAAATTAATCAATTTTACAACTGCATGATCTGCAATTAAATAAAAATTTAATTATTACTTTAAGCGAAACTGGTTGTATTGTTGGGCTGTCACAAATAATTTTTCATATTTTCATTCTACAAAATAATAATAAATATGTGAAACTTACCCTAACTACTACGCTACATATTATGCCATATGACGAATGATACACAAGGTATCCTGCCGTGTTACCCGCAATTTTAATGGTATTTGATTTGTAAAATTATGAATAGATAATAAATTAATAAATTCCATCGTGCAAAGTGTATGCCAAAAATGAAAATAAGTAAACTGCATTAAATATATATATTAGATTCAACGTTTATTTCACTGAAATAACAGCATCTCATTTCCATAGATAGTATTACAATAACGTTCTTGTTGGATATTTAATGTTACTATGACTTATATTATAAGTATGTAGGTATTATAGGTTATTAATATTAAAGTGTTTTTTTTCTTATTTACAATATACAATAATATTTTTTGTTTTTTTTTGTCGTACGGTCGTATATTGCCATAAGGTTAAAATTGCACCATTAGATTGGGTTTTGTTTTTGCGTATTTACACAGTACATACAAACGTTTTTTTTATCTTCTCCTCTCGATCTGTCGATATGAATATGAAATTTTAATTTCAAATGTTCAATGAAATACGAGGCGCGTACACAATATATTTATGTATAATATTACTGAGTTACTTTACTTATGTGCTAATAGGACAAGGACCATTATATATACATACATATATTTTTTTGATATATATAGATATAGATATAGTGTATAATATATAATCACTAATTTCATAATATAATAGTATTTCATAATAATAATGGACTACACTCTATTTCATTCTTACTCGGCTAAAAATAATATACCCAATGCACAATACTTATATACCTCATAATAATAGGGCAATATTATAGTTTGTTTGTTTATACACTGTACTGTGTCACTGTGTGGTTGTGTTTTGTTTTTGTATTTCATAACAAATTCACTCTCCCAATCAACAAATATCTATATTCTATATAATAATAATAAAGATGATTACGTATGTAAATTGATAATAATTTCTACATATAGGTATATACATTAATAATAAGTAATATAATACATAATGCTTCAATAGATGACAGGATCTAAAGGGTGTATGTACACACTTAAGAGTAGATATATAATTAATACTTACAACTAGATAATTATATGTACACAATACACACACACACAAGAATTAATACAACATGCATGTTTTTTGAAATCTGTATTCACTTAAAGTACTCTAAACTTACCATTTAACGAACAGTTTACAGTACATATACAGTACAGTACACTACATAGGATATCGTAAAAATTAAACATTTTGTTCTTTTACGACGAAATGACGAATACAAATCACAAATTATTTCCAACATACCTAAAGAAGTATATCTCTCTTCTCATAATTTAATTCGCTAATAATAATTTAGATGATGCATAGGTTTTAAGTACACACATTGATTTAATATTACAGATATAGCTACTTACTATATAGTACTAATCATATACAGGAGAGTAATTATATGTATATATGTACACTGGAGCCTGGAGCGTAAATAGTTTAGTTTATTTATATATTACCTTAAAGTAGATAGTTGGATTGGAAATCAGAATAGAGAAGAGTATATAATCTATAGAGAGTACAGAAAAGAATATATGAAATATCTAAGTAATGTTACTACTAATAATAAATTCTTTGCTGGGTTTCGATTTAATCTCGATTTAAAATCACTGAATAAGATTTTCTGACGCAACATATAACTACACCTGCTTTTATTTACTTTAGTACTACTTAAACTCAATTGATAAAATGTACACTTTTTCTGTCTATCTCTTTCTCGGATTTAATTTGTGACTGACAAGATAATAAGATTTCAATTTTCCATGTCATTCATTTTAAGCAATAGTCTTAGCTTATATTTAAAACTGAATTCGAAAGGAGATATCAGTATGTAATGTAATTAGTACCTAAAGGTACATTGATAAAACTAAAATTAATTTTCCCTAAGTTTGATTTGGCGGCTTTTTGACATCGTGGCAATTTATAAATCATAACAATAATTCTATTCGTGTGTTATTATTGTAAACAAAGCTAAGCAAACACTAAATCGAAAAATCCTACATATGCTCTCTTACTATCTGTTGCACTGTTCTAATTCTAATAAAATAACGATTGATAATCTATGATAACTGAATAAGAACGAAATAATTATGTATAGAATTCTTAGAAATAATATTGTATGTACATCGTTTTATTTTTAGCGTTATTAATAATACCTATTAAAATTTTCACATACATATATATATAAGTAAACCTAAAACGTTGTAAATCAAATCATAATAATAATATTGTTAGATAGATTAATTAAGCGTATTAAATAAATAATTATGATAATTTTATACTTGTAATAATAATTGGTAGTAGTACAGAAATAACATACTAAAAATATAGGTAGTAATTATACAAATATTCAACACATACAATACGAGAACGAGAGCGAGAACGAATACGGAACGAAACTATTCTGAATATTACTATTAATAATAATTATATTATGTAAGATCTACCAGCTAAATTATTAATCAATGCGAATGCTCCGAAGCCGAACCGCGGTTAAAGGCAAAATAATTACAAAGCAAATTACTTACAGGAATCGGGTAGGCATACCTATAGTATGATTAAATATTTACAAATAAAAACGAGAACAGCGCACACAATCTCAAAAACTGCTAGTAATTTAATTCAAATAATACTTACATACATATATATAGAACTTATACAATTCAAAAATAACCGTTGACTACGCGGGATTATTCTATTCAATACAATATTCTAATATAATTAATAGAATATAATTAGAAAAAAAACGATTTTTATTAGCATATATTACACCTTATAGACCCAGACGTGAAAATAGCTATATAACAAAATTGTTATACAATATCCAATGTAGGTATAGTAGAGTGACATTAATTCATTTCAAAAAAGTCGATACAACTATAGTAAAATTCTGAATTAAAATGAAATGAATGTATCGGTAAATTGAAGTCTAAAATAATATTTAAGTTAAAACGAGAATCACTGCTTATAATATTTAATCAGAAGTTTCACTCAAGTTTAAAATGCCAAAAATCAAAGCGAAACCAAGCGTAAGAATGTTCAATAAAATAAGGTCAAATCAAATGTTTGTATTGCAAAATTCCAATGCATAATTAAATATACAGGTTTTCCATAATAAAACTTAACTTTTACGCTCTACTCTGCAGTTCTGCACCGAGGATTACACATTAATTCACCAAACAACATTGTTGTTAATTGGAGTGACAATTAAATTGTAACATTTTCTTATCACTTTTATATACATGAAATTAGCTTTTAGAACAATAGCAATAACACGGAATTAATTATTTACGAGTTCAGTATAGCAATATATATAACCTTAATTATTGATTGGTTATCTGTGTGTGTGTGTGTGTGTACATAATTTGATCAGAATCAGAACAATGATTATAATTTTCTTTCGTCAATACACAGATAATTATACAGACAGTTGTATCTACAAGGTGTCTACTTACTGTGAATGTTATTAAAAACTTGGGTAACTTCCATTTTTTTTGTATATTTATCATAATATATTAATGTAATAAATATTTATATTTTTTTTTACTTTTCATATAGTCAATATAGTAGTCATATAATTTACTCGTATAGGCCGATTTATGTTTTTTTTCTTCTTCTTCCGTTCCATAAAATCAGTAGCGGTTCGATAAGTAGTATACACTTATATATATATAATCCATATAGAACTGATACCATTTTGAAGCCGTACCATTTTTTAGTAGATATTTACATTTTATATATGTATTACAATTATATTCTCTTGTATTGAAATATGAAATAGATATTTTTCCTTTTTGAAGAAGTATATTTTTGCAGTAGTGGTATAATTACACATGTTTTGTTTGAAGAATTTGAATTTCATCATTATTTTTTACACATAATAAGTAAACTATCTTTTATATTATTATTATCAGTATTGTTATTTTAAGAATATTATCTTGAAAAAATTGTACGCGACTGACAGTTTAACAGTTCTGTATCGAAATCGAAGTTCTGAAGAGTGAATATATTTTATTTTAAGACTATAATATTGACATTGTAAGAATGTAGTTGTTTTTATATACCTGCCGTGTGTTTGATTTGCTTCGGATTAATTTATTCCTATATATATATATATATATATATATATATATATATATATATATATATTTATTAATATTTGATATATTGCTTCACTCTATAGTCTAATAATAAAGTTGAACAGAGTGAAGTAACAAATTTTTTTTATTATACTTCTATATCATCTGTTATGTGTGCAATACTAGAAATATTGCTTCACAAACACAATGAAGACGATTTACTCTCAGTATGTTTATAATTATGAACAACAAATTCAGTGGCAATCAACAATTTAAGTTTTTGTTAGGTTGTCCATTTTTGTTTGTTGTTGTATATAGTTTTTTTTTGTACATACTAATACAAATAATTATTCTCGGTCATTGTAAATTACAATCACATCATATTTTGTAATCCCAACACAACAAGTATTTATTTATTTATTGTTTGCTGTATATTTTATTTATTTATTTTTCTTCTCTACATAATACTTCCATTCCTTTTTACTACGTAAGACATCCAGTGGCTAATTAATAATGCTGGACCAAATTCAATCCTGTGGTACATCCTTATAGTATCGAACTCTAAAATATTTTACTTATATAAGAATAATAATAATTAATATTACAATAATAGTGAGTACTGCACAGTACAGTACAATGCACGATTTACAATGACAACAAAGGGCTCTTCTTTGCCCGGTAAGTAATTAATTCATAATAATTTGTCATTACAGCTTTCACTTTCCAATTCCTTCATATACAATAATTATATGACCTTACGAAACTAAACTACAAACCACCTTTGCGTATTAGGTAATGATATAATTAAGCATACGTAATTTTTATTATACTCTTCATTTTTGTTTCGATTAAACATTGAAGTTGTCACAGGTAAATTAAGAATAATTCAAATCAAATGTTTAATACATAATATATTTAATTATTTTTATCCCGTCGTGAATTATTTTTCATTTTTATTGGAATGTATTTTAACGATATCGATCCCTGGTTATAGAATTTCGATTTCGATTCAAATTTTTACAAACTCAAAATACCTATATGTACACTCTCACAATATGTAAGTATATGAGTTGTGTGTAAGTAGTGTGGCTGGAAATTGATATCGAAACAAAATTCAAAAATCTAAAGCCAACACGCACATAATTATAGTAATAATCGTCACTATAAATTTCTTTGTGTGTTCAAATTTCTTAAATTCTTTTCCTTGTGGTGACCAATTTAATTATAATTGTTAATTTTTCACAGATTCACAGCCATGAATTTGAATTAACTTTACACATATTTGACCATGAAATATATTTAATTGTGATAATAGTATTTTAATTCCATTTCAGCCGGAATACTTATGGTATGGCATGTTCCTATACTTACTCTATTTAGTTAGTGCAGTACTGCACAGAACAAGAACAAGTGTTTTTTAATGTAAAGCTTGTATAGCCTATTTTTTTTGTTGTCAAAAATATGAATATTTTGATTTGATTTGCTACTTCATTATAGATTTCATACATATTAATTATATGTATGTCATGAACAACGACATGAAACAGTAGAGGTTCAACAGGTGTGCAAAATATATTATGTAACTTTTATAACATCATAATTTTCCTTTCCGGTCCTCCTTTCTATGTTCACTTTTATAATATTCATGTGTAACATTTAAGTGTACAAGTACTCGTTTTACTATGTATAATATGTATACAGCGGTTTGCTGATTTGTTTTGACACTTTTACATTTACGATTTGCATGTGTTACTATATATGTTGGTATGACTCAATTAATCCTTTATATATGATATATAATTATATACATACATATTTATATAATATAATATAGAATATTCCAAAGGAATGTTAATGTTTCTGGATATTTTAAAAAGACAAGAAGAACATCAAACAATATCGATAGTCGATATGAAAATCGTCTCATTTCACTATTACATATTATTAATATGAAAGCACGAATAAACGATTTTTATACACTAAAAAAGACGCTTTCTGCTAAAATGTATTTATTATATGTACAGCAATGTTTTTTTCTTGTGTGTTATAGTTGGAATTATATAACAAGGTAGTGTGTATACCCACATATATATATACACGTAATTTTATATAAGGGCAAATGTTTCCCCAAGAATTTTACAGAGGACAGTTGACGACTCAATTAAATAGAACAACAATTCTAAAAGTACGATCCTAAAAACACACGTGTGTACGGTGTTGTTGCGTATAATTATTATAAGTTTTAAAAAATACGATAGCGATGTTACGATTTTATATTTTTATCACCACTCGTGCGATGACCACAAATTTTTAAATTGGCTCAAAAACCAAACTTAACTATCAATTTCGTGATAGTTACATATGTAAGTTTGGATAGGAGGTGACTTATATAATATTTTAAAATAATATTGAATTAAAATACAAGATTTTCTTTTCAAGTTTTTGGTACTCAAAATGTCAAAGATATTTTAGTACACCGGGAGTAATAGCTTTAAATCGCATTCCCTTGTAGACATTTCAAACCAAATGATGATGACGTTGTTGGTAATAAATATATTATAGTATTTAGAAATCAAAAAGCGCGGATCCAGAATGTCTAAGGTGCTTACCGTAAGCCAGTTTTTCATAATGTCATAATTCATAATGACCACCGAATATAGCTTAGCATCCCCACTACAAACATTTTCTAGATCCGCCACTCGAAATCAATATTAATGCTAACATGTATAGCTAAGAAATTGATCCGAGGTATACAATTTCAAAGCTCTTCTGGTTCTAAAACGAAACTCAAAGAATGTTCATGAAATTTAAAAATAACTCTGGGGAGGGGCGTAGTTATTTCAATTCATTACACTAATAATCATTGTATTAATCGGCTATTAATTAGCACTGCGCATATCCCTTGGTTTCATTTCAGTGTAATTATAGAATAAAGTAAGTAGGTAGGCACTTAAAAAATAATTATAATTGGAACCAGTATTTTTGTATAGGTATAGTAAATCATCATAATTGTAACTTGGTTAATATAAATTACACAATGTGAATTGCTGAATGGTGAGTGCACGTGAGAACATACGCTGCACGTGTTATTATGTAAGCCACACAGATACTGGTGACAGGTGTCATTTGTTTTTTTGTGTGTGCTTTGATAATGATAATAAATATATGTACATACATATATATAATATACATAGGTATATATATAGTAACGTTTAACGTGTTTTTTTGTGTGTACGATAATACTATATATATAATTTCTTGATTTCCGGAATTACGGAATACATTTTTGCAATCAAGTCTTCTTCCCTCCTTTTGTATTTCAAGGTTGGAACGTACATCAGAAATTAAAATTCAGACTTCACTGTAAATATCAAAAGGAAGGAATAAATAAATATTTTTTCGTATTATGTTATGTTTGTGTGAGTTTTGTTTGGTGGGTGAGTGGATGGGTGAGACATTACATTTGATAATAATTATTAAATATATATACATAACACTGATGTGAACTTTTAGTAGACATTTATATGAGATTATTATGAAGGGAGATGGGTTGAGTTTTGTTTTAGTTTTTTTGTTTTTTTGTGTGTTGCATATTCAACTTACGAAGCCTCAATGGAAGCATCTGTGAGAATAAAATCCTTCATAATAATAATGCCACCGCCACCGCCACTACCACCAGTCCCCACACCACCGGTACCGGTACCAGTAGTAGTACCAGCTCCGGTGGAAATGTTTGAAGATTTCCCAGAAGGAGGTGGTGGTGGAGGATACTGAGGATGACTCGGATGATATTGATGATGAGATTGTTGTTGCTGTTGTTGTTGGTGGTGATGGTGGTATTGTTGTGTGGCGGGCGGAGGGGGTTGTGGCTGTGTTGACTGTTGAGTTGGTTTGGGTGAGCTGGGACAGGATGGTACACCGCTCCCACTACAGATGATATCCTCTTGATTTTGACTTGTTGGACAGATGGAGGCAGAGCTGGAGCTGATGAGTAAAGGTGGTGGGGCTGGAGAAGGGGCGTCCCCATCCGAACTACTAGAACAACGACTCTTGAACTCACTCTCTGACTCACAGAAATTACATAATTGATGATGATCTTGATGATGATGATGCTGACAGAGGAGATGATGTGGACTGTCCGGCTCTTGATCAGGCTCGCTCACCGCAATCAGAACATCAGGGAGGATGTCAGGAAGACGGGTCTCTCTCGGTTCCGGCCCCTCGTGAGTTGTCTCCAGGTCACTATGACTAATACAATGCAAAAGGGAACTGGTGGAGGAGACACCAGAGGAACTACGAACACTGCCCATGCTCTCACAACTGAAATGTACGTAATAAATAAAAAAAAACAAAAATAAAATAACGTAAAAGAATAATATAAAAGAAGCACGAATTTCCAAAATCATAAATAAACGCAATTGTAATACTAAGTTGATACTCAAGATACTCTATTCAATTTCTAGCATGCAATAGCAAAACAAAATATTAATAAATTCAATCTTAATGTGAAACTTTAAAGTTCAATTCTGATTACTATTCTGCATTACTATTTAAATTTGAAGTTTATAAATTTCTACTTTTCAAGAAAAACGTTCACAATCTATCAATCTATCTAAACTATAAAAAGAGCCAGCTTAAAAACTTAAAACTAATCTACTATATAAAAAAATGCATGACATAACTTAACTTAACAGAATAATATTACTGTGTCAATCAACGAAGAAAAGCACTACGTTTGTTTTATAAAGATTAAAATATAGTTCAGTGTTAAGAAAAATCACCTAAAGAATTGACGGTTCTTCATTGTCTCTGGATGCAGATTATGTTGCTGATGCATCTGCTGTTGAGGACCGTAATTCCAAGATAACCGCTTGTGAATTGCAGCATCTTTATCGCGACTATTTTCTTTCTGTTATCACACACGAACACGAACATGAACGAAACACACGAAAAAAAAACAAAGTTAGTATAAAAACAAGTGCTAGTCAAAATTCTTGTAAGAGCATATTATAGTAGTTGGATAAAAATGAATTCCAATTCATTTGGTTTGTAATTGACAACTGATTATTTACTTCATCAATCACATCAAAAATTTTAAATACGAGCATGTAAAACAAAAGCCTGGAAAAAATCACAAAAACCACAAGAAACTAAATTGCAGTTAAATAAAAGACAAAACTGAATCTTAATTTTACCTTAATATCTTCGATGGCCCCGGCTGTATGATATCGTTTAGTGTCTGAACGCTCATTTCTCGCTAAACGTTTTGCAATGCTTGTGGCTGAAGTGATGGCAACCTCACCCTTGGCCAAGCCTACAGCGTCACGCCCAACAACCTCTTTCCCGTAACGGACGGCTGAAGGGTCCTCTTGAAAATTGATTGTATCACAATGATCCGTCTGAACCGCTCCGCCACGTTCCGGATTACTATGCACTATGAGGACTTCATCCTCTGTGTCATAAGTAAATCTGTCACCGCCACCCCCAGCAGCACTCACACTCCCGAGACCGTGACCCTGACTCGCACAACGCTCGTCCAGAGCCGTGAATTCCGAAATCGGAGCAGGCTGTGGTTTTTTACTCTTTGGACTAAAGGAAGTGACCGGGAGGGGTGCGACGGGGGAGACATCATTACTGGGTGGTGTCACTCCGCGGATTTCAGGTACTTGTACATCTAAACTTGTGCATTTCTCAACCACTTGATGATTCTCGGGACTCACAATATTCTTGGCTTTCTGGAGTGGAGGATTTCTGGACTGGAGAACAGCATGGGAGCGACGGAGACTTCGGGGAGAGGGGGGAGGGTAAGAGACACCTCTTTGGGTTGGACTCAACAAAGATTTTGGTACCGTGAGTGAATGATGATGATGATGGATGGAGTAAGTAGGGGGCGATGAGTCCGAGGCGGAGGTCAAGTTCGGCAATGACTGTCCCGATAAATTAGGGACTGGAATTTGTACTGTCAGTGTATTGGGTGTGGGTGACTTTGACAAAAATAGTCTCCTACAAAATTAACCAAAAATACAAGTCACATTAAAAATCAGCCATTCTAATTTTGAAAACTTCACACACTATACCTACACCTAACAAAATAATTAACACTTTCAATGATTTAGCTTCCCAAGGAATAAGTCTCTATAGCTAACCTGTCCAATCGGGGGGATGAAGGACGAATCTGTTGAGTACCGGGAGTATCTGTACTCAAGGAACGAGACTTGATGGATGCGGCAAGTGGATCGTTAGCATTTCCATCATCTGAGCTCAAACTTGATCCCCGTAATTCTTGCTCGAAGCTAACTGCTCGACTTGAAATAGCCGAAGCTTCGTTCATCTCAATAGAGCCGCTAAACAGAGAAATAGACCAAGTTTTTGTTTTCGCTTTCGTATCTCATAACCAAAAGTAGAGCACACAGAGTATACATATGGGAGTGATTCAAAAATACACGCAGCATGTGGGTACCGAAGTAGCTTAAAATTGTTTCCATAAATGGAGCTACACAAAATGGAACTCAAGTTTGACGTCTGACGCAGTCGAGTGTGTTCTCGAGCTACACACCCACAGTCTACAGTACACTCTACTCCGAGACCTATAAACAGAGACCAAAAAAACGGAGCTAGATTACGATACCTGTGGGAATGTACAAGACTGGATAATTGACTGGCACGACTTGATCCGCCACGTGGACTTCTCGACGTTAAGTACATCATACCAGATCCTTCTTCTTCATCAACTTCAGCAGGGAAATCCGCTGTTTCCTATAAATACATAAAAAAACAATACTATGTAAAAGCACTGTGGATATATAGCACACATAATATCTAATATCCATCCGTCAGGTCAGACATGATTTCTACATTGTACTTTTAGGAAGCTGTCTAGATTCTAGAAGGTATTGATTGTTTCCAAGATAGTATATATAGTGGATAATGTTCATGTAATGTGTGTAATGCCATGGCAGGAAGGAAGACTGGCCCTGAGACTGAAACTGAAAGCGATATGAGATGTGGAGAGAGATTCGGATTCAGATTCTAAGTACCAAAAAAAGTATCAAACAACACTGAGAAAGTCAGTGCATCATCAAATATTTATTAAGGTATCATCTTTTGAGCTGAACATCGATCAATACACGTAGCAACAATATAATATGAGGAAGGTAAAAGGAAAAGCAAAAATATTCTTCTTCTCAAAACATTTACATAAATATACTTGAATACTTGGAAAGGATTTAACCTGGAGAGTACAAATACCAAGCAAGATATAAAATGTAAAGTGTTTTCATAATGCGTTTAAAATTAGACATTTGAATATTGGAGTCTGAATCGAAGCAATCCCAATGTCAAATGATTATTGACTGATGGGTCCATTAAAGATCCATTATTATCCATTTGCAAATTAATTATTAAGTTGTTCTCGTCCTGGTGCATTAAACAAATTCACGTACAGCTCATGCATATACCATACAGGTACACACACTACTACAATATACACAAAGACCTTGGAAGTTCAGAAATCAAAAATGGAGGAACGACGAAGTCGCAAGCGAGGAGGTAATAAACTTACATGTGATTTTTCTTTGGCTTCTTGATAGAGCTTCTGAGCTTTTCTGATATGTTCCAGCCACTGGCGAATTAATTTGGGCTCATTATTTGTATGAAGTGACAGGGCTGCACTGGCTGTTCCATACTCATTGAGATACACGAGGCCGAGGGTGGAAGGATCTTTGGAGAATTCACGGTAGAGAAGACGATCCACTATCAGTGGCTGACGGATTACCTTCATCTTTTCACCTTTCCGACCCATCGGCTTGCAGATGAGAAGCATGTCCGTGAATAGGAAGCAGTGGACATCCATCTAAAATGTTCAAATAAAAAATAACAAGATTTTAATCTATATGCAATCGCATGTAGTTATAATTTACTCATAAATCGTAATTCATAATTAGCCCCGATGCGTTAATTTGGCTGCGCATAGCACACAAGTATCAGTATGTCAATGAACAACAAGGTTGTAAAAACCATGAAGTATGCATGTTTGGACACCCATATTTTTCATTCACTCTGTACGTAATATTTGGAACTTCATACCACCGGTTTGTCATTAAAAAATTTAAACTGTATAGGGATACTTTAATTTCAAAAACCTTGCTTTGAATCACCCGCATGATTGGTTAGCCTGTATCATCATGATTTTTTAAGGCTCACTTTATACAGAACTCTGAAAATACCCAAAACTCACCACACATTATAATCATGGAAAAAAAACGAGCGGTGAACTGGTGGCTATTTATGGAACTCTGCAGGTGCGACTTATCAAGTATAATGCTCCTGTCTTGCTGTAGCCTATGTTTTTGAAACAAACATGGAAATAATTCATAAAATTTTAATAGAGTTGAGCTAATCTCTGAGTAATCCTAGCCAGGAAGGAAAATGTTAAAGCTTCCCATCCGCAAGCAAAAGTGTGTCACTCCGGATGGACCCAAGATAGGAAGTAGAGAAGAGGCAAGAACATCTAGTGCGCCATTAAGGTAAATACTTAATAAATTGAATGGAAATCTAAGCAGTAAATCAAATAGATTTCAAAATATTAGCTAAAAGAAAGTAATTTCAAATCCAAGTCTAAAAATAATAAAAACGGATTCAAATGTAATCTTTGGATAATCAATATTTTGCCCATAGTCGTCCACATCGCCACATGAGCACTCATAAGCTAGAGAAGCTGAATATCCATGTATGTATAAGCACTGTGATTTAAGAGTTTCCAGAAAACGTCCTCGGAGGTGTGATATATTACAACTTAATACAACTAATCACCGCACCAAGCCACAATAAGTCTCACCCCAGGGATTTTATTTTTTTTGCAAAGTTTTCAAGTAAGTCACAGTAATTATAAGTGTATTTAATAATTACTATAATCATGCTAACATCTTATTCTGAGAATTTAATATAGAATTAGTACATTGATAGAACTTGTGCTCAGCATTAATTCTGCTCTCCTGAATGACCAAACTGTAACTGTAGGCCTATTAAACGAAATTTAGATGGGTATAATATACTTATCTGCCCACACAGGCTGGAAACACTGTAAGTTTTAGAATAGACACTGCACTATGCTTTTTACTACTATCAATCCAACCAAAACTCAACAAATGTATTTTCTTGATCTAGAAAATATGCTATTCTTGAGTTATATGAAATATAATTAAGAATCTCATAATAATATGCGTAAAGCATTTGAATTTTGCACTTTACTTTATAAAGCCAGTTAAAGTTAACTAACAAACTACGCACAACTAAAAGATCCGGATTTATAAAGTAAGTATTAGCATACCTTGGAAGTAAATGAGTCTTTAATTTTTAGATCGCCTTCAAATAAAAGCCATCGCTTCGATGTGCGACAACCAGGCATGGGATGGAATAGGTCCAATTTTGAATGAGATTTGACCAGTGACTCTAACTCCTCCTCGCGTGTTTCCTGTAATCACATAAGAAGAAGGCACATGTACTACTTTGAAAGCAACATAGGGAATACGTAAGGATCTTTACGTCCTTCATTTCATCTCTCGCTGGACACTGTAGTCTTGAATTAAAAATTATGTGAACTTACAACGACATCATAGCATTCAATTCTGTCTGCAATAGCTTGTAATCTCTCCGCATCTTGACGACTCCGGAGAGTTCCATTAACACTTTTGACAAACCTCTCAACACTCGTAATCTGCAAGAGAAGAACGTTACTGGATTATTTATTCAAAAATTATAATTTTCGTCCATGTCAATACTGTCTACTAATGGTAACTAATGTGTCATTATATGTAAGTACTTACATACTACTATAATATTAATGAAATTTTACTATCATTGTCAACGATGTCAAAAAGAATTACAAAAAGAGATAAATGAGATCAACCACCCATTTAATAAATTCTCATTCAGGCTTACATGAAAAAAAACGGCAAAACTTGAAATGAAAATGAATGTTGTAAGAAAAATATTATGTTTGTGTTTTTATACAAGTTGAAAATTGACCATTAAGGATTATCTAATCGTAAGAACGCCGAAATCCAGATATTTATGTGATTACGTTTCAAGGTTTCAAGTATTATAGCTACAGAATTTTTTATCCGAATGATAGAAGAGATAAAAAACATGGATACGAAAGCCTAAGCCAATTCTGAAATGGGTTTCAAAGTATTTGTTCTTTTTTTTTCATAAAACTAATCGTAAGATGGATAAGTTGTTGGTCGCTGCAGTTGTTGTTGTTGTCGTCGTCGTCGTTGGTTGTTGATCACAGAAAAGAAAGAAGAAAGTTTATTTTTGAAAGTTGCTGACGGTCTTTTACGTCTAGATTACTGTGACACATAACAATGACAACACACGTACCATTTCCTCAAGACATCTTCTTTGTTCAGCGTCTTCCGTGTGACGCAGGATGGCTTTGAGAAGAAGCGAGTATTTGGTCATCCGTTGCATGGGGCGGACCAGAATGTCCATAAGTCTCAGCCTGTTGCACTCCTTTCGTGTCTCGCACCACTGAACACACAAATGTTGTCACATTAATAATACATAAGTACATGGGGGGAAAAAACGACATAGGTCTACTTATATATATAAATAACACATCACAACAACAATCATAACTTTTTCATAATGTTTACAAATTCAGACAGACATTAGACAGCAGGAACAGCAAGCCACATCAGTAAACATGGACTTTTGGACATTGAAATCCAAGTTCTAATCGAACATTCAAAACCTATTACATCCAGCCAGCCAGCTGCGGAACTTATATTATATGGCTCATTTTTCCTGCTGTTTCAGCTAAGTTTACTGTACTACTGCTAACTGAACAATGTACATATAAAAAATATTATTTAACTATACATACCGCAAGATATGCTTTAAAATGCTCATTTTCTTGATATTTTTCCCGGCAATATTGCTGGCATTTTGTCTGGTCCAAACAGTATCGTGTGTATGGCTGACATGTACTTCCAAACTGTAAAATAATTAAATTCATTTTATTTAATATTCAATTTCCCAAAATTCCAACAATAATGTAACAAAACCAGGTGTCGAATTTATCGGATATTCTTCGATTAAAAGTATTTTTAAAAGATTAAAAGTTTACTTAAATAAAATACAAAATAGAAAAAGACTTCAAATGAAAAAAGTTTTCCTACAAAAACAAATTAAATACAAGGAAACTATAAAGGTTTACCTTGAGAAAACCATTGCGAAGCTCTTGAGGCTGAAGGGGTTGCTTCGTCTCTCTGGCTTTTTGAACCATTGGAAGAATACAGTCAAGCCATAATGTTTTGTTGGCTGTGTAAATGTCCGGAATGTTGCTAAACAATTTATCACGGTCAATCTCATTGAGAATGTTTGCTGACTGAAGATTATACAGACACGCCAAGAATAGCTGTAAATTTAATCATAAACAATAATAATACCATTACAAATAAATATATTATTATTATGTACTTCCTTGAAATCCTATATGACATTTGACATGACACGACACGCCAAAGTATTTTAACTCCAAAACTTCCATATAAATAGCTTTTCATAGAATGGCTAAAAATACATTGTAATCGTATTTACGATCCATAAGCTACACAGTGAATTATATGGATATGGACTTTGCTTATATAATTTCTTTACAGTACTACAGTGTTTCTTTGACCTAGGTGGTAGCTCTAGATATATCTCTTAATAATCTGCATGATGATATTGCCTGCCCTATTGGTAACACTGCCACTTGCCTGCCTGCGCGTGGAGCATTTTGCATATTTCCATTGAAAATTAATTTATTCTGACGTAAATCATAATACACTCCTACCTATCAATATCTTTGCGCCTCCATAAACTTCCCTCTGTCACTTTGTCAGCTTTAGTTGTAAAATTAACATACACACGACTGACTGTCTCCCGAATATCTAGCTTCACTCATATCTATTCTGTGACACACAACTTACTGCATGTATAGTGATAAGCCCATTACCTATACTTTGTTACTATTAATACTATTATTATTTCGCCATTTTTTTTGTAGAGAGGCTCTTCTATTTGTATTATTCCATTTCATTCCTGACTCAAACTAGTCAATAGGGGAGAGACAAATAATAAATAAAAAATAATATATAATAATAATAATATATATAAATAATAAATATTTTTCTGGTTTTTTATTTCCTTTTTTCTTATTCTTCCATATATTTCTCATTTCAAGATAAAAGCAAAACTTATATTATTTTGTGAATACAGTGAAATTCACTTAAAAGGGACTCCGCGGGACCGACCAAATCGGTCCCTTGTAACCGAATTCCCTTTTAACCGTATAAGGGATTTCCCCTTTAAGAGGACTTAAGTTATTATTTAAAAATTGAAGATTTTATTTTTAGTAAAAGTGTAAGGTATTTATAATGTTGTCCTTGGACAGTTAATTAGATTGTTCAAAAAAGTCAGTTAATGCAGTTTCAACCATGTTTCTGTAATCTTCTCACATTTTAGCTTAATCCTGCTTATTACACTGGAACTTAAACCCGTCTCTTTTATTAACTATTTTAATTATTTTGTTTGTGGGTTTTTAACTTTTGCACGATTTCATACTTTTTTCCGTACTTAACGAGCTTCTTTTCCGCTTTAACATCGTGCCTACTGAACATAGCAGAGGTAGACGAAGCAGTGCAGGTTAAATTCGGAATCAGAAGAACAACTAGAAGAACAAACGGCTAAGAAAGCTTTTTAATCCATAAATACGACGACATACTTAAGATTAAAGATAATGTTAATGTCCAGATAAGATAAGTGCAGTTTAGTTGTCAAAAAAAGTAGTGCTCCAATTGTTTGGCTCGGTTTTATTTTTATCATTATTCTTCCAAAATCCCTTATAAGTGACCTAAAATACCAAGAATGACGGAAAATCTGTCCCTTTAAACCGGATAATTCCTTTTAGCGGTTCCCTTATAACCGGATAATTTTAACATTGAAACATAGGCTGGCCAACCAAATATTTAAAATTTGTCCCGTAAAGCGGTTTTCCCTTTTAACACTATCCCGTTTAAACAAATTCCACTGTAGTAGATTTCCAAGAGATACACGCTGAGGACTGACTTGAATTTAATTTTTACTGATATTACTTACACAATACATGTATTTACCACGTACATATTTTAATTTTAAATTCTCAGTTTAAAAACCAATGAGTTACGTAAGGTGAAGGTGGGCTGCTGCGCTCAGTAGCTATAGTAGTCTAAAACCCTGTCAGTGTAAGTAAGTAGTACTCATAAATTTTATTTGAAATTCTGACACCCAAAAACTTTTACTACCACTACCATTATTAAACAAATCCTGATGTAAGAAAATGTAATACATAAGAATTTTAAAAGTGAGTAAAATTCTTGAATTCTGGAACAACTATATAATAATGACCGAACTCTCTATCTCTTGTAGGCACTCAGGTTCTTGCATAAAACTGAATACTATTACATACGTGAAAAATATAAGATAGGTATATACCTTCCTTCACAAATTTCTTCAAGATTATCGTGAGTCCATTAGAGTTAAAGAATTATGGGGAGATGGAAGGGAAATGGGAGCGAAGTGGAGTATGATTTATTGATTCTAAAAAATATAAAAATATAAAAAAATAAATATGTTCCTAACGGTAAGAAGTTTTCTCTGAATCTGAGAGTCACTGTACTGACAAAATGAGAAAGAAAGGGACTTGATACATATAAAAAAAAGTAGAAAATCAAAGTCTACTAAAGCTAACGATAAGTGATGTCTGTATAATTCTGTGTCTATCTTCTGCATTTCCCACATTTCAAAACTAGTAGTAAGTACATGTCTTCTGCAGCTCAAGCCCCCCATCAAATCCTATGCTTTCTTCCCAACAAACAAGAGTGTATAACTGCACTTTAGATTAGAAATGTAGTGCCTACTAAGAAAGAACTTGGGCTATAATAATAATATTATTATCTCTGTATCTGCCCCTATTAACAATAACGATAGATATACATTTGCAAGTTTAAATGCTTCGGTTTTCTTCCCTCTTTCTGCTACAGTATCTCTATTGTTATTTAATATGTAAATCCATATCCATACGAACATCTCTTATGCACATAGTAGGGGAGTAGCGAGATACTTTTGGCTCCACGAAAAGTTGTACATTGAACAGATAATATTTAGTAGAGACTAAGTTGAGTTCTGCCTTGTTAAAGTGAACTCATAGTGAGAGGGAGTCATCGTTAGGCTAATGGAGGAGGATGACTGACTAGAGATATAAAGAGACCGAGTAGAAGAAGAAGACGAGCTTTCGTTTCGTGGGGCATACAAAAAACAAGTCTAAAACTTACGTCTGTGATGACTTTGATGGTCTTGAGGTAGACAACTTCCGTCTCAACCAACTCCCAAATCGCTGTTTGCTGTTGCCGGGCTCTCTCACTCATCTCGGACGTCAGACTCCCGCCCACCACTACCTTCCAATCTTCTTCCGGACAGTAACTCGCTGTATATACATATATTTAACAGCACATTAATTCATTATGATCCTCATGCACTCCCGAGTGAGGGTCACATCCCATCCACGATGCCACTCTAAATACTTGACTATCATTATTATGCATTATTATTACTACACGAGTCGGTCTCGGTCTCGGCTTTGGTTTCGGTACCGTAGTCGGTTTCGGTTCTCACTCGTCGTTTATCCTATATATTTAGCATTATTTTTATCCTTCAGTCATGAATCCTAATGCATATACTTATTGCAAAACTGAACACAAATATTACCATCACAGAGTCAAACCTACTATTATATTTATAGAGTTGCAATAAATTTTATTACTGCAGAATTAGGGCATTTTTAGAAGAATTTTAAGAGCCAGCAGAATCAGGAACCGTAGCAGTGCGACCGTAATAAGAGACATCGAAATTATGCTGTAACTTAATTTGTTTTCAATTATCATCTAAAAGAGCTACAATTGTAAACAATTAGCCATATCGATGCAACTAATTGTAAGTTAAGTCGCTGAGCCAAAACTGTAAAAAAATCGCTTTCCCAAGCTAAAAAGAATGCAGTAATTTAAACAGATCAAAACCTGCTATTGTCTTGGATACGAGTTCAAAAAATCTTATAGCTCGACTTCGACATGTGCTCTCACTTAGCTGATAGTCTACAATCCATTTAGAGCCATTTGCATTCTCGTAGAGTCTGAACGTGTACACGAGTCTCAGACCAGACGACAAAGAAAATGGAGAAAGGTAAAGTAATTTTCTTACGATTAGCCCACGGATACATAAAGTTACTTTCATTCATACGTTCTCAATCTCAACCCAGGGGCGGACTGGTTACTTTTAGGGCCCGGGAATTTTTAATGACGAAGGTCTGGCGATCAGGGGGCCCACACTGAGCCGAGGGGCCCAAGGCTCCCGTTTACGTAATGTATAAGGAATTGGGGGCCCATCGGGAATTTCCCGAAATTGCTTATGGCCAGTCCGCCCCTGTCTCAACCCAACTCCCCCCCGTCTAGTCTGTCTCAGTCACTCACTCTGACGATGAGTCAGTTTGAGTCGTGGCTCTTTGCCTTTGGTATTTTCTTTCCCCTTTTTCCACAAACTCTAAATACCCAGAGGTTATGATGTTGTGCAATAATATTACTTCAACTATAAGGACAAGTGAGCTCTGCGATAACATGGAATTGCCTATGAGGATCTTGAAGAGGAATAATACAGCAAAATTTGCCTACTATTTTGCGTTGTTTCCATACATTTAATCACATAATTTACTTGGACATTATTATGCTGTTAAAATTCATACCTCAATTATTTTCATTCCAAAAAATAACTAATTGCAAATTTTCAATTCAATTAATAGAGTATTTATTTAGAGTTTGAATAAGAAAATTTTAAAATATACGTAGGTAGTTGGGGAAATAATTAACCGTGGTCTCTCTATTACGCAAACTTGAATCTAGCAAAAAAGGCTTATTTGTATTTTTCACCAACAATATAAAATATGTAAATAGGCACATAATAATAACACGAAGGAACTGTCATCGCCACTACTGGATTTAATGTAATTTGATTTCCTCCTGGTTTTGGGTCTTGGGGTCACCTATATACCACTGCACCTGCACTGCAACATGTATCTACAGGTTTGTGACTGTGCAGTACCTGCTGTATCTGTATCTGTGTATGATTATGAGGAAGATATTTCGCAGGGAATATAAAACGCCTGGAGTCCTGCGGGGATTATTTTATTCGGGATTTTATGTGGAATGTACGTATAGGCTGTGTCTGTAGGTAGTAGCTATATACCTATAGGCACCTGGGATGAATGACGACATGGTGATATGAGAATAGTTTTCGACATGAAAATCCTCTTATTTTGTCTCCCACGCTATTGAAAAGAGAAAACAACTTGCTGCACTCCTCCTTCTTTCTCCAGCTCCAGACTCGAGACGAGAGGATATGAGGACGGGAATGAAAACAAAACTAACACCAAAAAGACAAAGACGTCAATTTACCTCCATGACGTGGCCCGGCCATGCTCCTCGCCCCTAATTCTCTTTAAATTGAAAATGGGGAAATATGGACGAGAGAGCGAGAGAGAGAGAGAGAGAGCGAGAAAAACAAATGTTTCTTACAAAATGTTTTCTATATCTGTGGCACTTCCACTATTTCTGTGTCTGTTTCGGAATAATTTCTATATATTTGTATTTTAAGTTTTCTACTTTTACGTAACGTAGGTAGGCTTTTTCTACGTCGGAGTAGAGGAACGTGTCTCCGCTCAACTGTTGTTCCTCTGCGGAACTCTGGACCAAAATCCATAATAATATATTTTTCCATTCACTTCCATGGGCTGACGGCGAAGAGAGTCTCCTTCTCATTGCCATAATATGTAGCTCTCCTGTCGACTGTCCCCGTCCCTGGCTCTTGTAGATTTACATCTACACTACTCTCCAGGTGTACCAGAACATGTGGTTGCGGTTTAAATTACACTCGGCAAACTAATGTTCCGTCATTCAACGCTCAAGACCGAGAGGACGAAAAACACTGCTGCTCCAAATGTAGGTCTGTCTCTTCAATGGCTTCATTCCATTCAGACTCAGAGACACGCAAAATAAAAAATAAAACATGTAAACGTTGTAGTTTCGCTGAAAGTGCCCCAAACGTTTAGGTACGTCGCTACATACCTCAATTTGAATGAATTGGGAAGATGTGAAAGTGTGTGTGTGTTTGTTTGATGTGACTGTTATTAGATGCTCCATAAAGCTGGCTTCATGGACATGGAGTTATTGAGTATCTGTGTATGTAATTCAGATACCGGACTCGAGGCTAGTTTTCAAGGGACCTGACACGGTTACGGGTACGGACCAATGAGCGTATGAATGGGAGTGAGGAAGAAATAGTTGTTGTTTTATGGGAAAACTTTTGGGATCTCTCTTTCTGCTTTCCTCATATGTCACACATAACTCCCGTTCTCACGTCTCACTACCTCCACGTCCATGAAGTTTCAATATTCCATTGTCATTGGAAACGGGGGGAAGAAGTACAAGCCAAGCAGCGCTATCACAATGACAATGACAATCGACATCTGTATGCAGTCAGAGTGACCTTAATAAACCCATCCGCATCCGCATCTTCAGGATCCCCTCGTCCGACTGTCCTCCACACGCACACACACTCAGATCTTTTAAACCCTTTGCGTACATAACTACACAGCTTCGTATACAGAACTGTCACTAGAGATTTCCTCTCCAGTTCTGGTCCTAAAGCTAAAGCTTCTGTGATGGAGTTGATAATCCTAATCCTAATAGTAATTATTATTACAGTGTAATGAAAATGAAGTGTAAACTATTTATAGGAAAATATCAGCACTTTCCCGATCTCCCGCCTTCCTGCCAGTTAGTTGCAAGGAGGAAAATATAACTTGTTCAACTCAACCCGTTCGCTGACCATTGTCTGAGCAATATTGGAGCTTTATTAACGATAATCAAGCTTTAAGAAAAAACCCAGCAGGAACGCATATATATCATGTATGTATCATTTGGATTTTAAAAATTGAAAAACTAAAAACCCAAAATAAATTACCTCTGGATTAATTTACACTGTAATGATAAAGTAGAGCCCTATAATAAGCCTATAGCTAGCCCCCGTATAACTTACAGTGCCAATGTAAAGCTCAAGCAAAAACCAAAGACGTGCTAATTAATTGAGTGTCTATACACATACGTCTGCCTGTCTGTACGCAGCTGCTGTAAATATAAATAGCTTGTGTAAGGCTCTTTACATATATTTGCAATTAAAAGTTGTTCGTTCAACTCTCGAAAAGTTTTCCTTCCGAGTGCCTTACGATCTACGAAGGTATACTAATATGCAGTTGTGTGACTCACTATGAGAATGGAAGGTAACATAGCTATAGGTCTGGGTAGTAGGAAAATGTGTGGGTAGGTATATATTATGCACTGATACTCTCATTAATAAACGAATCATGGATACGAAAATAGGAAAAGGATACGATGCGGTCTGGACGTCTCAAGACGAGACTGGATGGTTCATTTTGTACAATTCACAAGTATTGATTTCGATAGTTACGTATGGGGAAGATTACTGAAGGATCTATTGAGATGTGGACTTAATAGGAATCGACAATGGGAAAAAGAGCGGATATCTGTATATACGAGGGGGAATAGTGATAAGAGGGGTAGGGGGGGGGGGGAGTTAGTCGGAGTCTGTAAGTGCAAAGTTTGAGGCTAACTGGAGTGGAAAGTGAAGGTGGGGGGGGGGGAAAGGGGGACGGAGGGGGAGGCGAGATTGAGGAGATAAATGGAATTAAAAGCGTATCTAAGGAAGCTAAAGCATTTACGTGAGCAATTTATGAGTTGTTTCGTTTCGGTTCATTTAAACCAGATAGCCATCCACATTGCATTGTAATTTCCAATGGAAACAATAATTTTTCGAGTGAAAACTTTCCTGGAATTTATTATGTAGAGAGACCGAGACCGAGACCGGGACCGGGAACGTACGTCACCGATAGTCCCAGTCTTTCCTCTATCTATTACAATACAGATACATACCATTATGTCCTTCTGCTTTTAAAAGGTATACATGACGTGGACGAAATTACTCCAACTTAAACAGCCTCAACTATTGTAACTACGCATAACTATGTAACAAGATTTAAGTCTGAGAAAGAGAGAGAGAGAGAGAGAGAGATTACCAAAGTCCTGCTACATCCTATCTCTGTCGCAAAACTACTCGTAGAACTTGGAACACTCACCATTCAAGAAAAGAAAGGATCAAGTAGGTAGGTAGGTAGGTAGGACTATACCTATACGTAAATAAAACTCTCATGATATTTATCTTCCCAACATAGCTCAGCATGGCAGGCAGACGGGGAACGGCAGGGTTCAACAAAACAAAACTTGGGTCGTACAACAATTACTGCCAACCTCACAGCAAGTCCTTTGAAATCTCGAAATATTTCAACTCTGTGTTTTATAGTCACCCACAGACAGTCCTCGTGCTACTCTCGTTAATTACGTAATTCTATATAAAAACAAGTAAAAACTTTTTTTTCTCCTTCCTTTCTACAGCTTCATAGCATCAGCCTTTCGGCCTTTCGAAATTCATATGGTAGTGGCTACAACGGACTACGGTGAGAAACCCTACTGATACTCTCTCGCTGACCTGCAATGTATAATATTACCCGACTCCAACTCCTCCGCCACACCAGATCCCAGATCCAGAAACACGATATCATACTTACAACTTGACAATTATGGCTAATCACATTATTGTAGATTGTTCAGTGTTATAAACAGAATGGTATGCCATAAAGCCCAAGAAGAACAACAACAATAACATCCTTATGTTTCACAGTAATTTATAAATAAACTCTCTACCCAAGCCCAAGCGCGGCGGCTCCAAATGGAGGCTAAACTTTGAACCTATGGTAACCTACATATGCCTCTGGAGACGATTCACAAGTATCTGCGTATAACATTTTTGATTTTTGAATTCTTTGAGTAAATTAAATATACCTACCAACGTAGAAAGGTATTTTATGCAATTATTGCTAAAAGTTAAGTTTGGCTATAGCTAAAACAAAAATTTGCATTACGACAACGTAAACGACCCGACTGCGCTCCTCGACTTAAAGTGACACCGAGACCGAGACCGACCACGGTCGAGTACATAAAAGTTACAAGTTTACAAGTATGCATGCCTATTTTTAGACAGGTAATTACATAAATAAATTAGTCCCTCGACATTCTCAATGCCTGTAATTTATAGTTTACATGAAACAATTTGTACCTTGAATATCATCGACATCGCAGGAGAGAATATTTGGTTTAGGAATTCCATTCTTGCTGTAAGAATTCAATTGTTCTACGAGAAGGTCCATTTTTGAATTGTCCTATATAAAATAAATGGAAGAAGCAAATTATTAGCATATCATTTCAACCTGGAAAATATACGTATATCTAAAATCCAATCATTTATAAGTGTAATTCACACAAGTCAAAATACACTCTCACCATATCTATAAAATATAATACAAAAAATAGTACAGTTAGAGATAGATAATAGCTCTGTGGACACATCACCGACATTCCGATTGTCAACTCCATTGAGAATTTAGAATCCAAAATGAAAATGAAGTATAGAAGAGGAAGAGAAGAAAGAGTCATTAGAGTAATTAAGAGGAAATTTACGAGGAAACTAACTCATCTCATCACATCTTCTCATTCATTACCAAACTCTGTTTACGACTTCTCATTTATCAATTTTATTGCATTAGTTCTTATTTCCCGTAGGTACATATCTACCTACCTACCACTACCACTACCGTAGACCGTAGGTAGGTAGGTACTTCTACTACTGTCTCTACATATTATCATGTCGATTGTCGAATTAGGCCCTGCAGAACTACAGACTAGAGACCATAATATAGACTTTTGCTAAGCTCAGCATAATAGAATAGAATTGGACAAGAATAACACTTACTTTTGATAGTAACATTGCAGTAGTAATTACATAATAAGAGATCATTCTATTCATTCTAAAAGGAGCTACGGACAGAAATATTATATGTAAAAAAAAACTCTTATAGCACTAAAACATAAGTTATAATTAATAATATTAGAGCTTTAAGCGTAGACTTATAATACTCAAGTTTCTATACCTACATATATGTGTACTATATCCTATATAGTGTTTCCCTCTTAGCACTTTCCCTACAGCCAACTGGCCACGACTCATTTCGCCTTTCCCTTCTTCAACACTAACATTTTCGTTGACGTCTTTTATCATGAAAGGAGGTTGAGAGCCGACCAGGCACTTTATTGATGTCATCATAACTTTTGAAATGTGAAAATCTGGAGTGGGAATCAAATGGTGAGAGTGCCAAATTGATTAGATGCAGCTAATGGCATTTCTCCACACATTACTTCTCAATCTTCCCAATTGAACCAGAAATCGAAAGAGAAATCGGAGCTCACGCTATATGAAGCAGAATCCATCCTAAGTTAATGTCTCAAGTTCCGTTCTCATTTTCTGTCCCTGTCCTATCCTACTACTACTATATACTACACGGTAGCACGGCTGAACACTGTCGTGATTCAGTATTGTGGTGAGAGGGGAAGATAAACTAAATTGCACCGGGACCGGTAGTACCATTAAATGGTGCTGTAGCAGCATTCAAAAAAGTAATTACATGTATAAAATGGTCACAAAGGTAATTATCAATCCTTATATATACACATCTACCTACCTACCTACCTATAGGTATATCTCCTTTTTAAAACGAAAACGGAAATGAACGTAGAATTGTAGGAATAAAATCCCTCACGAGAATGATCAATAATAATACCATGAACATCTATAGGTATAATTTGGCTTTAGGTCTACATAATTTTATGCCTCCGCTTACCAATCGAAACTTGGTTTTATTTGCAGCTTTAAATATTTCTTGAAATTGTGATCTACTAAATACAACTAATTTCTGAAGACATTCCTGAGACACTTTACGACTCTCATTCACGAAAAAGTTATTAATTGTCTTCTTAGATAATTGTCTCTGGAGAGGCTTGGACTTGAATATTGACTTGGGCCTCGCAATAATTTTCAAATTCTTCCCTTTCAAATTGCCCGCCTCTGTGGGTTTAATGGATTTATGTGGATTTGGTTTGAATCTTTTTGTAGGGGCCATGATGCTTCCCTCCTCACTTTATTTTGGGCGTATGTGCCTTTATTGTAAGCTAGTAGTAGAAGTAGTATTTTAATTAGTTTCTATTTATTTGATTTTTAAAAAATAAGTAAGAACAATATAAAGTTCAAAAATATACTGAAGCTGAACACTTTAATTCATCAAAAATTTTTAAAACTATATAACGCTCAACCACACACTTTTATACAGCAGATGTTTTTTAGAATTTGTATTTTGCTAGTATTATAACATAAGATTTAGATTAGGCATCCATCCTGTAAGTACTTTTTGAACGAACCATTTTTTTGGCACACTTTTAGAGCTCTGCCTGGCGTGAATAGTTAATAATAATAAAAGTTCTTTGAATTTAAAAAAAAGTTTTTTTATAAGAAAATATTTTAAAAAATTGAGAGCTTAGTTTATTCGCTCTTCCTTGATTTTAATGTACCAATAAAATTATTGCATTAATAATTTTATTATTCTCTTTGGAGATCCTTTAGATTATTTGATTAGGGCTCAAGAGAAGATATTTAAAACCGAATATAAAATCATCGTAAACCAAATAGTCGCTGTCGTTACTACCACGACTGCAAAAATAATATAATTAACATAATTAAATAGTATAGGCACTAATAGGCAGACCGAACGATATGATGAACAGGATAATATTATTTATATATCGCGATTCTTTATTATACACGACCTACTCTGCGTTCTGCACCTTTGGTATGGTACTGGTCCTGGACCAAATTCAAATATGTGCCTAAGGCATAAGTGCTATTCAGTTGCCTTTACCTACATATACTACCTACCTCCAATAATAGTAATAATAATAGGTATACTAGGTACTTTAATTTTGAGTATCTGACGCTCACACATTATTTCTGATGAAATCCCAAGAAATTAGAGTGATGCTACTAACGAATGGTTTAGTTCAAAGAGCTATAGTAATAATAAAAAAACCACTAAAATTCAAATTGGTAATTAAATGTTTAATTATGTCTCCATAATGCTCTGTTTTTATACACTTGGAACATCTGCATCTTAAAAACAACGGAATCATTGTACAGTAAAGGTACAGGTGACCCACAGCTGATTTTTTTCTTCAAGAAAAAATACCGGATTAAAAAAAAACACAAGCTTAAACTTATTACACAGTACCTATATAGGTTCCATACTATTTAGATAGGAAACCAATTTAGTAGCTAAACCTAATTTAAATCAATGAAATTGCACAAAGGAATGTCGTAGCACGTCTCCATACTCTGTGGTCTGTAGTAGTTTTACGTATAGTATGCAAATTTTTAATCTTACGGTTAATCTCTATACGGTTAAATTTAGATACAAATTTTACTTTAAAATTAAAATGAGTATTTAAAAAAAAACATATTTGTTTGTGTCTTACCTTAGAGTTAGAGAAAAGACCACTCCATCGATTAGTTTGCTTAGTATTTTTGACTTTGAGGGATCCTTCGTGTGAAATAAGTCCCGTGGTGGACTGTGGTTGGGACCCTGGTTGCCAACTGGGGGGAGCACCAAGAGTTCCACTAGTACCCGTGGACAGGGAAGAATTGTCGAAGGTCGTGTTTGCCGGAGTCCCTGTCGTACTCGTCCCAGAATAACTTGCATCTTCAGTAGACACACTGAAAAACTTGTGCTTTCCCCGCTGCAATAAACACACAAACGGAATTGTCTTTTTAGTCTTTGAGCTTTCAGAGCATTTAAGTTGAGAATGAAAATCAAAAATTAAAATAAAACACACACACAAACACACACACACACACACACACACAAGCAGTCACAGAATCCACACGTCACTCACGAGTCATAGTCCGTTTCGATTTCAGGTTTCGGAAGATTGCTATACAGAATAATGATAACACGGCGGGGACTAGACTATACATGTACTGCATGCAGATATCCCTACACAGTCACCGTCACAGTCACTCGCACCGAGCCCAGTCCCGGTCGCGGTCCCGTCAGGACAACGGGAGTTATTACAGTTTTACAGTCCACAGACGCTCCTGACGAAGCTCGAAACACCGGAGCCGGAGCCGTAAAACCAAGAGAGATAATCGGTGTGGCGATAGTGGATGAAGAACATAGACGGGAGCGGGACGAGAGCGCAGCCAGGGAGACTGCGAGAGTGAAATCAACTGACGATGAGTTGAGTTACTTCAACAACCACAACGACAGACGAAACGAATGACGATTATAAGAATAACTTTTCCTATGGTTTTGAACGGGGAGAGACGGTGACGGTGAAGCCATTCATTTTAATTTTCTTTGTGTGTGTGTGTGTGTGAGTTAAAGTTAAAAAAGCGACTGCTTGGTAATCTCGTGTAAAAAAATGTCTCCGTACATAAAGGACCTTCTCCTCCCTCCTCATCCTCATATAGTAACGTTCATGTTTTTTTTTGTATTTGTATAGATTCCAGGAGGGAGAAACGCTTCCCTGTAGTATTTCTTCCCGTAAGCATAGCACATTGTTTTTGCGGATTTACGATTAGAAGAAAAAAAAGAGCGACGGAGTGAGAGTAGGAAAGCATGTTATTTACAAATTGTTTTCGACTTGAGAACCTTGTCTCATAACTTGATCCATTTTTTTTCTCCCTCTCCCCGTCGCCGTCCCTCACACCAAGACACAACCAAGAGAGAGAGAGAGCGGCAACGGCGACGCACTCAATGTCAGAAACGCACATTTAACTCAACCCAATGTGCACCACGTAGGCACATATCTGTACACCTAGGTACAGGCACCGGTCCGGGTCCCGGTCCCGGACCGGCTACCCGTACATAATCACAGTCCCAACGCGAATGCCACCGAGGACCTAGCCGTCTCCGTCTCCAACTCCGGCCCTGGTTCTGGTCCTGGGGTCTCTGTATGTAAAGGAAGATAGACAGAATGGAATTCCCCCGGATTCCATCACACCGCCTTCATGTCTATTTACAACAATGCAATACATCCTCCTCCACGGACATTACAGTCTGTATTTTGTATTTTCTATTGTATTCTTCATCTATAATATGGGTGTCCTGTCATGTCTTTTGAATTTGAACAAGGAAATACCTCCCTACAAATATCTGCGTACTCCGAGAGCAGGCAAAATATGCACAATATTTTTAAATTTCGTAGTGCTTCTTTGCACCTATACAGTTACAGTGAACAGAAATATGTAAATCGCTGGCAGCCTGTGACTTTTTTGTCGTTGACTTTACAATATAATAAGTACGAACCTACCTAGCTACATAGCTATATGTGTGGCACTCGACATCCGATCCGAAAGTGAGATTGCCATTAAAATCAGAGAGAATATCATAACCTAGCTATTTTTTTTACATGTTGTACTATAGTAAACCATCACTCTACATCTACCACCATCACCACCCAAGGCGTCCACGATTAAATCCGGCCGAGCACTCAAGATCTAAATTAAACTGACTCGACAAAGCTTCTGTCTTCTAGAACTACAGCTGAAAATAGTTGCCAATTTGTCAAAAAATAATTAGCAATTAAGAATTTACAGGGAAGTTAATGGAACACAAAGTGTTACATAATTTACTTTCCTAATATAATTAAAACCAAATATGTAGTGCACCATAACTAAAAAAAAAGAAGAAGAAGAAGATGTGTAATTATAATAAATCTGGTACAGATAACCCCACAATAAATAATGAAGGGGTCGCAACCTACTAATCAGAGAGGAGATCAGATCACTATAGTGAGAGGAAGGAGGGGGGAGGGCAGCCATTCATTGCTCAACTAGACGCTTTTCTACAGACATTACATATTGTGGAGTTTACAAAAAAAGGAGCAAATAATAATCATACAATAAAAATGAATCTCCTTTTGGTTTCTAGCTTGAATAGTTTGTATGTGTGTGTCTGCATTTTTTGTTTTGAAAATACTATATAGTACATAGTAATAATAATATTCGCACAAAGAATAGGCTGATGGCCAAAGTGTGAACTGAATTGAAAATTCAAGTACAGGGTCTCTCTCTCTCTCTCTGGACTGGAAGAAGATGTCTTCTGCTGAACACATTATTATGTTGTAGTTATAATGCCAAAAGGAAATTCATTTCTCTCTCTCTCTCTTTACCCTTCACTGTTTCAATCAGCTCATGAATGAGATGAGCTTACATGACTCAAGCGCTCAAAGCAGGAGCAAAGTGTAAGGAAAACAGTCAACACCGAAACCGAAAACAAAACCGGAGCACGTCACACCACACCACAGTTTGGAGTCACCACAGCATTGCAATGGTGTTGTAGTCGTCGTAATCGGTAGTACCTACATAAGGTAGGTACGTATAGTCTCAAAGTGTTGGAGGGAGAAATAGAAGGCACAAGAAAAAAAAATGAAAGAAGTATAAGAAGAAAAAAAAACCGCGACGTTCTTCGAATAAGAATGTCGATGATGATGTTAAAATTCGGTGACGGTTTCCTTTTCTCCACGGATCTCATTCTCGTTCGCATTGCCAAATTCAAAAAGATGAACACTCAGCTAAAATCTGATGTGGAACGCTTCAGATGCACATGATTACTTCCAAAGTTCTTTGTCTCTCTCTCTCGTAGACATAACTATAGTATATAGCTATACTACTACATATATGAAAATGAAGCTGGTTAAAATTATCTATATCATGTACCATGGTCATGACCATGGTCATGCTGTACATACATATGCATTAACCACGTACCTACCCTTACTGCTATAGAGGTAGGTACATGTTTTAAATTAAAATTATTTCAGTGTATAATATGCTTCTTGAAGCGAATTATTATGCACATCCTTAATAATATATACTCAATTCAGTTTACGCTATACTTCGCATGAGCAAACGTTATTGCATAATCAGTCAGTGTTGCGAATAATATTAACTGATAAATACTCACAACAACTAGAATTTTATTCAGGAGGTGTGGAAGCAGGATGAGCTTTCACCAAGAGGCTCGCAAAAATATTATTTTCTAGTATCCAGTTCCCTATTTTTTAATTTCAATTTTTGAGAAAGCTCATCAGATTTTGGAGGAAGATTTATTTTATTGTACAATAATTAATTTTCGTCGACTCTAGTTTACATTGCTGAACTAGTATTTTCAATACAATCTAAGAAGTTTTTTTTGTGAGTAAGTAAGGAACTTGAAGCCGAAGCCAGAGTCTCCAAGTATCAGAATGTTATTTAGTAGGCAGTACTACGCAGATACTTAAAGAACTGAAAGTTTTCTTGACAGGACTTGTCCTTAAAGCCCAAGTCAATCTCGATATTCTAGATCCCATCACATCACATCGTTAGATCATTATGGTTTGTTTTTATTCTTCCACTAAACTTCCCCAAGAGCAAGACCAAGAACCAAACCAAAACTACCACTAGCAATACGAGCAGAGCCTATACTTCTATCTCGTAGACTAACTACACACACAGCTAAATAAGCTCTCTATATCTCGGTCCTGACTGTTGAGGATGTGGGTAATTGTAATGGTAATTATGACTACGGAAAGCTGAAGGATAAGTTCAAGTTTAGGGCTCTTAAAGTGAACACGGATTGTCATTCAGCAGGGCCACAGTTTCAGCTTTACAATCACTCATGAAGTCAAGTCTATTTGAGCTCAGATTGAACTTTTACAATCCAGCAGACTCTACAACATACTACAAGATATAGGTATATCTCTCAAATTTATTTGTATCCATCCAAACTCGAAACCATTTTACTATTTACTCACTCACTACTACTGGTACTGGTTATACTATTGGCAAGTAAAGTGTTATTCAAAGTGTAAAATCCCGTACAGAGTATATAGCCGGATCTACATGTGACATTATACCATGTGAAGGTATAGAGGAAAATGTGACTTTTGCATTAATACACTGAGTCTTATTCTCTACACCATTGGCATTCATTCTCCGAGTCGCAGTCATTCGTATTGGCATGACACGGCAGGACACATATTGAGTTGTACCCAAGAGTCAAGGACTTGAGTAACTTCCTTTGGTTTCGTTCCTTCTTCCGTCGTCGTACGAGATTTTACATTTACAGTTTACTACCTATGCACTTATAGCAGAGTCACCAGGAGTATTTACATAAGCTTTACCTTCTCACTCGACTTGATCGTGTATATGTATCACTCATGAATGCACTCAAACTGAAGGAAGACGACGACGGGACGGGACTGTGAGATTGTGATTGAAGAGAGTGAGTGAAAAAAAATTAACTTGGCACAGTGGAACCGAACGGAACTGCCAAAGTGTCTGCTCATCTTTCAGCCACTTAAGTAACGCGACTCTTCTTCTCATTACACTTATAATTGCCTAATACTCTATGTAATATTATTGTATGTGTACAACTCTCTCTCTATGGAAACTACAGGGGAGACATAAGTATCTTTACTTTACTTCAAGCTATAATACGGAGGCTTTTCATGAGTGCCTCCCTTTTAGAATATCCCCAACTCCAGACCTATGAGCCTGTAACTGTATTGAGCAAAATACTTACATCTCAAGTGCTTGCAATATATAGGAGTCCTATATTATAGCATGTGAAAATGTTCACGAAAGGTGCAAAGCAGTCCATCACCTATCCCTATCACAGTATCACTTCAAACTTAAAAATTAATAAATCCACAAGCTTTGAGCTTTTGCACCAAATTACAGATAATTAGATGGTACTGCAACAACTAAACTACTAACTACTAATTTCATATTTTATTTTTGCTTCAATGGTTGATAGTAGATATAATATTTTGCACTGTGTACTGTGTACATTTGTTAAGAGGGCAAGATTATACATGGGAGAGGTGCCTCCCAGTTAAAGTACCTACTTACTACTTTTTCTAAAGCCTTCTACACAGTCAGAGTCCATCGAGTTATTCGATAGTTATTTGACACTCTTAAGCTTTCACTCATCCGTATGTAATCCCTCCTACTCGTGTAGTATGCCCAAGTAATGCTCGAGGATAGTATGTATAATGCGGAGACTATACACTTAAACAGATTAAGGCGACAATTGCAATCCAAATACCGAAAGTTAAATAAACGAAAGGAAAACGAGATGGTAATCTCACTCAAGAAATACTTGACAATTTCTCTAGTCTACTAAAGTTACATTCTTGAGCCTCTATATTCTCAACTGATACTGGTACTGGTGTACGTCTCTGACACTGGAAAGTGGAAACTTATACATTATTTCCCCGGTATACAAAATATATATGTGCATATACCTATATTGCCGAAAGTTATATTATTTGGTTAGGATTTCGATATCGAGAACTATGCCATTAACATTGCGCGCCGCATGTACACATAAGATTTACGGTGAGAATTCGGAATAAATTATGGATGCATTCAGAATCATATAGAATAGAATTCATTTCATCGTTCTCGCCCTTGTTCACGTTCACTGCAGTGCAGTCAACCATCCAGCAACTAGGTAATAAAAACATCAGCACCATCATCAACAGCTCCGCATCGGTTCAGTTGTCTCTGTCGTTCATTTGTCGTTTCATTACATTTATAAAAATCATTTTGAAATTCAGCAGTCCAAGAGAAACGTAAATGAATAGCATTTTCTTTTTCGGATCTCTTTAATTTCACAGAAATACGCAGAAAATAATAACACGATGGAGGTGACGATGTGTGATGAAATGAAAGGCGTCAATGTTGACTGCTTCATGTCATGACTGGAGGACGGCGGGTCTGGCGGAAGACTCAAACAGTCCAAGTTTCAAAATGAAACTAATTATTGTGCATTACGTGATATAAGTATCACAAGTAATTACAGTAAAAAACACGATTAAAACTTAATAAAAATGGATGCGAACTTACTTGAGACGATTTCCTTGAGGGTTGCTTAAAAGATCGCGTGTGAAATTTTGAATCCGCTTCTTTGGCTGTTAAAAAATAGAGAAAACAAAAACAATGTTAATTATAGAGTTAATACAACTGCAACATTCACATAAAATATGTAATTCGTTCCCGTAAAATAAGTTTGTGAGCAGGCCACTATTTTATAATTATACATAATTAATCATCCCTTTCGAATGTTGAATTGACTACGTGCTATTATTTGTGACTCTATCATCATAAATTGACTCGTTTCCCTATCGAACATCGAAGGACTTACGTAATACATACTCAATAATGCATTCAACATTATTTTTTGGTTGTACTACCACTACCAACAACCAACTACGACATCACATAAATCACAACAAGAACGAGAAGGAGAGAGCTGGATTACTTTTGACTTTCAAGTTTTTTCTTGAAGATAGCCCAGTATACAGATTGACATTCAAGATATGGTTAACGGTTGTAATCATAAACGGTGAGCCAAGGACATATTGTTTAAATATATTAAAGATGCATGAAAAGAGCAAAAAGTTGGACTTGAAGTAACGGTGGCGGTGACGACTGTTCGACGTACACAGGAGTGAGCAGGCGACCTGAACGTATCCCTACCAACGTAAAGGACCATTAACTATTAACTCTACAGAACTAGAAGAGCCGAAGACCGAAAACGATAAACCTTACGAGTCCCGGTCCCGGTTGCTTTTGACTACGTACCATGAAATTAGGATGTCGACGACTACATAGTGACTGGAGGAAGAGGAAAGGGACTCGACTTCGACTTCCAATTCAACTCAAGTGTCTTTATATTGGAGATTGTGTATAGTTTTGTACTGCAGACTGTAGGACATAGGGGAGTAAATGTAGTGCTTGTGTTCTGTTGTACGCAGTTGGTTCTCACAGACCGACTAATTGGTATTTAAATGACACATAATTTAATGAGGAGGAGGATGTAGAATTTGTGTGCCCCGTTGAAATCATGTAATCAATGCGTCATTCTGATTAAATAATTGCTCTCGCTATACAGAGTACAGAGCCAGAGCCAACTCCTTCGGGAATATCATAAGCAAGTGTGAGTGTATGTTTGTATGTGCGGTGTGCCCTGCCATTGCCGTGTCTATGTCGAGAAAATGGACCCACCTACAAAGGGCACCTTCCTCCAATTTCGAATACTTCATCAACACCAGAACACCTCCCACAATCGGGAAAAAACTCACATTTACAAATTTACGACTCACACCTCCTTTTTTCTTTTCCTTTCTTTCTCTTTTTATTTCTTTCACATTTCTCTCAATTTACAATTTACATAATATTCTGTAGGTAGTTATAATTGGTACATCCCTTAAAAAGCGAATAGGTATACACATATAGATGTTTCTGTTTTACCCTGTAATATAATTGCAAGATAAACTATATATAGCTACAATCGTACATGATATATTGTTTTATTTTACACAGTTAAGATTTACTCCACAAAACTCTGCACTATATCCTCCTGGAATTCAGAGCACGTCACACAGATATATGATTATATATTTTGGAATGGAAACATCTGGAGACGGAGATGGAGATGGAAAAGCTTAAATATACAGCAGCTGTGTAAATTAACTCTGAGCTGACTGGATGCGATGGATCAAACAAAAACTGAAAACGGGACTAGAGCCACGGGGAATTTCGTTTTTGAGTCTGTAATTAATTACAATTACGGTGCGGTGTCAAATATGCTTTTTTGGCGCATTAGTTCTTAGATATTGCTAGGTTAAAACGCATATTCTACAATTTATCCCCATAAACTAATGAATTAAAACTTTTACGTGTAAGTTATGCAATTTTTGACTACATCGAAATGGCTTTCCCTTGGTGAATACTGCTGCGGTAGCTTAGGGTGGCTTTCGATTTAATGAATCCATTAATTATGATAATAATAATTACTATAATTATGATTATTCCAGACGGGGAAGTATTGGAATGAGGACAACCAAGGCAAGGGTTTTTTTGTTGTTGTGGGGAGGTGGTGGTGGTAGGAGGTAGGAGGGGGGACCATTCGGATGTTCGATGCGATGTGATCATGCGATTCAAATCCTACTACTACAAGCGATGACTGTAATATGGCAAAGTATTTGAGAGAAGGAAGTGGAGAAGAAGAAAAAAACCTGAGACGTACAGTTAAATTCCCCGTTCCACAAATCAATCAAAAGTCAAAGGACTTGTGGGACGGGAACTGTTCGCCGAGTGGATACACAATTACCAGAGAGGTGCATAAATAACACCCGGGTTGTGACGATAATAAATCAAGCCAAGAACTGTCGTCATTGTCGTAACTTTTTTGGCCACACTGGAGCCGCCTATCATTTCCTTTTATACACATTATAAACCGTCTTGTCTACCGTTTCCCGATCCCGCTCACCATTTGGCTCCATTAGGACTCTCCACTCAACCCGTCTTTCTCCCTTGTACACACAGAGACACGACTCAGGAACCATGTGGAACGCAATGTCTATGTCATCATTGTATCTGACTCACCCATTTCTAACTTTTAATGCTTGGATATATATGTACCCTTATACCATACCCTTCGCTTAGAGCTATGTAGCCTTACATCATCATGTAGTATTATTACTCTGAAAACCAAACCATGTAAAACCCTAAAACTAAAGAATCGAATTTCGAATACCACAGTCATCCATATCCATATCCATTATTCATGTAGGTACCTTGGGTAGTTTTGAGTTGTGCAAAACTGCAGAGAGCTCGCGAGTGTAGGTAGCTACTATAGATAATAAAGGGAACAACGATGGAACTCTCACCAAACACATTTACCACATCACATTCTCGATTCTCTAGCTTTTACTTAATATGAGTAGGACTCTCCTATCTGTGTACAAAGACCAGATACACAGCCCGCATCTATCTCCAACACCACTACATTAGTTTTATTATAGGTGTAGGTAGTTTCGACAGTATAGTAACTATATGCATAGTCGTAGTAGTCGGTGTTGGTACTTTGAAACTGGCAGACTTTAAAAGATTGAATCCCAAGCAAAGGGAAAGAATTTGGACTTGTGCCTAACACTTTATTTGTAGCTGTTTTACCAACTGTGACTTGACTTGGTTTTCCTCTGACTTTTGTCTTGTCTTCTGACTCTCGCTGTCGACTGCCTCTCTGTTAAATGGAAGTAGTTTGAGTTGGAATTGGAATCCTTTTTATTTTTCTCAAGTCATTGGAGACTATCATCCTCCAAATCTACAAATCTTCCCTTAACTCAAATCCTTCAGAGAAACACATAACAAAACAAAAGACAAGACTCAACTAGAAAGTAACCTACCTTCCCATACCCTCCCGTCCGAGACTCCACAAGGAGTTAACAAGATGAAAATATAATAAAAAGTAACAGGCACAGAAAAAAAAAGAAGTCGAGCAATGACTTTTCAATCTGAATTTGTAACAGTAATAAAGTGCCTACAAATAAAGTAGGTAGGTAGGTAGCGGTAACCTCTACTCTAAACGGATATATTATGTAGGGGTTTTAACATGGTAAATGTAACATTCGGAATGTTTTAAGTGTGGTCCAATTTCTTGCTCGAACCCGAAATCCAGAGTCCGAAGTACCTAAGTAGTCCATTCTCAAAGCAAAATGTAAACCTCTCGATTTCGACCAGCACACTGACTTTCATACGATTATAGATACAGAGTACAATGCAGTACGAAGATACAACATTTAGTACTTGTACCCTATGCATCAGAGACATCAATTGCATTATGATTGCCATTATAAATACATTAGGGACGTCTTTTAAATTGGGTCGGGCCTTTCGCCTATGGCTCCTTGACGAGCGGAATTATAATGAGATGAGAGTAATAAAGAAATTTATGTATCAATAATTTTCTCATGAAAAATTCTTGACGGGATTAATTTGTCTTTCTAAATTGTGCCCGTCCCGCTCCTCATCATCAAAATTCAACATTCCATAAAGTGCCTTCACCAAAAATAATACTACACATGCTCAAAGGTACAGAGAGAGAGAGATGGAGTGTAGTTGAGCGCCGTGGGGAATTGACGAATTGATTCATCAGAACGTTAACGTATTTTTTATGAGCCTTGAAACTTAATAGTAAGTGAGTGGATGTGCTATGTAACTGTTCAACACTCACATTCAGCTGTAGTACAGATAGATGAGCTATATACCCAAGTGGATACACGGCCATTGAAATATCAGTCACTATAATAGTCAGTGTATACTATAGGGAAAAGTAAAAGTGTAGATTCGAGTATTGTTCAATGTTTTTGTAGAAAGTGGAAGACTAGATAATTTTCCCCAACTATATATTATCTCTCTCGTCTAACATTAGCCCCTTGCCTTAGCCCATGACCTTTACAAAAAGTAGATTTTTGTCCAAGAAAAATTTCCTTTCACCATCAACAAAAAAAGTTAAAGATTCAAGTAGTTCAGTTCGTGTCCTTGCAAAATTCTCAGGGCCTTCTTCTTCAGAAGGAGTAGTAGTAGTAGTACATAAACGTCGAGTTAAAAGCAGAACTCCGATCTCTCGCCTGGTCATGGCCACACAGTCAGTACACATTCCAACGTGGAGCTCACACTCACAATTCACAACATACACACACATACAGCACTCTACATTCTGCATCCAGATGCAGACAGACGACTAAAATGTGCACAGCATTGAATCTCACATCATCCAAATGCAATCTCTCCTTCTCGGCATATAACATGTTATAGTTATATCCATTCCTAGCCGTGGCCATATAGTCTTAGGTATATGACTTATGAAACGACTCACACATAAAATGTAACATGGGATTTGAAAGCACATGTACCTAGATTTAATTATATATGAATGAGTGGAGTATATAGCAAAATATGGGTCATAGGCCATCGCATCTCCAGCACCAGCACCAGCACCAGGCAGGCTGTGAGAGACAAACGAAAAATGATGGATGCTTAAGTTGTTGGACCCCATTGATTTATTTACCTCCTCACCCTCACCCAAGAAAGAGCGCTTGAGTTCAGTTAAGAGATTTCTTTTGAGCGAAAACTATGATTTTTATTTCTCTAGTTATAAATCTTGATCTCTCCTGTTTTTCTCTCCACTGACTGAGGAAGTAAAGTAGGTAGCCACCTACTTTGTTTTTTTTCTACATATAAAGTGGAATGTTGTGATGGTAAATATGGAAAACGGTACTGCGAGGTATTGATAGCAGTAGCGGGAAACAGACAAGGAAGGTTGGGGATGGAAAACCAACCGACGTCGTCGGTGCAAGCAGTAGTTTTCCACTGCGTATAGCAGGAGAAGGATGTAGGTATAGGAGAGGAGCGGGGCTAGGAGTATAGCAGGTAAAGTAGGGCAAGTGGAAAAGACGGTTGGAGCTGAGGAGTATGACGTAGGCACTCTCTCGATCGTACGATCCTCGTCGTCCTCAGCAGGCGAACAGAGCCAGGACTTCACTTCCTATTTTACTCGTCAAGGAGACACAACTAGGTGGAAAGCTAGTAAGTGAGGAAAATAGATAGCCCGTCAGCCATCTTGTATTTGTTTAATATATTTATATTTATTTATTCTCCTTCTTATTCTTCTCCTCTGGAGATCTTTATTTAATTACCCGAAAGGGAATAAGATTGTGTGTATTTAAGAGATCATTAATTGTTATTCGCGGAGTGAATTTTGTACATTGTGTGAGGTTAAGAGAACAGTTCCAGAGTTCATTAAAAGAACACTCCCTTAAAACTATATTCTTGTGCTGTAAACCATTGAACATTGCATAGGCATTTATTGGCTTACTGGAGCCAGCACCGTAGTACTGTAGTGATACACCCAGTTCACCGGGTACCGGAGTATAACGGTCACCATTCTCATACTCCGGGTGTGAGTGTCGACGGTCGTACCGACACCTACACACCGGGTCATTATAGTCGTGCATTCCCATCCTTAACCACGGAGCCCATACCGAGTCACCGGGTTCTTCGTAGTCAGTCCAACGTATCCAGACTCCGTGAGCAGGAACTTCGTAAGCGCGGTCTGCTAGTCCCGGTCGCTCCTTCTGTAAATACGCGAGCGAGTCGAGGACGATCCCGGCCACCGAGGACCGCGTCGTACATCAATCGCGGTCGAGGAAGAGGAAGATCACCAACAGCAGAGACCGACCCGGTCGCGTTCTTGTTCCAGCCACCTGTCCCGGTCGTGGTACGGGGGAAAAAGGGAGATATTGGGAAAATCCAGTTTACACTGGCGACCCTGCAGGACACAAAACTTTCGTTTTGTTCAAGTACCGAGGACAACAGCACAATCAGGTGAGAACCACCAGTTCCACATTTCTGTTTTTTCTAAAACTTATTTATTTCTAAGTTTACCGTAGCTAGTCGACCGCGACACACAATATTGATCTTGTCTCGGTCGGAAGGGTAGCATATGAGCATACTACATCATACGGCAGGAACGCATAATACCGAGTTGAGCATAGACGCGAGTACCTTGGTCGGCGGTCGTGGTTTGACAGGAGTAGTCGAGCACACCAGAGCCCCGAAGCAGGCCAGATTCAGCCTGTCCGTAGAGAACTTGCCGCATAGCGCAGACCGCGACTCGGTCGCGGGGTAGACTCGGTCTCGGTAGTCGTAAGTAACATAGGCAACCGCGACATACCTCATAAGTTAGGGAAACAAAAAAGTTCCGTATAGGTCCGGCCCAGGTTAAAGAGGTGGTAGTGCATAAGCAAGGGCCAAGCCTGAAGACCAGGGACCGGGACCGAGATGAAGCCAATATGCGACATCAAGACGGAGGGGGTAACGTGGACGGGCCGGGAAAGCGAGCTGCTCTCAAAGCAGCTTCTGCTGGAAGACCCGCAGACACCGGGGGCATGCGACCTGTTGAACACGAAGAAGAGGTGGTATATATATCAATACCAACTGGAAGTGAAGGAAACACCCAAGCCTATGACACCATCAGAAGTGGCGCTCGCATTTGCAGCATATCAACAGCAGATGATGACGGCGGAGTTTGATGGGGCAACCGCCTTCGAGGGGGTTACCGAGCTGAGCCAAGTGGAAACGAAGAAGTTAGAAGACTCGGTGAAGCAAATCGCGACCGCGTCAACGAGCGGCCCGGTGGCACCGAAGAAGGCAGATGCCCCAGGAAAGACAATGCTGGACTATGTGATGCAGATGTCGAAGGATATGCAGTCCATGCAGTTGGTAGTCCAGTCCATACAAGCGGACCAGGGACGCATCAAAGCCCAGTTGGCAGGAGGCAAGAGTCTGGGAGGTCCAATAGTCCCGCAGGGGAACTTGCTGCAACAGGCCACAGCAAGTATTGGCCACCAACAGCAACAGCAAGGGTCAATGGGTACCGGGACGAAGCAACCATCTACACCGGGGGTCATCTTCAGCGCGATACCCTCGCAACAGCCCAGCCAGCAGTCGCATAATAGCTCGAGTAGTACCACGTCAGTACCGGACATTTCGGACATGGCAGACCATTTGCTACAAGTCCTAGACCAGCAAAACCAGAACACCCGGCATGCCCAGGAGTTACAGCGGGAGCAAACACAGCTGCTAGCAGGGATGATGGCTCCGACTGGGCTACACATCATACCGCAACCCTTCGATCCCAGGGTAGACATTGCACCGACCTACATAGACGCATTCGAAGCACACCTAGAGATCCACGGAGCCCAGCCGAGGGCGTACATTCAGATCTTCCAGAAGTGCTTGACAACACCGGCAGAAGCATCCTGGCTTAAGGCAACGCTTCTGGATGTGAACCACACTTGGGCAGCAGTAAGAGCGGAATTTCTGAAGGCGTACGACCGGTCGAGCGCGCAGTCCGTGTTAAACAGGGTAGTCAACTGGAAGCAACAGGCTCACGAACCAATACGGCAGTGGGCATCCGATTTCTACACCCTGCTGAAAAGCATCAAAGAACCTCATGCTTGGGAGCAACGAGAAATTATTAGTCGCATTAAGCAGAATATGCATAGCTCGCTGTACGGAGCATTCCCACCGGGGACAGTGGTCCCGCAGCGATTGAATGACTTTATTAGACAAGCAGAGGAGTTCCACAGAAACCGGGTCCGAGCCGAAAAAGAGAAGGAAGCGTATCGGCCGTGGACTCACCAAGACCGAAGCAGAGGCCGGGACCAACAGTCGTCCCAGGGGCAGCGGAACCAGCGTTGGAACTCAAGAGACCGTCCGCGAAGCAACGAGCGGAATCCCGGTCCCGGGGAGCGCGGAAGGGTGCAAAGTCGAAGCCCGCAGACACAGAACTCACCGGGCCGGTCGAGCCCAGGACGGGACAGATCAGTTAGCCCTCAGGGTAGACGGGAATCACCGCGTCGGGATAGACAACCAGAGCGAAGAACCGGGAAGTGGTGTCACGTATGTAGTAGGAACACGCACAACACAGAGGATTGCAGGTCGGCGAAGGCTAAGGTTATGGCGTTAAAGATACTGGCCCAGGCGTGTACCGAAGAGGAAGTCGCAGAACACCAGACCGGGACACCACCGACCGGGACACCAGAAGGAATGCAAGGCCTACAAGACTCGGTAGAAAATGAAGAGGACCCGGACGAGAGACAGTTATTTAATGCGTTGCGGACCGCGAAGAATAAGGAAGAAGGCAGCGTACTGAGGCGAGACCGGGATCGACAACCAAGTCCCGGTGAAGATCAAGTCCAGAAGGCGATAAATAAGTTGGAAGCCAAATTCGTGCCTTCGGTACTACCACCGACTTTAAACTGGGTTCAGACACGGACAGACAAGGGGACCCGTGTCTTTTACACCGGATAAACAAAGCCCCTTACGCCCTAGTCAACATCAAGCATAAACAAAAGTTATTTCCGTATTTCGCGTTAATAGACTCGGGCTGCACCGCGCTCGCTATATCCAAAAAGGAGTGCGATAGACTAGGGTTAGAGATAAGAAAGTCTTCAGTACAGATGTCGGGGTTTGATGGTAAGGTAGTGACAGCGGGAGGTGTAGTTACATTAGATATGAAGATCGCGGGTCGGTGGTTTAGAGAGGATTTCCTGGTCCAAGAGGGACTAATGTGCCCTATCTTCATCGGGAACAAGTTCCGATGGAAGCATGGCTTGAGCTTCGACGACGTGAAGGGCGAGATGCGTTGGGATGTCCCGACCGAGGAAGAGAAGGAGCGAGATGCCGGGTACTTTGTCCGTGGTTTGTCAGTAAAAACCGCAAAAGACGTATGTGACTTGTCACTAGCGTCGACCCCGGACAGGTACGACCGGGCAAAGCTAGGGACGTCGTCCGTCCAAGTGTTCGTCGAAACTCTGGTGAAAAAGTATCCCGGGGTAGTACGGAGTGATGGTAGGTCCGGGATTACGAACGCGATCATCCACGATCTGCGTATCCCGGAGGACTGCCCGGTGATACAATGCAAACCTGCTCGAAGACCACCGGCAATAGCAAAGTGGGAAGACGAGACATTGCATGAGTTGGAGTTACAGGGTAAGATACGGCGGTCAACTTCGGCATATTCCTCGCCAGTATTAATTATACCAAAACCAAACGGCGATAAGCGAATGGTGGTAAATTATAAAGAGTTGAATAGCTACACACCGAAGATACAGAACCCGATGCCGATCATACATCAAATCTTGGAGCATCTTCCACCTAACCGAGTCATGTCCAAGCTGGACTTAAAGTCAGGCTTTTGGCAAATCCCCATAACAGAGAACTCCAAGAAGTTCACCGCGTTTCACACGCAGAATGCATGTTATGAGTGGAACGTGATGCCGATGGGGTTGAAAAATGCTCCAATGATTTTTCAGGATCTCATGAATAGGTTGTTTGGAAAGTTTGTGGGTGACTTCCTGCATGTGTACCTGGATGATATTTTTATCTTTAGCGAGACCGAGCAATTACACAAGGAGCACCTAGATTTCGTGTTTAAGACACTTCATAACTTTAATCTGACTTTAAACTGGGCTAAATGCGAGTTCGATCTACCGGAGGTTGAGTTCTTGGGCCACATCGTCACGCGCTTCGGCATCAAGAAATGCCCCAAGAAGGTAGCGGCGATCCAGGATTTCCCGTCACCGAGTACGAAGAAAGAAGTGCAGCGATTTTTAGGGGCCATTGGATGGTACATGCGGTTCATACCGCATTACGCCACTCAGTTAGAGCCGATATTTTTAAAGCTGAAGTCGGAGGCAGATCCGAATTTACCGTTCCGGTGGGGGAGGAGCCAGCAGACCGCGTTCGAGACGATTAAGGCGGAAGTGGCCAAGGAAATCACGCTAAACACGATCAACTACGACCACCCGTTGTACGTGTACACTGATGCAAGTGATGTAGGGCTGGGAGCGATCTTGGCCCAAAATTACTACTGCGAGTTGACCGGGGGAGACAGATTCCGGGTGATCGAATGTCGCAGCAAACTGCTGAATGCAGCGGAGCGTAAGTATGACGCGAGAGAGAAAGAGTGTTTGGCTATCAGGTTTGCAAACCGAGTGTTTGACCCCTTCATTAGATATCAAAAGGACGTGATTTTCAGATGTGACAACCAGGCGTTGACACATCTGAAACATGCGGCCATAAACGATCACCTCTATAACCGGCATATTGTCAGGTGGGCAATAGAGTTGGGTCATGTTGTCAATGACATAGACTTCGTGAAGGGCGAGGATAACAAACTGGCAGACTTGCTCTCTCGTGGCGCGCTACCGGACCCCAAATACGACGACAATCCAGATGAGCTAGACATGTGTGTGGAGAGTGCTTGCGTATGCCTGGCGACGTTTACCAACACAAAAGACAGAGTGGAAGTGGATATGGACATGCTGAACAAGGACATGCTGCGGGGCGTGCAGAGAGAGTGTGAGGCACTGTCCACTATTACCAAAAGCCTTTGCCGAGTCGGGGAGCGGTCTCGGTACCGCTACGATTATGTGATCGTCGAAGGAATCCTCTGTAGGTACGTCCCGTGTAAAGAGCGGACCGCGTCGCGGTCGATCCTGAAAGAGGGAACACCAGAAGGGGGCTTTTATAGCAACCAGGTGGATAAGTTGTGGGAACAGAGGCTAGAGGAGGACGAGCGGACCGGGCAACCAGGGCCGCCGGTAAGGGTGCGACCGTCTATGCTATTGAAGAAAGGTAAGCATATTAAATGGCAGCATCCGTTAATCCAGGCTAGCTTTTTAGATCCAGAGTCAGTAACAGCCAGGAAACGCATAGTCCCGGTCATACCGCAGTCCATAGAGCGGGATGTCATAGCACACTTTCATGATAGCACGATGGCCGGGCACCAAGGTGTAGAGCGTACGTATGACCGGATTAGGAAAAGGTTCTGGTTTTACAATATGCATAAGATCATAGAGGCATATGTGAAGACTTGCGCGGTATGCCAGTTAGTAAAGGCTTCAAACCAGGCGCAACCGGGAAAGATGGGTATTCACTCTTACAGGAACAACGTGTTTGAGTGTGTGCATGTAGACATTGTCGGGGAATTGACCGCGAGCGCGGGCTTCAAGTTCATTGTCGTTTGTGTGGACGAGTTTTCAAAGTGGGTGAGCATGGAACCCTTGACATCGGTATCGTCAATAAAGATCTTGAAGTTTCTGCAGAAGGTGTTTAACCAGTTTGGAACACCAAAGCGCATAGTCTCCGACAATGCGTCATATTTCTCGGGTGATGACTGGAATGATCAGCTACGCCAGTGGGGAACTACATGTGTTCATGTGGCACCGTACCATCCCAACCCGAACCAGTCGGAGCGGGCAAACCGTGACATTAAAAGTATATTACGCGCGTTTTGCATGGCGACCCAGACAATGTGGGCTAAGCAGTTAGGTGATTATATGGTAGCACTTAATACCGCGAAATCCAAGTCGTCCCGGTATTCACCATGCCAACTGAACTTGGGTAGAGACATACTATTGCCAATAGACCGTAAGATGCAATTATTAGAGACAATGAAGGTAACCGAGGAGGAGTACGGGCAGCAACTGATTAAGGATGTGACTTTCATCAGAGACCAGGCTCGGTATAATTTGAGGGAGGCACAGTTGCAGCAGAAAAAGTACTTTGACCGAAACAGGAGAGATGTTGTGTACGCGGTGGGCGATTTAGTTAAGATACGTAATAAGAAACTGTCCTCAAAGGAGGAGAAGTACGCGAAATCCCTTGGACCGCGGTACACCGGGCCGTGGAAGGTAGTAGAGGTGCACTCAGATTGGTCCTATAGTATCCAGGACCCGGATAAACCCAATAGCAATCCAATGAGGTTCCATACTTCCCTTATGTTACCTTACCACGAGAAAGAGAGCGAAGACCCGGTCCCGGTTGAGGAGTCTGTAATAAGTGCGGACGGAGAGGCGGGACCGGATACCAATGAGCGACCACAGCCAGACTCGGTAGGCACCGAGTCTGTACCATCACCAGATACCGAGACTGTACCAGACTCCGGAGGGGGTCACGGTAGCGCGGTTACCGCGACCGGGGGTACGAACCAGAGCACAGGTTGGAGAGGAGGTTTTGGACCTATCGACCTGTCAGATGATTACGAAGTAGATATTGATGACCCACCACCACCAAGACGCTATCCCGGTCGGGATCACAAACAACCAGTGCGTTTGGGCATCAACTACGCGATGACCGAGGAAGACACTGGCAGTGTCCATGAGTTCTCAATGTTAATGATTGAGATTGCTTAAAATAAATTTTTAATCATTTTTTTACTTCATCTTTATTCTTTCGTCTTTTGCATGGCGTGATACTGTAAAACGTGATAAAAATCGAAAAAAATCTTTTAAAATTTTATAAAAACTGAAAAAAAAGTGTGTTTTAGGTTAAGGTGGGAAGGATAGGGATGTCTTGACGGGCACAAACCTATTCTTCCTCACGTCCTATGGTGTGTACGACGTTAAACTGCGCCTCACGCCTGTCCCGATCTCCACCGTAGGGGCAGGCATAGAAGGTAAGATCTGAGCTTAGGCGAAGGTCTCGTACCTTCGTTTGTAGGAAGTCAGAGCGAGCAAGAGGCTCGGGCTCAAAGCTGCGGGAGCACATAAACCAGCCGGAGTGGAGCTCCATACCCCGAAGACCATCGCCAACGATGCTAGTCAGGGGATGCCGTGAAAGTCGGCCTAGCTCTAAGCTGTGAGCGATCTAAGTATCAGCAAAACCAACATCCCGTAGGCCTTCGACATAGATGCTAGCCAGGGGTGAGTCCGTAGGCCCGCATTAATCGCGCTAGGTCAGGACAGAGTGAGAGTGAAGGATGGTGTGTACCCGTTCCGAAGACCATCGTAAGATGCTAGTCAGGAGCGAGTCCTGGTACGCGGTAGTAAGAAGTTGATCCCGTAGGCCTTCGTAAAGATGCTAGCCAGGGGTTTCGTCAGAAATATGGTGTGCGCCCGTTCCGAAGACCATTTCAGATGCTAGTCAGGAGCGAGACCTGGTGCGCGGTCGTAAGACCAAAAAATCCCGTAGGCCTTCCTATAGTGTTGCTAGCCAGGGGTTCAGTGCGAAGTAGGGGGTGTACCCGTTCCGTAGACCATCTCAGGATGCTAGTCAGGAGCGAGTCCTGGTGCGCGGTCATAAGACCAAAAAATCCCGTAGGCCTTCCTATAGAGTTGCTAGCCAGGGGTTCAGTGCGAAGTAAGGTGTGTACCCGTTCCGTAGACCATCTCAGGATGCTAGTCAGGAGCGAGTCCTGGTACGCGGTAGCAGTGCAGAGAGCGGGATTGTCTCGTAGACCACCGGGGGTGCTAGTCAAGAGGCGAGTCTCGCAGCGGCGGTAAGAGAGTCGGGGGGATGTCCAGGTCGTAGACCATCAGGGATGCTAGTCAAGATATGGAATCCCGAAGCAGCGCGAGGCTCAAAGCTTTGTGAGGATAAACTAAGCCAAAACCCAGATCGCGGTCTGGAGGACGCGGTCACAAGCTAGGTTAGTTAAGCATAGGAGTAGAGAGAGTAGAGGCGCGGTCGGACGGACTGCGGTAAGGATGGGGCCAAAAGACAAAACGATGGACTTTCGTTTAATTCTTTTCCAATCAAGTCTGGTCTCAGTTCTTTTGGAGGTTAGGCACCGGGAATAAAGTAGTCAGACCCGGTGCGAGCATGGTACTCAAAGCTTTGGGAGTATAAACTAAGCCTAACCCAGACTTAGTCTGGAGGACGCTGGTGAAGATTAGGTTAGTAAATATAAAGATCAGCGGGACGAGCGGAGACGCGGTCATTCTGACCGCGGAAGATGTGGCCAAAACCTTCCATGGAACAATCGGCCGGCTTCGGATTTCAAATAAACAGCTGCCGAGAACTTCCCGAGCATGAATGAAATCGTAGAAGCTCGCATCGATTTATTACTGAGGTTAGAATAGAATCAGACGCAGGGGTGTCATGAGCTGAAGTATGACACGACACCGAAGTAGTCGCGGTCAGTCAGGGACCGGGATTATCAGCAAGTAAGGCAGAGAAGCGAAAGGTAGGCGCGCGTGGTAGAATGGACCTACTAGTACATCCAGGGGAATCACCGGTAGAGAGCCGCGTGTATAAACATTAAAACTCAGCCTGAATGGGGACCGCTCGGAGTGAGGTGTTGCGGAACCAAGAACTCGACAAGGGTACCATTCAGGAGCAAGCGACCGGATACCGGAAACCGTGGTGTGGTGTACGGTCACAGTTTAAAGTTTTCTGTGGGTAAGCAAAAAAGGTACGCGCTTAAACGTTAAGTATTTGCTCAATGCATCTTAGTTCGCACCAGAACACCTTAGAGTAGAGGAGACGACCGGGATGGTCTAGGATCATCCAGAAGTAGCGGGGAGTATAGTGGCGAGACCGGGTGACCGGGATCGCCGCACTGGTTTAGTTACGTTTTGGTTATGTTAAGTTTTCTTTGCGGTACCACGGGTACCGCGGTGATGGGATTTTGTTGTTTTGGCCGTGCCTTGGCGCGGCCACATGCATGAGTTTTGGGAAACACAGCGAGACGGGGGTGAGGGGAATCTCACTTAGACAATGTCTAATCTGTGGTTTTAAATTTTTTTTAGCATGGAAGCCCCACCGCAATGGGAGCTGGACGTCGCACAGGCCTTTGGCACTGTGTCCTGGACGGCTGCATCATGCAGCGAAGGATTGAACGATAGAGCGTTCATATCGGGATTACCTGACAACCCGATAGAGTTCGGGTGGCCTTCGCGGAGTATCAGGGCGGAGGCGCTCGAACGAGGCACGATTCGGGTCGCGGAGCGGCCACAAGATCATGACTCCCTTCGGGGGTTAACGGAGGCCTACCGGCAGCAGGCTGAAGATATGGAAGCCTTCAAACATAGTACGAAGGAAGATCTGCCAGCGAGGCGAATCCACTCATTTGTGGAGCGGGACGGGTCCTGGGACCAGAAGTCATTGAATGCAAAACCGTCCCCGACAAAGAAGCTGGTGGTGAACGCGGACATCAGCACAGAAGAGGAAATTAAGGCCGCGTTAGATAAGTTAGCGGGGGCAACACACGTTGGTGTGCACGTGTGGAGGGCTACCCGGCACACTACCAAGCGAGGTTACATATCAGTAATCGCGGTCACCGATGGGAACAACGTAGTGATCATGGGGTTTGCCACTTTACCCCACCCAGCCAGAGTAGTTGTGATGGAGTGGCTGGAGCAGCATAAGGCAACAAAGTGGTTCTACGGTCTGGGATCGCAGTTCGAGCTGTTGAGGAATTTCGCGGACACTCGACCGCGACACGCCGTAGATGTCAAGTACTTGTGGCAAAAGTTTTGGTCAGCAAAGTACAAGCGGGATGCACCGCGGCAAGTGGAAGTGGCAATGTGCACGGTGTTCCCGGGGATACAGGTGTCCCGGGTGGATATGGCAGAGGACACTAGGCCATCAAGAGATGAGGACAAAGTGATACTCCGGGACACGCAAGTGGAATTCATGTCGAAGGTGGTGTTAGGAGTGTTAAACTTGGGGCGGTTGTACGCGGAGTCTTATTCTCTACCGCGGATGGGCTACGAACGATGGTTAAAGGCAGTGCCGGACAGAATCGAAGTTTTAAGTGCACGGATGCCAGTAGTCGCGCCTCAATATACGGATGCGCTCCTAAAACAGGACGTGTTAATGCTGCTGAAGGAAGTGCGCGGTTTAGTAGATAAGAAGCAGTTCAACCTTCGGCAGAAATTCGACCCGAGGGGTCTCCTTTCCATCCTGCTAGTGCTTCGTAGGGAAATTGCGTACAGGCTGGATCTACGACCGGGAGAATGGTTAGCAATGCGGTCCATAGCATGGATGATCCAGGTACCGCTGATCCTGGGCAAGTCCAACAAGTTGAAGACCCAGGATACTCCGTCGAGATGGGCGTCTAAATACCGATGCGCGCAACAAGGGGAAGTGCACGCACATTTCAAGGACGCGTTTAGTGCCTTTGCTGAGTTCATCGATCTGTGGAGTGTAACGGACATTACCGGCGTCAAAGAAAAGGACGCGGGCAGGATGATGCAGGGGAAAAAGAAGTTGGACGGTTGGGTCAGGCTTAAGGAATTGCTGAAGCCGGTGCAAACACTGATGCACATGGACGCGATCAGTCTGCTGGACTCGACTGTGCAAATGGTAGACCCGGATGGGTGTGAGTCTAATGCCTCCGCGGTCAGGGACGAAGACTGCCGGCCAGAAGTGTTCATTAAAGATTGGGATGAACAGCGTAGTGTGACTCGGGCCGAGCAACGTCGGAAAGAGGAGGAAGACCGGAAAGCAGCCGCGGCACTGGCAGCTGAACAAGAGCGGATCGCGGCACAGCATCAGAAGCTTCAGGATGAAGCGATCGCGAAGTTGAATAAGAAGCTTCATGTAGGCCAGTCCGGGGCGTCGAGTTCAGGGACCAGTAGTAAGGCAGACAAGAAGGCCGCAAACAAGCCGACTCCGGCCAGGACCAGGAGCAAAGGGGGTGTAGTGCCAGCCGGCGAAGGCATAGCGGGACCGAAGCCTGTGAAGCGAAAGCAGGGGACACCGAAAGGGACGCCAGCCAAGAAGGTGAAGACGGTGAACTTGGCCACGGAGACCGAGGGCAGCGAAGAGGATTCCGAGTACGAGGGACAGGACCCGAAGCAGCTGCTGTCTACGGTAGAGTATGAGAGGACTCTGGCATCCAGCTTTATGAGCAAAGTTGGAGCGCAAGCGAAAGCCATCAAGGGCGCAGGGAAGAGAGTCATGAAGCTGTTGTTGGACACGGAGACCCGGGTATGGGATAGTAAGCATCCTGTATTAGGAAGGGTCTACGTGTTCAACGCAGTGAGTGGCTGGTTGCTGCTCCCGGACAACCACATCAAATGGCAGAGACGCTGGCTGGCAGACACGACCAGGGGCCCGGTATATGCTCCTACGCAACCAGGAATGTACGAGATCGGGAAGGTTTGCCGAGTCTGTCGGGCAGTCGGTCATACAGTGGTCTCGTGCTTGTCGGCGGAAGAAGAACAGCCAGAGCGACCAGAGGAATGGGTGGATAAGACCCAGCCTTATCTACGCAAGCCAGGCGAAGAGGACATTATGTTCCGGATGGATGTTATGCAGTCAGCATGGAACCGGGTAGAGGTGAGAGCCCATGAAGCGGACGCGCCGGCCGGGGAGAAAGAAGTTCTCCAGAATCAATTGTTGGGATTAGTGCGGGGGCCAGCGACAGTAGGCGCGTACGATTTGATGAGGGCGATAGAGGCTCTTCTGAAGGAGCAGCCTTGGATGTTGGTTCGGACACCTCGGGAACCAATGTTTAGAGATTCTGAGATGGAGCGCGGTCTCCAGGATGTATACCTGCAAGTAGCGGGAGTGCTGCGGTCGGTGGCTGACTTGCGAGCGAGGAACTCGAATCCTGATGTGTGGGCCCCGGTGGACCGGGACAGATTCTATAAAGAAGTTGCAGAGCGAGTCCTGGCCATGCAAGAGGAGCGAGCGGCACGGGCAGCAGACGTGTTCGGAAGTCAGAACACGTCCCTTCAAAGCGTGGAAGTAAAGGAGCCCGGTGCCGAGGACCCGGTAGTCATTGTACCAGGCAGTAGTCAGACGGAGACCGAGTCGCCAGAAGTAAGTGTTCTGCAGGAGATAGTGGTGCGCACGTCGGTCGGGTCGGGCATGCCGTTCTTTACGGATGATAATCAGCTGAGGATGCCGCTACGGTTCGATGGAAATGGGATGCCGATCGGGTTTAGCGATGCCAATACTAGTGGACAAGATGAAGCCTCGACCGGGACACCTGAAGTCTCGACTGGGATTACCGAAGCGGCGACCGGGATGAATGAAGACCGGGATGAGGAAGAGCCGGGACAGTCGCAGGAATGAGGAGGCATTATGTTGTATATGTGTCCATTAGTGTATGTGTGAGTTTGGGGGTTCGTGGAACCGGGAATAGTGTATTTTTGTATTTTTATATGGTTCTTTTACATTTTTTTTGTTAATTATAAAGAGTTACCACGTTATGAGATGCATAGGGTGGTGAGAATCCGGCAGGTTCGGGGAGGAACCGGGATTGGATATTTTTGTACTTTTATACGATTTTTTTTATTTATTACATTTTTTTTTGGTGTGGTGTTAGCTACTAAGCATAGCACGTTATGAAGTGCATAAGGTAGTGAGGATCTGGCAGGTTCGGGGAGGAACCGGGATTGTGGTTTTTGTACTTCGTAAGTATGGTGTTCTTAATAAGTTTTTATTACTGTCCATTACATTTATATGTTAGTGATTATGATTGTGCACATGAGTGCGGTATTATTTTTTTTATTTTATTTTTTATTAAATCTTTGACTAAGTTTGGTGACATGACATTGTGTATGATGTGGGTATTATGAATGTAATGATGCCGTCGGAGGTTGTTTTTGTAAAGGTGGCGGCGGGATAGGTTAGTTATGAGATAGGGCGACCGGCCCGGTCAGTCAGCAGCTCGTAGACGATGTTTTATGTGGGGACGTAAGCGGGATACCGCGTTATAGGGGATACCGAGACGAGCAAGGCTAGATGAGATAGTGGGACCGGGATGACGAGCGCGGTCGCGGTCAAGGGTTGACAGCAGTGTGATGGTAGTAGGGCTTAGGCGAGACGGCGACCCGGCTGCGGCAGTACGGCACTCTCTATACACCTTTGTTTCAATGGGTACGTGCCTTGGGGAGCATCCAACGATGCTGGGGCAAGTACTACCCGGTTGAAACAGGTGGGGGGGATAGTGTGATGGTAAATATGGAAAACGGTACTGCGAGGTATTGATAGCAGTAGCGGGAAACAGACAAGGAAGGTTGGGGATGGAAAACCAACCGACGTCGTCGGTGCAAGCAGTAGTTTTCCACTGCGTATAGCAGGAGAAGGATGTAGGTATAGGAGAGGAGCGGGGCTAGGAGTATAGCAGGTAAAGTAGGGCAAGTGGAAAAGACGGTTGGAGCTGAGGAGTATGACGTAGGCACTCTCTCGATCGTACGATCCTCGTCGTCCTCAGCAGGCGAACAGAGCCAGGACTTCACTTCCTATTTTACTCGTCAAGGAGACACAACTAGGTGGAAAGCTAGTAAGTGAGGAAAATAGATAGCCCGTCAGCCATCTTGTATTTGTTTAATATATTTATATTTATTTATTCTCCTTCTTATTCTTCTCCTCTGGAGATCTTTATTTAATTACCCGAAAGGGAATAAGATTGTGTGTATTTAAGAGATCATTAATTGTTATTCGCGGAGTGAATTTTGTACATTGTGTGAGGTTAAGAGAACAGTTCCAGAGTTCATTAAAAGAACACTCCCTTAAAACTATATTCTTGTGCTGTAAACCATTGAACATTGCATAGGCATTTATTGGCTTACTGGAGCCAGCACCGTAGTACTGTAGTGATACACCCAGTTCACCGGGTACCGGAGTATAACGGTCACCATTCTCATACTCCGGGTGTGAGTGTCGACGGTCGTACCGACACCTACACACCGGGTCATTATAGTCGTGCATTCCCATCCTTAACCACGGAGCCCATACCGAGTCACCGGGTTCTTCGTAGTCAGTCCAACGTATCCAGACTCCGTGAGCAGGAACTTCGTAAGCGCGGTCTGCTAGTCCCGGTCGCTCCTTCTGTAAATACGCGAGCGAGTCGAGGACGATCCCGGCCACCGAGGACCGCGTCGTACATCAATCGCGGTCGAGGAAGAGGAAGATCACCAACAGCAGAGACCGACCCGGTCGCGTTCTTGTTCCAGCCACCTGTCCCGGTCGTGGTACGGGGGAAAAAGGGAGATATTGGGAAAATCCAGTTTACAATGTGTCCATGAGTCTACGTGTTGGCGCATGTGTCTGTCATGTTTTGTCTTCATCTCTGTCATGTTTCACTTTAGCATGAGAGTTGAGCAAAAAATAAAACATTTTTGCTTTTAGTTGTCTCCCACTCCCTTAACCTATATGCATATACATAATGGCATTCCAATAATAAAATGATAGGGACAACTTCATGAGCACTGATACAACTTGAGTTGAAAGTCCGGAGTCGTCGTAGTCAGGATCTATAGGACAGGCCCTGAGTTCGGGATTCTGGACATTGCATTTGCATTGGTTGGAGTCAGATATTGAATAAATTATTATGACAAGTTTTTACCTATAAATCTCTTCACTCTCTCTCTCTCTAAGCTAACGTAAAGACAAAAATATAGGCTGGAATATTTATGCCACACTGTAAGGCACTGATTTACTGATATAATATAAATGTTAATACAAAGTTAAAAAAAAGGGGGAAAGCATATACTTTGGTACAAGTGCCCGATATATTATGTAATATAAATCTCGTCGGAAATTTGCAAGAACAAAACTATATAAAATTTTTATAGCTACGCTATACGCTGTGCTGCCTTTCATTGTTTTTTTGTTTTGGTACTGGAAAGGAAAATGCTTTTCGATGAAGATAAAGACAAAGAGGGGGGAATTCCAATTCCAAGTATAGATAGTAAATAGTAGTTACTTTCATTTTCTCAGGCATGACCATAATATCTTTCCTAAATAAGTGTTCTCAGGTGAGTTATAAAAAATCGAGGAGGAAACTAGACAATATTCTAAAGTGTCCATTCCATCTCCATCTAGTCTCACCGTAACCGTAGTAAGCGTCACTGCCAACGCCAAAGCCAATGCCAACGCCAACCGTCGTGTCATGGACCATAACCGTATAGCCCGTAGTTGTACGCATTGCACATGGTAGGTAGGTGCATATAGTTAAGGTAGTTTTCACTTTTTTTTAGTGTCCTTTTTAATGCACATCTTGATGTAATTTGACTTTGACTTTAGCATGTATAATATAGGTGCTTCAGCCAGTATCCTTCATACTATTGATATTGATGGACAAGCCCATACATTCTTATGTAATGTGTACGAGTACGAGTAACCGTGTGGTTGGCTGGTTGGGCTCTTTGCTTCCACCTCCTTGCCTGTAGACTGTATTTTATTTCCGAATGCTTTTTAAAGAAGAGTTAAAACCTTTTTAATAATTTCCCCATTGGGTCTCGTAATACAATGACATCCAGATCGGGAATGTTGTTCTGAAGGGCATTTTAGCTCCAAGAGCAGCAGCAGGAGGAAGGACGAGGACGAGAGAGTTTTGGCAGTTGGAGTTTCAGTCCATTTGCAATGTCAATTTGTAACCTGAGCTCCCATGTTACAAGTTTGTGTTTAGAATTTTTTGAAATAATTATATGTAAAGACAGTTGGGCCATAAGCTCTGTCTGCAGTGTCCCTGTATTTATGGGCTATACTCATATCATGATCCCATATATATTTTGAATGTTTTATACTTACAATCTCTACTATGCAACTATCTACTTACTATATGTACGATACAGGCTACTCAACTTTACCGACTACATTATACGTAACGAAAAGGTGAGTTCAAGGTCTGTGTAAAGTGTACAGCGTATACATGAGAAATCTGTATTTACGAATTTTAAAATTCGGATGAAATGAAAATTGACTCAAGTGATACACTAATCTCATGGTAGAAATGTTGATAAAAATTATAAATCAAAATCTAAGGAAAAGCATGAAAAAAAGGTGAATGTGAGTTTCACCCTTGACTTTAACTTTCCCCACCGCACAAACAAACAAAAAAACCAAATAAGTACACAGATTGGCGAAGGAGGGCAAGATGGCAAGACCCACGGACGCAAAACTTCCGTGAAAGCTAAAAGCCTAGTCGAATAAGTCAAAGTAAAAAAAAAGAATCCAAGCCGGTGTGGGTTTTGGTTCGGATGAGGATGCCACCGACGTGGGCCTCTCTCTCTCAATCTCCTCCTCCCCATATCTTCTTCAATCACATGATCTGTTTGTTTGTTGTTTGAGAGTAAACCTATATACATCTCTCTAATTCCAGCTCGAGAACATCAAATGAAGCCAGCCAGGAAAAAAAATCCTGTCTAAACTCACAACTACACTTGTCTCCATTTCCATTACCGCAAACCGCTTATCGGCTTCGGCTTCGAGCTTTTTCCTATTTCACTTTCTCCTACACTTTCTCTCCAGCCATCCAATTCCACCTAATCCACATCCACAAACAAGAGTGAGGGAAAAAAGGAGAAAGACAAAGACGGAATCTATACAATGCTAAAAGTCATGTCATGGCGGGCAAGAATGTTATCGTTAATGTGAGTTACTTAACCATAATTGCGCTCGGCTCACATCTCAACAAGTCTATTAGGTACATTACGTAGGAAGTGATGTTAGAGAGAGAGAGAGCTACAAACATGTTACAGACATTTCTTTGAAAATTGAAAGTAGCATATGTGGGGTCTATTTATATGTTATACTACATACCTATATAGATTATTCTCTAAACAATTTAGCTATGTACATAGCAGACAACATATTTTCGTCAACTTCCTACTTCGTACAACTATAGTTTGACTTTGACTTTGGCTTTGACGTAGATACTGATACCGATTTACACTACTACTACCACCAGTTTTTCCCCCTTTCTTTTTAAAAGAGCGCGTATTTATGTGCATACACTCTCAAAATGTGTACGTGTTGGTAATTCGAAAGTCATCAAGGGAGCCAGCAGGCCGGGATTGGGATTGGGACAGGCCATACATTCAACTTGGATGAAGCAGAGCGACAGTGGCGATAACAATGGTAGGTAGTAGTACCATTCCTCTTTGGAACTTTGCCGGTGGGAAAGTATCTGGAGTGAACACAGAAGGACCAGCAAATGACGTATTGCTTCATATGTATGATACATACTCCTTTCTCCTGTGAACTTTTATATAGATTACTGGCACCCACTCCGGTCGCGGCTCTGGCCGCTTATGTAGCGCTGTCTGTATAGTGGTGCTGGTAATGGAAAATGAAACTGGTGTGGGTGGTGGTGGTTTGACTTTTAGTGCTTGGTTGGATTTGGATTTGGATGTAGATTTTTGGGTGTGAAGGAGTTTTAATGTGAGTGTGGAGGAAGTGTGTGAAAATCAATTGAGTAATGGTTCGTTGGGGAAAGCTGTGGAAAATGTCTCAACAAATTTTACATTCCATGTCTTCCCACCCCCACCCCCATCCCCCAGTGCCCCAGCCCCAGACATTCTATATGGGTATATCTCATAGCATACATACTGTCACAGCTAATAATCGCAGAAAATGTAGTACACAGAACAGAGTCACAGCTGATGAAACTGGATCCGGATAACCTTCTGCATCTGTGTAATCTATGCGTATAGTACATAATATTATTAGGGAGCGGGTATTTTTCCTCGCACTTCATACAGTACGAAACTTGAATGTGCAATGTACATAAATCAACTCTCACATTGGATAGTTGTGACTAAATACAGACAGAGAATATAGTGGGCAAAAAGGCTGCTCCAGTGCTAAACAGTACTGATAGAGCTACGGCTACGGAAAATGAGACGGAGAGAAAGTCTATGAGCTGGAATACCACGAGGAGATAATGAGGAAGTAAGTCTGAAAGCTAAAAGGAGGATGATGCTCTTGAGGGTTAATAAAAGCATTAGCTTCACATCCATTTTCCCATCATATATTTTCTACATAGACAACCTCAATCTATCCAGCAACGCTCTGTGCTATAAGCCTATATATATGCTATATACATAGTAAATCAAGTATGATGTCCTCTCGTCATTTTGTTGTCTCAACATTTATGGAACAGTATTCTATATAGCAAACGGTAGGGTAAAAGCTTCATTTTTGAAGTTTTAAAAACACAGTTGACATTTTACTATATGTATATATATTATTGAGCACGTGCAAATGTACTGCTTTTATAATTCTTCGACTTCTAGAAGACTAAAAGTATCTCCATGTACCTACGTGTATCTGTAGCATTAAAATGCAGAGGCATAATATTATATAAATACGGATACGGCGCAAGACAAATTTTAAACTCAATACGGTGAATTTGCTGATAAAATTCTACCCTTTTGGATTTGCTGACTGCTTGTACTTTTACGTAGGTACCTACTATGTATAGATATTCTGATTTTAGTTTTTCGAATAGAAATTCCACGCACAATTGCACTAAAATCTTGACTACAGCATAATGGACGGTTTGAGAAGTGGAATAAAAAGGCAGCCGTCTCAATATATATATGTAGACAGAAATTGAAAATTGAAATTGAGATTGGGTTCGTTTCGTGGAGTTTCTGGGAGTCTTGGGGAAAATTTGCAACTGCTACCATAAGCTTTAAAAGGAAAATAAAATGGATGAAATTATATAGAGTTCTTATTCTCTCTCTGGCGTAGGTATGTATAGCATGTGTCTGAGGAATGTATGAGTAACAATTTCTTCAATTTGTTTATTTCATTGTGTCGTTGAAAAGGCTGGATTTGGATTTGTATCTCTGAATGATTCGATTGAGAACGATTTGAGAAAGTTTTTTGCCTTTTCCTTGGATTATCCTATCTTGGAGTGTAGGGATACCTATGTGGGTAGGTAGGTTACGTTTTAGGTACTTTCCTGCTTCACTGGGCTGTATGTGTATGTATGAATGTGTGTGTGTGGGATGTCATGTGACTCAATGCTTTCTCCGTCAGCGACGCTCTACTACTACCACCACTCGCACTCTCACTATATACTATATAAGTAGTATAGGTTATATCTGCAGTACAGTACAGATACTCCATTGTATAAACAAGATCGTATGTTGAGTAATGTAGGAACTCCATCAAGCACTTCCATCCGAAGGGATTTATTCGAGCCATGTATTTCATACACAATGCAAGATGTTATAGGCATTATAATTACGCCCTGGTCCTATGGTTTATAGTTTATACGCCATATCTCATTTCAAACTACTCTCCCACATCTCCAGACTCCGCATCTCCAGCTCCAGATCCAGACAAATCTTGGAGGAGAAAAAAAAACCTTTTTGTGAAAGAATTCTTTTTTCTTCTAGGTTTTTTTCTTCATGTGTTGGCTGCCCATCGTAAGAATCTCATGTCCTGGCCTATAGCCTGGTGCTATATACGTTTCTACTTCTAGTTTTGATGAGTACTATATATATTATTATGTAGTTCACAGTTTATTTTTCATCCATTGCATGTGCTCCTCATATTTACGAGGATGAGGAGGAGGACAACGATGACGATTATCATGATTATTACTACGACTATAAAGTATGACGTTTCATGCAATGCTCTTCCTCTTAAGGTTCAAAATCCGCTTTTTATCTACCTTTTAAAAATAAAGATGCATTTCTATTTTGATTCTATAGCCTGAGTAGAGGGTGCAGGATTATTGGCGGTAGAGGGGGGACAATATGCTGTTAATTATCGCGTAACAAATTAGCGGTAGAGGCTTTGGGGCTATTGGCTGTTAATTATGAATGTGTCCTATTTGCTGTTAATTTTATTATTTATTTTGAAAAAAAAATTAAAAACTTATTTCATGATGTCGACGTAATATTACACAAATTTTTAACTTGAATATGATCAATGGACTTTTTTTTACTACCGCCAATAGTCCCGAAAAAAAGATGAATTTTAAGAATTTAATTACAGTATTTGCCTCTACCGCCAATAACCCTTTTTCTAATTAACAGCCAATACGAAATCTTGTACCGCCAATAGCCTTTTTGGCACCGCCAATTGCCTTTTTGCCCTGAGTAGATATAGATGTCTACATACTACATCCTACAGCCTTTGACTTTACATTTAGTGAGATTAAATGTGGGAGAGAGCGAATTCAAGTCGAGGCTGCTTTTATTTTAAAAAAAGAAGATAAAAGTCCCGGCTATTTGTGTACTTTAGAATTACGATAGGTTCGAAAAGCTGAGGCACACCACACGTCATAAGCTGTACGTAGTGTATCAAAGTTTAAAAGTGGATTTTTAGAGATGGTGTATTTCACTGGGCTGGCGTAATAAAAGCATTCTTGAGAAAGTGAGAGCTTAAGGAAATTTTGGTGGTGGTGGTTATTTCCTAACTCATGGCGACAGTTGACTGTGTCAGTAGGATTTAGATGAACAACTTCTTGCCTTGTCAAAAAGTAGAAGCTGATATCGATAATGCGAATTCCGTATAGTGCACCGCAGAATACAGAGCACACAGATTCAATCCAATTCCAACAGAAATAGAAATAGAAATAGAGAACGCACGTGTTCAGCCATATATGTCCATCCTACCTACCTACCTAAATTACAATTATGTGTAGAGGAGAGATGAAGGAAGCCACTTGAGCCTCCGCTGTAGTCAGAGTCATACTGATCGAATCCGAGAAATCCGAATGGGATCTGCATCGACTGGATGGACACTGACTCCACATGGCTCGTCGGAATTTAGTACACAGGTATTCATTAACTATTCACGAGACGGAGAGAATTATTTGAATTGTCTATCCACTGTTGAGCACCAATTGCTTCAATTTCATTTCATTCCCCTCGTCTTCACTCTCACGCCGGCTTCCTTCCCTTTTTTTTGTGTGTGTGTTGTTGGTTGAGGGATGTGAATTCTGAATGACCAGCAACGACACCAGCACGAAGAGATGATAGGACGGAAGTCTCAAGCGTGAAAAAAACACAAGTTGACCGTAGAAGAAGACGAAGACGAAGAAGAAGTAAGACTGACCGATGGAAATTTAGACAGATTGCTCCTGAAACCAACCGTACATGAATACCAATAGAAAGCCAATACCCATGTATGTGAGCACTACACGTAATGCATGTCGGTCGTTGTCCGCGTCCGCTGTCTACATAACACGCAGTGAGAAAGAACAAAACATTTCCCTCTCACTCAGTCCGCTATGTGTTTTCCCCGAGTCTTATACATCATACATTGGCTATTTTCTCTTGCTTGCTTTAATTTCACAAGCCTTCAAAAGCAGAGAGTAGGTAGGTACCCTAGTTTTTCGTTTTCTCTCCGAGTGGTCACAACTCACTAAATGTAAGAGTGTAAGTGAAGAAACATGAGGGGGAAAGGGAGAAAACATGTTTTCTAGTCACTCTCACATTTCCGTGTATAATCAGTCCCACTTCCAGTGCCATCTCCGTCCCAATCCCAACTCAGGCGTGTAGGAATCAATTGAAAGACGCTTCTCGTCCGGAGAGAATTACTTGTAAATCTGAACTGACACACGCTTCACTTCCCTCCATGCGCATTCCAATATTGAATTTGAAACATGGCTCATTTCAGGAAGGAACATTTTCGAATCTTACTTTAAGTCAAGGGGACAGGGGCAGGAGACGAGTGAGACGTGGTGAGTACGCCCTACAAAGCCACGAAGGTAGCATTTATCCATCGAGGGTTTGGTCATTTAAATCATACTTTTTTAATATAGATTGGCAAATACTGCATAAACGAACAACATTGCTTTGATGATAATCGTCGCTTTTTGTCTCGAATAATCAAAAATAACACCTGACTTAATCAGTCCTCGAGACAGGCTCCCAACATTCCAGTTCCCGTTCCCGCCACTTCAATTTTTAATGATTACAGTTGAAAACTGACTGCGGGGTGCTGATGATGCCGTACGGAGTAGAGAAGAGAAGATGGTTTTTAGAGAAAATGAAAATCTTATGATTTTTTTTAGCGGAATGTAAAATGGGAGGAAAGTGGATTGGGTGTGCGTGTGGACAAAGTAGAAGAAATTGAAGACTCAAGACATCAAGTCTTTATAATTTCTGTAATTATAATAACTTTGTCAACTGAATTGAAATGAAACAGAAAGATATCTATAAAATAGAATTATGTAATTATGCATACCTATAGGTATATGTAGGTATCTTCATCACTGTACACTTTACTCTTTCTATTACGTACGATTAAAATCATAATTCATTATAATTTACATACTTACGAGACACACATGGAAAGGCAAAGGTATCCGCGCCTACATAATAAAAACTAATGATAAAACTCTGCTGAATACCCGCTCATAGCTATACCACTATAATATAATTCAGTCTTAAAATAGATTCCAACCAACATCATGTATACAATATGTGTGCCATAAGCCTGAGTGCCCGAGTCTGAGGAAGGACAAAACTTCACTCCCTCCACGCGAACAGGTTCAGGAATAAAATGTGGCAAGGACGAGGGACAGGGACAGGGACGGGGAAAGTTGAAGAAAATGAAAAGGGAGAAAAAAAAAGCTAAAAAGAGAGTGAGACTCAAAGTGGGAAACAAACCAATCTAGTCAAAGATAAGTAAAAGAAAAAGTGAAGTACCACCTCAAGATACCTATCTATAGCATCCCCAGTTAGAGTCACACTCAAGTTTCTGAATAATCTGAATAATCTTTTCCATACTTTTTAACTTTGTAAAACTTTTTACTTTTTCAAACTCACTCTCTCTCTGATTTTCCCTCTTTTCCTTTCCCTTCCCTGTCCTGCCTTGTGTATATGTGTACACCCGACGCTCTACACTAACAATAAGTCTATTCAGTCCACACTTTCCCATATGTTATTATTTGTGAAGGGAATGTTGCTATACAAAAAAAGAATTTGTTTTTCAAGCCCTACTTATTTTTTTAAAATTAGAAAGTTACTATGGATAGTTGTATACAGTACTGCACTCTCCCGTACAATTATATACACTATGGAATTTATTACCCATGTATAATTTAGAATGCAAACTACAGCTACCAAGTTAAGGGTGTAGATTGTAGATTGTGTTGATATTATGTGCACTTATGTAGCTTGGGAGATATTAAAAAAATGTCCGAATGGCAACACATTGTTGACTGTCCTCAGTGTCCTCCCCATATTTAATCTATTTCTATTTGGAAAATTTTTGAAACTGGAATTTTGAAGTGAGTACCTATGGATAGGGATAGGGACATGTGGAGAAAGTATTGAAATTGAAATAGAGACAATGACAAAATTTGAGCGTGAGCGTCATCATAAGACGACACGTACAGAGCCAGGTGAAAATAAATTAACATATATACCCCTCCCCAATTTCTTACATGACTACCTATACCTACCTACTCATTTTACATGGGGCTCCTTATGCATTATGAAAAACATGTGCTACATATTTCTCTTCCAATGTATGTACCTACCTACTTACATATAACTAACTAAATTACACTACTACAAACTTTTGCTAACTCTGTTCTGTTACTGTAGCACTACGACACATTGGTAAAAGTTTATATATGCTATATGGACGGGAGTTATATTATGGTGTTAGTGCGAGTGGCTGCTGTGTTCTGCACATAGCATGGTTCGTTTGGTTGGTTTGGTGAGGAGACAACTTTGTTTTTGCGCGAATTGGATTATATATCCTAGACGTTGTTCGAGGCCAAAACACACCAATGCCAATGTCAAGGTTTGCATATAGTGTAGGTGCATCTAATATATCCTGTGTTTGTATAAGATTATTATGTACATGGAAATATTCCTATAGGTATAATGTATTATGTATGATGGAAAATGGTGGTCCATATGAACAAAAAGTTGAGCGAAAAAGAAAGTCGAATTTAAAAACAAATTTGTTGACAATCGCACGTGCTAAAAAAAATCTATGAAGAAGGAAGACTAACTAAGCTCATGTCATTTTGAGATATGTACATGGTGTGGAGTTACCTAACTTACGCTTTCGACTATGCGAGCTCTTATGCTGTACTCAAATTGACATATTTGACATTGAAAAACGTACAGATGGGAGCTCCCTATTTATTTGTATCAGTAAAGCTAATATATGAGCGTAGGTAGCTTATGTAGTTCCAGTTCCAGCTTTCACTTTAGTAATATTCCAGAAAAAAATACGTGCAACTACACGTTATATGTCTATGGCTTTCGACGGGAATTTAATATCATACATGCCATAATTTAGTAGTGCTAGTAGTAGTTTAGTTACACAAGAGATATTAGTACAAAAAAAAAAGAAACGTGGGCTTACCTCGAACGATTAGATTCTTGCCAGCCACAAAGTAAGTGTCGGTGTGAGCAGCTGCAGGCAATGGTGTTTTTGAAGAGTCCACATAAACATTCACACTGGCCAAGTCAATATTTTTCTTATCACACAGCGGACGTAGTACTTCACTGTATACAGAAAAATAAACAAATCATGATGTAAATAGTCATTATTATTATCCCTTGAATTTCAAAATACAACACACACAAACACACACACAAGGAAGAAAGAAATTTCCACCATATGATTTACCATGAGTTTTCCCCTTCCACCTTACATTATTGTATGACGGCTGTCAGTGCCATGTCTGTACTCGTACTAATATCTACTATCTACGTACCTTCTCAAGCACCCTCCGCTCAATTCTGACAACTTTGCCAAAGGAAATTTTTACCATTTGACTTGCCTAGAGAGAAATAAAAATCAATTTCTTAACAGTCTCTAACATACGCACTATACAGCCATATTCAAACGGAAATTGCTCGGCGATATAATGTGCCTCGGTCCCCGACCGAGACCGAGATAGATGAACTCACCGCCACAGTAATTACATTGAGTACAAAAAAAAACAATACAAGTAGTTTGTATAGAATTAAAAAAAAAATTCAAGCTACGAATGTTGTATGTGTAGCTTAACCAATGTAGTTTCAATTTTTTATTGCGTCTTAAGCTTCAGTCTAAAAAAAAACAAGGAAACAGAAAAGGAGGGAAAGTTATTCGGTTGTTCCCAGCACTACAACTTCTTAGTCTTGAGTCCCGATTGCACTTACTTTTCCTGTCCATGTCAACAAGACTAAGATTAATCGTCATCATAATCGTCACAGAAATACAAAGTCTAGAGTTTTCCCATGTATTTGAGAGGAGAGATTTATTTTCGAAATACATCGAATCTATAATTTTCTTTATACATATAGTATTATTCACATTCGTCTCGTTATCCGTTCCCCTTGACGTTATCGCTATCCTAATCGTTAATCGTTTTGGGTGAAAGTCCTCGTCAATCCATTTATTTGAGTTGCCTTGCAAGAACTACCAAGGACCAAGACCAAGAAATTGCAAATAGGTTGCTGGATGGTGGTGTTTGACGGGAAAAGCAAAACCTTTTAATATTATTGTTCACACGAGGTTTGTCGTTTTTATTCGATTTTAATCTATGGGGCCACAATAACTTGGGCAGATTACAAAATAGAGAAACGTCTGGGTCCTGACCAACAATCTACTGTGCTCACGTTTGCTTTGCTTCCTGTTTTGAGCGGTCTTGTAGTAGTAGTAGTTTCACGCTGTCTGGTTTTAAGCCTAAGCACCTATGCCTATGATGGCATCTACAGTCTACATACTGCATAATTATATGCTTAAATAATGTAGGCGCTATGCGTTCCTTATTTTAAGATACGCAATATACCGTCTAAACCACACGCATGGGAATAAGCTCATAAATAAATTATAAGCTACACATAGGCTACATGGAGTAGCCACTCACTTCTCAAAACAATAAATAAAAGGAAGAGAGAAAGCATCGAATGTTTTTTTTTGGGGGAAGCAAAGTGTGTCAGTGGTGCTCTGTGTGCCAATGTGTATATCTGTGAAAACCATCAGCATGACATGGTGACACTTGAGCATGTGAGACTCGTGTATCCAAATCCAACTACGGGATGAGACTCATGACAGCATCTTCATCCTCATCTCCTCAGAGCTACACAGTAGCCATCTGCCATGTTGGGTGGGAAGAACAAAAGAGTTGAATCATATAAATCCCTATCATTTCAATTCTACTCAAAGTCTCCACCAAAGGAAAGACAAAAGGCAAAACGCTTTCCACTTTCCCTTTGGTTGGATTTCACATCGATTTCGACTACCACACACACACACTGGAAACGTACACGACTAAATATTACATACTTTCTATTATCCCCTAACATACGTGTTTCGTCACTAAAGCAGTGACTTAAATTTATTTACAGTTATTCATGTCTACTTAAAGTAAAGCACGTCATAATATATTTATAATATTCAATTAGCTTGTTTTGTATTATAAACCTAAAATAAGGGTCAAGTCAACATATGTACATGTATAACACGTATAACCTAACTATGAATTTTTCCCAACTTTAAATGTAATTCCTACCTTTCGGGAACGAGCGAGTCGAGAGTTCAATGCATGTATAGTTAGAGCACATATTCCTTGCCATATATGCAAAGGTCGCGTTTCGAAATTACGGGGCGTTTGTCTGTAAACTCATTTGCCGTAAACTATGTTTTGCTATACCTTAAGCATTAACGTACATACTTACCTTTGTTTATCTTATTTGTATTCATTTCCTATAATGTAAATTTATCTAAACTAACAAGGAAAGGTCGCGACATGGGCGCCGAGTTTCAACTTAAGACTATATGCGTTAGATAGACCTATGGTAGTAAGCAATCGCACCACTAATCATTTTTGTCGCAGGTCACGTGTTTCGAGGTCAAAGGTCGTTTGCGAAAAAACGACCATAGGGGGGACCACGTGTTCAGTTTTAATTTGCATGTTAAATCCCATAAGAAAATTTAATTTTTTTATTTCGCGAAGAAATTCAAAAATAGCCATTAACGCTATAAAGAAGGAGAAAACAACTCCGTTGGGACTTTCGTCATTAAAAAAGTTTAGGGTCGTGCATAAATGACGTCATCAAAATATTTTTATTTTTGGACCCTAAAACGCCTCTTTCATTGTTTAAATGGCTATCTTCAACATAGGAAGCCAGCAACATCCAAGTAGACTCATTGGCACTACGAACGTCATTTATGGACGATCCCACTACCATTACAACTTTGATTTGTTTTTCTCAAATCATGTACAATATATTCCTTTAAATGGCATAGTTTTGACCTGATGACCTCGTTGGATTTTTACCAAGTGATGCAACCGTCACAGTAAAACCGCCATGCGAGAAGAATTCTCAAAAGATTGCAGATGCTGCTGCACTAGCTTTGCACGTATGTGAATTTCATGAATTTTTAAAATTCTTTTGCTATTTTCCAGAAACTGTCTTTAGAGTTTTGTCAAATTCAAACATTTTCATTATTTTAAAATCCCAACAACAAAAATAGGTTAAAAATAATAATTTCCCCAAATAAGCGCCAGAGCTCAAATAGGCGCCGAGTTTAGAACAAGTGCCGTAGTATATATAATTCCAGGGCATTCTAGAAGCTTTAAATACAGTGTATATTCAAAATAGCTGAAAAGCAGGCCACTTATGAGAGTTTGCTAACACTAGTTCTTCAAAATTTATACCGTATGCTTTCAAAGCAAGATAAGGGGAAGAAAAAGGGCTCAAGACCTGAAAATTGTGGAAGAACCTCGAGTCTCACTCAGTGAATAATAGTGATACTGGGCTTACAAGAGATGCAATCTCAACGCACTTGTTCTAGACTCGGCGCCTATTTGAGCTCTGGCACTTATTTGGGGAAATTAATAAACTATTTTTGTGGTTGGGATTTTAAAATAATGAAAATGTTTGAATTTGACAAAACTCTAAAGACAGTGTCTGGAAAATAGCAAAAGAATTTAAAAAAAATTGCGCGCCGGATTTGTTGGCCGTGGACGGGCCCGAAGTAGATGCTGAGCTTCAACACAGGCGCAAGACAATTTATTTTACGCTCAAAGATGATATAAAATTTATGTGAGCTTCCCAACAATCGATAGGACATATACGAATGTGCGTAGCATGTAGTTAAATATAGCTGAAATATTTTTATAAATTGCACTATTCACAAATGACGTCATTCATGGAGGCTTCCTTACCATCACTAAGACATATAGTAGCACGTGGCATGTAGTTAAAAAACGCTAAAATATTTTTGAGAATTGCATGATTTACAAATGATGTCATTTATGGAGCCTCCCCTACAATTAATAAGCTATATACGAATGTACGTGGCAAGCAGTTAAAAAAAGTTGGAAAATATTTTAAAGTTAAAAATAAGGGCTCCCAAAAACTATAATATTTGAATGACGTCATTATGGACAATCCCTGAATATCTATAACACATATAGGTAAGTCCGTGACATGTAGTTAAATTATGATGGAAACAAGTTAAAAGTTAGGACTGGGATACTAGAAACTATGGTATTTTAACAACGTCAATATGGACGATCCCTGAATATCTATAACACTAAAGGACGTCATTATGTGCTTAGCATCTAAAAACGGGTAAATAATTAATAGGGAATGGGGGAGAGTTACCTAAAATTATGATGTTTTTGAAAGACCTCATTACCAGACGATCCCTCACAATGCTTAAGAAAAAATTTCAGAGTTGCTCCATTCAACTACTAATTGTAGAGAAACAATTAGTGTGATCTCAATTAAAAAATTTCTATAACTATATAATATAGGTAAGTTTAATACATGTATGTTAAAATAGGCTGGTAAAAAATTTAATGGTGGAAATAGTAGTAATTAAAACTATGACATTTGGAGGACGTCATTATGGACGATCCATCAATATCCATAACTAATATAGGTAGGTAAGTTCATTACATAAAGTTCAAACAGGTTAGAACAAAAATTTAAAGTTGAAAATGGGGGCACTTAAAACTATAATACTTAAAGGACGTCGTTTATAGGCGATCCGTCACCATCCACAACTTATTTCTGCAACTAATGATATCATTTAAATAAGTACGTGCATATAAAAATTCCCCGTTTGCATTATGCTTAACATCAGTTGAAATGAGTGGGTGGGTGGGTCAGAAAATTCATCAATTGGGATGGCATCATTTGTGAACGCTCCTTAACATTCAATTTCGTAACACGGAAGGGAATGCTAAGAGCGAGAAGCGTACGGCAAACGTACCTAGGGACCTATGTTAAGTGAAAGGTATGTATTGTAGCAACAACTGAAAGAAAAGGCTGGCAAGGATACATTTTGCATGCAAACAATGGCAGCTTTATCTTTGCCAGCCGCCTCGTTTGGTTGCCTCAGCTATTCGGTTCACCCGTTTTTGAGCTCTTCACTTTAAAAATTTATGACATAGGTCCAGTATTCAATTTATTGTGAACAACTGGTTAGCCTAATTACAACTAAAAAACAATACAGACCTGCCCAGTCGCATTCGTAGTCGTATAATATTTTTTTAAAGAAAATCGGTTCTAACCTGCGACCTGTAGTGTACGGCCAACAGACGGACAGACAGACAGACGGACATGACTATTACAATAGATGCTTATGGGCTAAACCTCAGCATCTAAAAATCATGAAATTTACATACGTGCAAAGCTAGTGCAGCAGCATCTGCAATCTTTTGAGAATTCTTCTCGCATGGCGGTTTTACTGTGACGGTTGCATCACTTGGTAAAAATCCAACGAGGTCATCAGGTCAAAACTATGCCATTTAAAGGAATATATTGTACATGATTTGAGAAAAACAAATCAAAGTTGTAATGGTAGTGGGATCGTCCATAAATGACGTTCGTAGTGCCAATGAGTCTACTTGGATGTTGCTGGCTTCCTATGTTGAAGATAGCCATTTAAACAATGAAAGAGGCGTTTTAGGGTCCAAAAATAAAAATATTTTGATGACGTCATTTATGCACGACCCTAAACTTTTTTAATGACGAAAGTCCCAACGGAGTTGTTTTCTCCTTCTTTATAGCGTTAATGGCTATTTTTGAATTTCTTCGCGAAATAAAAAAATTAAATTTTCTTATGGGATTTAACATGCAAATTAAAACTGAACACGTGGTCCCCCCTATGGTCGTTTTTTCGCAAACGACCTTTGACCTCGAAACACGTGACCTGCGACAAAAATGATTAGTGGTGCGATTGCTTACTACCATAGGTCTATCTAACGCATATAGTCTTAAGTTGAAACTCGGCGCCCATGTCGCGACCTTTCCTTGTAAGGTGAATATTATGTATTTGAATTTATTCACTATCCAATGTACTAATTAGGAGCCGAGACTACTCAACCAAATTCTACCTACATGACAAGCTCAGGACTGATACTTTATTTTAATCTCTTAAATCATTAATGTTAAATATTGTATTTTTCCTTGTCAGTACTTTTAGCTGTCTCCCTCCACTCTCGACCTAGATTTATTCTTTGTCTGTCTATTTTTATGATTAAGCACCAACTAATTTCTTGTAATAATATTTATCCCGCTTCCAGTTTCTTTATTATAAAAGTTTTAATTTGAGGTAAAATATCTAACAACAAATCACTTGAAACTTGCATTTCAGACTTGCAACTTGCAATCTTGGTGAGACAGCGAACTTACCTGCCTCTCTCAAAGCTCTCTGTTTAGAAGTCACTTATAATATTTACTTGTAATTCTCTTGTCAGACAGTGACCACATCCTGTCTCTCTCTATCTCAAACTCTGTAAATTACTCAAATCAAGTCAGGTCAAAGCAATAACTTCCTTCATTATTTTCTTTCCAAATACTTCGTTGTTCTTCGTAATTTAACTGTTAAATAAATTGTAGTTTTCGTTTATTAAGAATTCTATCGTTTCAAACATCCAAGCATTTTATTTTACGTGCCACGAAGTCTACCTTACAATTAAACACTCAGAACTAAGCACATAACATCCAAGCACTCGCTAGCACTCCATACTACCTAATCACACCAACATCATCTCAACATCCCCCACATCCGCCATCCTTTTCTCTACCGATCTTAGTCGCCAAAACAATACGAACATACAAAGTGGGAAAATTTCTCAAAATTTTAACACCAACACTGAAAAGTAGGTTGCAATATCAGTCCCCATATAGCTCCCTGTCTTTTAAATGTCATAGCAAAGCCGAGAAAAGGAAGGGACGCGAAGCTGTGGAGTGATGAAAATAATGTCCTTGGCTATGGGTATTGAATTGACACAGATAGTTGCTACAGTAGTGTTCCGTCGATGCGGAGAGTTGTCTGTCGACTTAACTTCATTCTCTCCAACACAAGAAAAAATAATAATAATGAAGTTTCATTTAATTTGTATCACAGTCCAAAATATTATGAAATTACAGAGTGTGAGCTGTGAAGGAGTGAACACACTCCTATTTTTTTCAACTTTTAACTCAACGTTGAGTTGAGTAAAAAAAAGTTCCGCCGTTCGACCACTTTCCCCATTGTTATTTTCCTTCCTTCCTTCCCATTCTTTACGTAAGAATGGACTCGGGGTTTAGAGTGGATCAGTTGTGAACGAAACAGTGTACGCCGAAGAGCATCATGTGAATCATTAAAATGTCATTGGCTTTTTTCTTCTTCTTCAGTTTCTTTTTTTGGCTTCGAATTCAAGTTCAACCTTGAGGAGAGAGTTATATCTGGAGTCTCAAATGTCTCACTCATTCACTACAATATAAGTCATTTCCGTCTTCCGTTTCACAACTACTCCCCATACACACTGCCCTTCCATTACCTGCCTATATACCAACTCTCTATATCTATAATTATATCAGTGGCGTGGGGGGACTCGACTGTATAAATTTTAGGGAGCCTCGTCCTCAAGCTTGTAGCCGACGCAGAAATCGAGAGCCGGGAGGAGGGAAGAACAAGGGAAAGGAAAACGGCGATAGACATATACAGAGGGGGAAAAAACTGACAAAAAAAATAGAGAAGAGGAAAATCTATCACCTAATTTAATCGTAAGTCTAGTCTACAGATAAACCAAGTAGAAAATATCCCAAATCTAGTAACCAGCATGCAGCATCCAAAAATCCAGAAGAATAAGAAGAAGAAAAAAAATAGAGGAAAAGAGGTAAAAAAAAATTGGGAGTGTTGAAGATAGACAAAGTATCTATACAGTACTATAAATTATGCTGTAAACTGTGTGGACTTTATATGTATGTTAGTGGGTTGGTGTTGGTTATGAGGCAACTGGAACTCATACGACTCTCACTCTCGACTACTGATATACCCATAGGACTGAAACGTAACGTAGGTAGGTAGATAGATACGTTCACTACCACATAAACTGATAAAGCATCCTCAACCTTTGACCGTATGTACAGATAGAGCTAAGTACATATGCCTCCTCAAGTTTTTATCCTTGAACTCCACACACATTGAGCTCTCTCTCCTCCGTTTCAAGAATACACAAAAGGTTAATATGTAGAACTTGAGTGGAGTGTGTGACACACTGTGACACGTAGTAATAAGAAATCCTCAGAAGAAATTTTCCTCGCGGCTATATCAAGAAAATCCGTCAAACCTTTTCTTTTTGGTCACGACTATTTCCTTCCTCGACACAAGTATTACATCCTGGAAGCCGATGCCGATGCCGAAGCCGAACTATAGGCTCAAGCGAAACGACAACGACAACAACAGGGAGAGAGAGAGAGACAACTGACAAGGAAAACGCCCGTGAAGAAGAAAACCGAAACGAAGATGAAGTAAGGGAGCAAGTACTGGAGAGTGAAGAGAAAGGAATGGTGAAAGTAAGAAACCTTCCATGTGTATTTTATAGTGCATACCTAGGCTACGTACATACACATAATTACATTTATACAAACTAACGACCATACAGGCTTCTTCACGATCCACTCCACACACTCCACACAACACGAGCACACAATCAAAAGGATGAAATAAGACGGGAAAGACGTTCCACAGATGAAGTCAACGAGAACGACCAACGACAAGAACGACGACGACGACGAAGACGACGACGACTGCTCAACCGATGCTTCTCATCACATCACGTCTACTCAATTACCGTCTTATCATCGTCCATTTACACAGTCCATCTCCACAGGCATAGTCTCACCTCTCCGTATATGTATATACGTTCTTAGGTGGGTAGCGATGGCCAACGATGCACACACACACACACATCATATTTTCAAGGGACCTGTTTCTCTGTCGATTTCTATTTCTGTATTACATATTATATCATATAGCCCTATCCAAAATGGGCAGCCGTGGCTTTATTAGTGGTCAGATATGACGTCCTAAATACCTCTCGCAGTGGCCTCCTCGGAGGAGTGAGAGAAAATGCGCCGTTTTTCTGACATATTTGTAGGTTCAGTATATGGCTGTGTGAGGAAATTGGATGTCGGGTACTCCTTTTGATTTTAATATTTTAATTTGTGGCTCAAATCTTTGCTGTATGACTCACTGAGTCCACACATAGTATAAGCATGCAGAGAAGAAACTCCAATGGGATTGGATGAGCCCAAATGCGCTGGTAAGTCTGGGTAAGGATGTGATAAAGACAGCACTTTGCATCTCAAATCTCAATGACCTGACCATGACATAAGTTAGACATAGGATTAATGTTCAACAGTCCCCATCCCACTCTGAATAATTCTGATAAAGCGAGGAAAATTATATAATATATGATGTTTGAGGAGGAGGGGAAGTGGGAAAAGTTGAATGTAATCGGGAGGAACGTGAGAGACCCAATTTGAGAGATGTAATCTGTAATTCCCTGTCGATTCGTGTGACTGGTCTGAGTGTGGTTGGAATTTAAATGCATACTCATGTCAGTGGAGCATTGCTCCACACAGTCTCCAGCATGGAGCCTCCAGCCCCAGTCCCAGTGACTCTCTACGGTTACGGTGTCTCCAGTCTCCTCCAGTGACAGAGACAGAATTACAAGATTTAAACACAAAATGCCATCGTCAACCTTTGAATTTGTCTTTGAACCTGTGCTCAGGGCCATTAGGAAAATCCTAATAGTAGTTTGACTTTCCTTCTGGCTTAAATATATGTAAAAGTACTCACTCAGTGGTCTATGGGAGAAAATCTAGAGTCACAAGATTCAAGAGTCGACGGAGAAAGAAAGGAAGAAGAATGTGTGTACTTTCACTGCCCATATCTGTAGCTTTGTCATTTGAAATACTTCCGAGTTTTCTCACGACCTCCTCCTACAGCTACAGTCCTCACGAATGTCTCTCGCGCTGACTTGAACTTGGAATTCAAATTTGGATAAAATTCGTCTTTCCTTGTGAAAGTTGTCTCTGCGCGCGTACACGCACTCCCTCCAAATTCCATTACATTCCACTTAACTCACTCCCAAGCAACACATTTATTTAAATATACACATAATTCGAATGCTCTGCCCAAGATTTGAGAAGCTGTCGCTTCCGTCTCAGTAATAATGTGTGTTGAGCCTCTTTTGAGCCTAGGGCCATACAGCACCGGTTTTCCTCAGTATTTCCTAAAAACACGAACCCAGACCGCAACCGACGGCAACGAAAACGACTCCGACTGGGTATTATTTACTCTCTACGTCATCTCCTGTGTTACCTCACATCCCAGAAGACCCAGGACCAGACCATAAGACCAAAACAAAACACTGGGTTTAAAATTTAAAATTCAAAAATGTCATCAAGAAAAATGTATTGTATATCCTCACAGCACCGCAGCATATGTATGACCCACGAATATTTTATTTTAGCAGTAGCATATGCGTCCTGCGACAAACTACAAGTACCTACCTAGGTAGATGAATTTTTTTATTTAATATTTCCCGAGTTTGTGTGTGTGTGTGCATTTGTTCAGGTTCCCCAATTGTATATTTTGTATTCTGCTCTCTACAAAAGGGATTATTCACGTCATTCGAAATTCAAGACGGAGAAAAACCGCGATGCTCCAGAACTAAAGACACGAAGCAGATTACACTGAGACGAGAGGACGAGGACAGGACTCAAGGCTTAAGAAAGGAATATAGAAAAGAAAGGAGAAGGTATTACAAGAAGAAGACCGGAGTGCCGAGGCCATGCCTCCCAAGCAAGAGGGGCAAGAGGGTATCCGTGGCGTGTGTAAGAGATTCCAGTGTGAGTGGAGTGGAGCACTTGATCCAGAGGCAAAACCACATGTCATCTGTCACCACAACCACAACCACAACCACAATGCATGGCAAAATTGCAATATTATTCAATTTCCATTTTGAGTGTAATGCTCTTATAAATATATGTGAGGTAGTACTTTGTATCCTTGTCCCAATCCCAATATACACTATGCTCATAATACTCTCTGTCTCTCTCCTTCGGATCAAATACCAAGACCAAGACCCACACACACACACACACACACACACAACCCCCTCCATCCCACTTTCATTTCATAGACACCTCTGATTATCATGTAAATGTCACTCCAAAGATCTCATGTCTCTGTATTCTGTATCGATTCTCTCATCTGGTCTCCTCTCTGTTCTACTACGTAGGCATTCTATTTCTGTACTCGGTACTTCCACTGTAAGCCTCACCTGGTCCTGGTCCTCCAAGCACTCTGACTCTGTGAGTACTGAGTATCATCCAGCTTTCAGCTGAGGGAATAAGTGACAGAGTGGTGACTACGACTACGATGCGGTAGACCATGAACCTCCTATAAAGATAATGTATAGAGATTTACACATTTATATTTCTGTGTATTTGTGCTTGTTCTTTGGCGGTGGTTTCTTTGGGCTTCTGGCCACGTATCATACTACCGAGACGAGATGAGATGAGAGAAATCTTAAATTATTGTAGATTTCAAAATTTAAATTTGAATACGAAAATTAATTCTCAATAGATTCCAAGACACTCACCAATGAAGACGATAGAGGCTTGAGTTAGGAAAGAAATTCTAGTGCCTATACCAGTACCAAACTACTCTTACGAGATCTATATTCCTCTGTCTGTCTACTTCAGTTTCTTTTTCAGATTCAAAATTGTCCTCTTTCTCACCCTTATCTTTAGTTGACCTTTATTTAGAATTTATTTTTATAAATTATTACTACACTGGAATTGCATTGTACCTAATCTTTTAGTAAGAAAGTGCGTGTAGAAATCAAGATAGACGAGAATTTGATAAAGAATGAAATTAAATGAATGAAAAAATTGAGTTCAAAGGTGTTCACCCAAAATATGTATATGTTACAAAAGCACACACTCTCTAACGTCTACAATGTAGCTGCTCAACCACCATAATATAAAAAGAACCACAATACCTGTCGTACAATTTAAGAAAAATCCCAGAGATTCAGAGAGAAGCGAAACCATCGCAAACCAAAAGGTAAGTAAAACTACTCATAATATAAAGTGAGCTGTATGTAGCTCTATTGTACAATGGACTATTGTGCATGGGGAATGGAGAATTTTTGGAAAGTAAAAGAAAAAAATAATCTATTGTGCGTGTTGGTGTTGAGGCTGGAGTTTTTGAGATTTGACTGGAATGGAATGATAATGATGACGAGGGAGATGACTCTACCACAACGCCAACGACAACGACGATGACGATGACGACGACTCCTTCGTAACCTGTGAGTGAAAGGATGAGTGTGTGTGGTGTGGTGTGAGAAGTCTCAATACAAATACAATGCCTCACAATAAAAAAAAATACAAATACCATCTATATAACAGGGAGAACATACTTGAACTTTATCTGAACAACGCAAAACGGAGAACGGAGGTTATGAGAGACGGACATACATATTAGATATGGATATGTACATACGCACATATACCCCCACACAAAACAAATACATTGGGAGATCGAAGGAAGCATTGTCACACTTTTTCATATTTTCCTGTTTGCACTTTCTCTTAATGTAGACCAACTTTTCTCCATTCCTTTCTTCACCTTTAGTAATAAAAGAGAAAGCTTTTCTATTCTCCTTCTAGCAGACTCTCCTCACACACAAAATCCCTTCACTGCACACTCCCTACACATTCAACCATATGAATTCCACCCTCAATAGTCAATAGTGAATCTAAAGGCATTATAGGGCTATACACCTATAAGCTCACGAGTATCGACATCGAGTAGTGCAGAAATACTTAGTAACGCTCTGTACACAAGTATATTATATGCTCATGCCTTTTGGGTTGAATGCTGACTGAATGCTGAGGAAAAAAAACAGATTTCAAGTTTTTTTTTCTCTCTTCTTCGTCTTCATCTGTTCTCCTTCTTAAACTGACTACGATTTCCACAGACTCATGAGTTCTCCTGAACTACTCTGGAATTCGACTTCGTGGAAAAAAATGTGTGTCAATAGAAAATACATAAGAGATAGACTATCAACACCCAAACAGAGCCAAAATCCGCCTGTAGCACAGTTCGTATATTCTATAGGAGATCTCACAAGCCAAAAATGGAGCAAGAGTCTATGTAAAACAAAGGGAAGCAAATAACGGAAAGTCAACAAAAACAAAAAGAATCTATACGCTGAATCTGCTGGACTATGAGCAACTCTGTAAGCACATTGGCAGATGGATTTCTTGCATGAGATTTTACAATTCCTACAATATATATTTCCAATTCCACTTGTACTCCTTTCCTAATCACTTTCCTCTCCTTCAAATATTAAATTTGACTGTACCCTGTGGGAAACAGTGGAAAGGAAAAAAATAGGCGCAGCGTAATTTAGTGTACAATTTTGACTGGGGGAAAAGGAGAGCATGGGAGACGGAAATAATTCTACATAGACAAGAGAAATTAAAATGACATTCCCTCTTAGATCAGGATTTTTCGAAAGGGAAAAATTTTCAAAATTTTCTCTACTTTCCTATTTTCGTATATAAATATTATATTATCTGTGCATCTGTACATAAAAGTCATCATCCCGATCCCAACCACATCTATTATACAAACGATTAAGTGTACTTGTCTCCAGAGTCAGTCAAACTCAAACTCAAGTGATCCTCGAAAATCGTGAAGTGAAGGTGGGGAAAAGAACTTTACATCCACAGACAGATCGACGTCAACGTCAAAGCTATGCCTCTTTATTACCTCTATATTCGACATTATATACAGTGTACATGGGTGTAGGCTTTCCCATTCTATACACATCTCATCCCTTTCCCTCATATGCATTATTATTACTACTAACAATAAGTTGAGAAGATCCAAACTTTGGAAAACATGAAACCTCACTCTCAAAGCTGATTGTGACCTCAAACTAAAACTGAAGCTAAAGTGAGAGGCCAAGTGGAAATAAATGTAGGTAAATGACTAAATGACACATTCTCAAAGGGCCTCGACGCGGAGTCAATAACGGGATTCTTTTGAAAGCCAACCACACCATCATTATGCGCATCCAATATGTACAGGTTCAGACGGAGGTGACAGACTATCTACAGATTACTTACTATATATTAATCCCAAATCCCAAAACTAAATCGCACTAAAACAAACCAAATCTGAATCTAAACCCAAACAGGCTAATTTGAGTTAAACATAAATGCTGATTGTAGAATTTCCCTTAGGCGCTAACCAAACAAACACGAGCCTCTGACTGTGGACTCTAAAGGCGCCTAAATACCCGTGGGAAGATACAAATAGTTTGTTTGCTTTGGGCTTTGGCAACAAACATAATATGCAGGTGAGGTGGTTGGTGCGGTGACGAGCGCTTTAGACTTGGAATGCATGGGCCCTTTAGAGAAATGTACGAAGTTTTACAAAATAAAACAAAGCGACAAAGAACCAGACCAGAACTACACTATACAAACGCAGTACACAGAAAATAACAGAGCTAGGAAATGTTGTACTAAAATGACGGAGAAATGTTTCTCATCATCGCAAGTTGGGAAAAACCAAAGTCACATGACTCACAATTTGAACTTTTCCCTTTTTGTTGTTGTTTTCGTAATTCATTGAGGAAATGTGGTACGTCGTCGGGACGTGCGAGATTTTGATTTCTCTTATTCCCTCACGGACATTTAGTCTGTAAATTTTGTGTCTACCAAGTTTATGTGTATACAGGGATTCTCCTGTTGGCTCCTGGCGCTCCTGGCACTCATGCTGGCTGTGCGTGTGGTTTCCTTATGTACAGTGATTAATTTTCTGGATAGTGTCTGTAGGTAGATGTAATTATAGATATATGAGGAGCCCAGCGTGATGTACATACGTCGTACGTGCCTTTCATATTTTACAAATTACAAACCCCTCAATAGATTTATAATTGCTTTTACTATGTCTAGTCACTAATTATACTGTGAGCGTACACATATGGAAAAAAGCAATATTGGATTGTTATAATAATTATATTAATTTCAATCTCTCCCCAGCACCAACCATATAGCAATCACAGGCAGATTCACAAACTAAATCATGTGGCCATTTAATACAGTGGGAGATGACAGAAAAGCTTTTTAGAGTATAGTATATAGTATAGGCGCCTAACAAGAACCTTTTTACTACCAGGACTAAAGTCAGAAAAGCTAGAGTATAGGATAGTCCACGTTCCTAAAATAAATTATCCTAATGCGAAGTAAATAAGGCAAACACATGGTGCTAACGATCTCGAGTGCCATCATCATCCCGTTAAACTAACCATCTCCTGCACACTGCGGCCGCACGGTCACGGCGGCCACACTTTTACTTTGCAGCGTCTACCACGGCAGAGCTGTTATATAAACTTCTCAGATTTATCGAATCCAAATTAATTTTTTTTATATAGATATATAGGCATAAGCTCAGTCAGCAATATCAAGAACTGACAACTGACTTACAAGCTATATATAGCTACTTTCCCAACTTAAAATTTAAGTACCTAACCTAGGTGTTTCTATTTTCTATGTAATACATACTCGTCTCTGTACTTCTGGTTGTGGTAATGCGCGGCATGTATTTATCCAGCAATTTAAGTAATTATTTCAAACAAAGTTTTAAAACTTTGTAACATTTTCGTTTCAGGGTTGATGACATGTTAAAAATACGATGATGAATAGACGTTTCCTCATTTCGCCGTGTCCCTCTTCCCCTTCCTTATTGATCCAAGTCTTGGCAGTGCAGGAATGGGAGGAAATTGCAGTAAAAACTCGCAATGGTAAATGGCAAACGGTATTACAGACAGAGATACACATACTCAATTGTATAACCAGGCCGGGCGAGTGCAACTAAGACTAACACATGTGAGGAAGACATGGAAGGTTCGAATTGAAAAAAAGGAGAAGAAGAGAGAGAGAGACGGAGAAAAAAAATGAGATTTTGCCAAAGAAGAATTAAGAGACTGAATGTCGAATGTCGATTCCGGATACGGTTACCGAATATAGGTATCTTCACTCCTTAAAGCGTCACTCCCCAAATCCATACATATAGACACACGGGATGAGTAATACTCTCACATGGTGATGGTTGATGGTCTCTGGAGCAAAGTTAAAGTTAAGAGACAAAGTTAAAGAGACAAATGCCAATGCCAAGTTGAAGTGAAGTGAACATCTCTGAAATCCGCTACATCACTCAGTACTCTCCGTCAGTTGTAGGAAACCAATCCCAACTATACTTACAAGCCATGCAATGGGAAATGACTTGACGAATAGAAAGTATTTGTAGAAGCACAAAATAAATAGAAAAAAAATACTAGGACAATGTTCACGGGGTTGTGGTACAAAGTGCAAACTAACCAATACTTAAATAGTGAAGAGTCGTACTAACAATAACCAATAGCCGGGACAGGGACCGGACCGGGACCAGGGCCGGGGCCGGACAGAATCGATGTTTTGTATTTTAAAAAAATATATAAGAATACAGTCTTGTGATGGAAAAATGTAGTGCTCAGTATACTTGAAGGTTCGCTGACTCCCACTCGTAATAATGTAATAAAATTCGAGAGCCAAACCAAAAAGAACACGGGGAAAGGGACTAAATTTAAGACCGTGATCGTGAAGCGCGACTTGGAATTCTAATATCATCTGTCCTTGCCCTTTCTTACGATTACGATTACGGTTAGTCATGCAAAACAATTCTATACAAAAATCCCTGGTCTATTAAGAGGAACGTAAATCCCAGCTGGGAACTTTGATTTCTTAGAACAGAATATTAACATTTCTCCACTTTAATTTTGGAGTAAGTACACCAGAGCTGTGAGCCCAATAAAATTTTGGAACCCCCACACATTTTTCTATGTAGAATTATTATCAATATATCACTTGAGAAATGTGTACTGCAGATTGTAGTACAAGAGTAAGTGTCCCCCAACATAATTCCTCTACATACTTTTGACAATCTCCATTAGCATTGAAATCATTGAAAGTTTCTAGGAACTAATATCAAAACAAATATTTTTTTTAAGTTACGTGATTAAACTATAAAGTAAGGAGCACAATCTACATTTCCCATTTCTTTTCATAGAATTTAATAAGTTCTGAAATGGAAAGGGCTTTAAATTGGGGAGACATGGAAACGTAAACGCTGCACGAGCACTAAAAAAGAACGATGACTGTAAAGTATACCCGTAAAACTATGTAAGTCGAGAGAAAGCAAAAGGCAATTGAGAAATACTTGCAAACTAAGACTGGAATGTAGGTAGGAGTAGGAATTATATGTATAACCAAGAGAAAACTATTATTATCATTACTATGCTTTTCCCGAAGACGATACAGTCTATTTTTCTTTAAACGTGGAAAACCAATAAACTAGAAAATAGAATTCTGATGCACACAAATACAACATTCAGCACATTGAATTGGACGTGGGCAAATCTAATATTTTGAATATCTGCATCTCTGGAATTTGCCTGCATCTTTCATTTCTATACAAAGTACCTACATACCTATCTACCTACCTAGGTGACTATATAATCTGAACTCTGCTTTTTTTTCTTATAGGTAACTCGGAAAGGAACTCGCTTCACTATTTCTTATAAATTCCTTATTTATTCTTGGGAGCAGATCGAAGAAAAAAAAATGGAATCACAATGAGTTCCACAGATTGCTCTCTACATATACTCAATGAATCTTCAGTCAGTCTCAATGATTCAGCAGCATGCAGAATAATGCCCCAAAATAGTACTAACTTGTGTGGGAGTGGGGAACAGGAACACGAGCATGACGGCTGTGCAAATCGGCAAATAAGTATAAAAGTATATTATTCATGCATAATAATAATAATTGAAAAGACAAGATTGCAAGATGTGATTTCCACAAAAAGATTTAAAATAGAAAGAAAAAAAAGATTCTTATCATTACTCTATAGCCGAGTCCGAGTGCTCTATTCCGAGTTCTAGTTCGATTTATAAATGTGAAGGGGTTATGTCCATTACATCTTACGTGTGAGAGGGAATCCATGCAATTATTGAAAGAGTACAAATGTGAAACTATGAAGGCCTGTGTTCCCATTCTGAAACTTATTCCTACAACCAGCAGATTTATCTGAACAGATCCAACTTTCACAGACACCCTCTGGCTTCTAAACTTTTAGGCATATCTGTTAGTTCCTTTCCGTTACAGCATCAGCAGCAGTAGCAGCGTTTACGTTCAAAACATGTTGTTGTTAGTGCTATTACTGAATAGTCTTATTATGTTATGACAACGATTATTATATTATTCTGAAAGCATCTACTAAACAGCAGCAGCACACACACACAGCTCTCACAATCAACATGGTTTTCCACGCTCAGTAGGAAAGACATGTAACTCGAATGTATTTTATACCGAGACGGGATGGAAAAAAATAAATAACGGGTGATACGTTGTTGGAATCTCATTCATTCTTGATCCTTCCCTTTTTTCTAAGTTTTAATCCTTCCTGCTACCAACAGTAATAATAAGTTAGGCATAAATATAATTAATTAAATCCCAACTAAAATCCGCGTGCAAGATCTCTCCATATTTCATTTATATGTAATCTATACATGTTGGGACAGTCCATAAGTTAGCATTACAAAAATATTAGACGTTTCCCCGGAAGGCATTTTGTACATTAGCTGCACATTATATCATCCATCATTAGTCATTAGATCGGAATTTAGAGTTTAGAGCAACTGAAGCATTAGCAATAATAATGGAAAGAAAAAAGTATTGCAAGATATGAACAATCAATACTTCTTTCCAATATATCCGGATATGTTTTGCAGTATCTTGAAAAACCCAGGATTCAGACAAGTCAAACCATAAAAAAAGGCAAGGATGTAGAAGAAGGGGGAGTGATAAAATGTTGCTGTAGTGAAAGAATTTGTTTTAGTTGAGCAATTGTAATTATTGCATAAAAATAGAACATTTTCTTGGAAGAAGCAATGCATAAATGGCAGGGCTGACGAGTGCTTGTTGGTTATGTATGTTATTGTTGAGCATTAATATAGCTTAATCGTAAGTAGTAATCATAAGTAGGGAGTAGTAGACTGGACGACGTAGATACATGAGAGGCCAGGATTGACTTCGACTTTGTAGATAGTAGGTAGCAGATAATCAACTACGGTGCTAAGGGCAATACGAAGTATTATTCTGGATGAGTACAAATACAGACATGGCTTATAGGTTACGTCAGCATACAGACATACTAAAGATACAGTGCAGTATGGAGTGTTAAATGTTTCTGTTTTGGCTTCAGCTAAGTGAAGACAATTGGAAAAATATTTGGAAAACACAAAATCTTCTTACCCGAGGCAAGTGCCACGTGTAGCGGGAATGAATTCTTCTAAACCCGAGCCCAAGTCTCCTTCAAAGCACACACTGAAGAACTCCGAGCTGGAAACCTATTTTAAAAGACAAGAATTACTTACACATCATGCTTTTCACTCTAATGATCATCATGATGAGCTACACAGAATTCATATTGAAAATCTTTCCTTAAATTATTATGCCACCTACACCTTCTTGAGTAATCATTTTCCTCCATCAAAAAAAACCCTCAAGCCATCATTCAAATTACAACTTTTACTCCCTAATTACATAGTACATGATTCTCAACCTAACTTTAAGAATTAGCATATGACTTTTGGACTTTGAACTTCTATTTCTCGAGTAACATGGTATATATGGGGATCTTGAGAAAATTAAAACTTCTCATCTTCAATCTTCAACACAGATGTACCTACTTTGACCAATTATGGTCAATAATCAAAATGATCTCCCACTCAACATTTCATTTGTTACACTTTAAATATTTTGAGATTGAGGTTTGCATATGAGAATATGCTCTTATAGGGAATACTATAATGGGTAAAGGTGGATTGTGGATTTACATGTATAAAGTGCCTAGTAAATTTTGTACTATAATAAGAGTTATTTAAAAAAAGAAATTCGAAACGTCAATATCAACAAAAAATACGTATAGGTGTATACTCTCGTCAGAAATATGGAAATAAAAGCAATACATTTAATTTCCTTGTAATAATGAAGCATGGGGGATCGAAAAAAAAGAAGTAATTTCAAGCCTCATTTAATACGAGTTAGGAGCGCCGAACACTTTGGATAATGGAAGGTGTAAATTCATTGAAGTAAAGTACACTGTCCTCTCTTCCTTTCGTCCTTGTAGCAGTAAGGTCGATTGCCAGATCCAGAATCCAGATCGTGATCACAATTTGGATGAGGACGAAACTCAGCACAGGAAAAGGAAGGGAAGTGCAAGTGTATTGGTTAAATCGATCGACTTCCCCAAGACTATACACACTTACCTAACTATATAACTACCTATACCCTACATTAATTATACATCAATATCTCAGTGTATTACTAAAAGTTTCTCAGTTCTATTTGTATAACGGGTCGGTTACGATAGGTCCATATTCCAGTTTACACGATATGCCTGTATGCTATCTAGACATTGTTCACGTTCTGCCTGAAGTGGCACCTTTCCTGCACTCATTTCAAAAATTATATCATCCTAACCAACAATGATATGTTTATTTATGTGTAACCTTTGCTAACGACAAGCTATATATATATGAGCTCAAATAGGCACCTAAGTAAATATAAGTGTGATACATAACGTATACTACAATGTATTTTCTACAAGGAGAAGTGAGCTACCGAAGTATTTGTGACCAGTGTTGAGACACTAGTTCTGGAAAGTGAAAAATGTAGAGCAGGTCCCTGGAGGAAACATTTCGATGTAGATAATCGATTATATTTATGTAATTAATACCAACTATTCTATTACACCACCATCATTGTATGACTGTATAGGCTTTCCCTCGCCACCCCAGAATAAATAAATAAATAAATCATTTACTAACGGAAACATACATAATAATAAATCTAAAGTGAGTATCATGGTGGAAGGTGGAAAATATATTATCTTCTTGTAAAAATAGGGACCTTCTAATTCCCTCGTACGATTTCTGAGACACCTAGTTGAATTAATCAATTGAATGATAGTATTTTATGATTAAGTTTGAACTGCTTCAATTTCAAAAATTATAGATTTTTAAATATTTGGAGCAAAAAGTGCTGTCAAGATCGATGACTAGAATGACTATAGGTGACTAGGTAATTATTCTATTATTAAAGTAACATATAGTTATGGGATTACTTGTGAACGTGCCAATTTTTTCCGACGGGTCTCACGACTCTCCGTAGGTCCTGGAACAAACAGTAGATCCTGTGAAGTATCCGGTTCTGACTTGCTGTCCATATCCTCGTTTCGTAGTAACATGGCGGGGTCCAAATTATCAATGTGGGTCAAACTTCGAGATCGGCCCTATTTGAATTCAAACAAAATTAAAATCATATTAGATAATAGCTCAACATTATTCTGCTATAGGTTCATGAGTGTGCAATATATGACTTGACTATTGTGTTAAAATCGGTGGAGCACGAGCAGTAAAAAAAAAAGTAAAATTAATTCTTAAGAATTATTGAATTTACAACATGTCTCAAGTAATTCTCAAGACCTAAATTAAGACTGAAATTCAAATGTCATGCTTCAAGTTTATTCTTTAATGTTGATGGACTATGCCACATGCTATAACTATATACCTACAGCTACGGTGAACACGTACAGCCAAGACAGCAAGATTATGCTCATACTTGAAAACATCCTAACTATGAACCATAATAGCCAATAGTCACGGTTACATCCTCATACATGGTGTGGTAATAATAAGTAATGAGATCATAAATTAAATTTCATCCACATTTCTCATTTCATCATGTCTTCACGTCCGTCATGGCTGACTGAGTAAAACCGAAAATCCAAGATTCCACGAAGCTCAACCATTTATTCATGTCAATTGAAACCATTCAACATTCCAATGTAAAAGTAGCCCCGCAATATTGCAACATGATGCAATAACATCCAAGCAAAGGAAATAACTTACAAACAAACTACAAAGCCGAAAAATCCGGAGACCCAATACCCAATGATGATATGGTGGGAAACACTACGGAAACAACTGAAGTATAGAGCATAGCATTTACTTAATAGTTCTTCTAGTTCCAGTTCCATGTTCCAGTCTTCCAGTTTCTACAACTTCAATCTATTCATCTTTCCCCGCCTAATCCTTAATCACTGTCAATTTTCTGGCCCATTTTCCCTACATTCAACATTTCTTTGGTTTTCTCAACCTTCAACTTACTCTGCTATGTATACAGTTCACTGTTGATATTCTGTTTATACAGTCCGACTTATGTGTCTTTTGGGAAGCAGACGGCATCTCGTCATTGTCACTGACTCTATCTAATCGTACATATTTACTTATGTATGTTACCAGTTAGTTACCATTCCAGCAAAAAAGAGAATCAAAGTAAAACACAATGACATTTTAGATATTTCTTTTCTCGCTCAAGTTGAACGCTGAACGTGATCACATGTGACTGGTGAAACCCAAATAGTGTGATGATGTGAAATCCGTCCGTACGTAATGGTTACGACATTACGTTGAAATGGAATGTAAACTGTCAATGCCACGGAAAAGAAGGTGATGCCGCCTCTCTAATACACACTAAGCCAATTATTATGATTATTACTATTTATAATACCCAAGACAAAGAAGTATTCAAGTTATAATATGTAATCCTTAGAATGTAGCACAGTGTAACGGACAACCATGACTTTACATAAGAGAGATTGGTGGTGATGGTGTACTTTTTTAGTATTCATTCAGCTGTAATAATATTATATATTGTTTGCAATGCTATTTTTACACTGTAAGTAACAATAAAAAAGGGGAAATAGCAAATTTGAAAATGCCCGCGTGAGCCTCGAAGCCCTGATGAGATAAGGGCTGGAAACTACAAATTCAACGTTGAAGTTTCCAATGTCAATTGTCAACAGCAATATGGGAACACGAAAAAAATACACTGAATGCTGGATTATGGGTTTAACACGAGTCTATATAGCTGAATCGGAGAAAATTCGAGTCGAGTCATATTTTAGTATTTAAACTTAAAATCGAGTCGAATCGAATACAGATCGTGATCCAAAAATAAAATAAGTTTTTTTTTAAATTGTTTGTTAAATGAAAAGTGGCGTATGAAGTGATTAATTCTTATGAAGTTGCAACGCAGTTCTACAACCGAAAACAATAATTATTTAGCTATTGCAAGAGCCATCTGACTTAATTGTGTTCGTTTCGAATCAGTTCGAATTTTTTGTTTTATATCGGGTTTTAGTCCAGTTTATAATTTTTCTTACAGGTTTCGACTCAAGCTTCGTATTTTTATCCGAAGCAAAGCGAGTCGGTTCGAGTTTCGAGTCCAGTTTATACAAAACCAAGCTCGGTTCGAGTCAAGCCATATCACTGCAACAACCTCTTTTCGTCTTTTGTCCTCTTTCTCCAAGTTCTGTATCTGAATTGGAGAGAAAATCTGTCCGTAATCCTCATGCTTCACTTTTTATTGTAGATTTTGGTTATGTATAAAAAGAAATGAATTCATTTTCCTTCTCAATTCTGAATCTTATCCTCTGATATAGTTTCTTTCTCGACTGTCGACGGCCACGGTACGGTAGGGGTAAGGATAATTCCCATGGGAGATTTTTGTTTCCTTCTGCTTCTAAGCAGGCCGAGGTCAAAAGTTTTCCTCATCCTACATTATTATGACACTAACAGTAATAGTAATGGGATCAATTTATTTCCTCCCTTCTCCTCCTGTTTTTCTCTGGAACTGTCGACAGGACACAAAGGAATTGAACGAGTCTTATGTAGCTTATACTGTGTGGTATTATTTTCTAAATATTATACAAGGAGACGAGAGTTTGAATGTGGAAAAGGGGAAGAATTGGACTTGTAAACTTGTATGATTTTGTGTACTATACATATTGTGTGTGGTATGTCTATAGGAAATAGATGATCTCGTAACTTTTTATTTGACGAGGTAAATCTTCTAGTATAATGTATGTTGATTTACATATGTGAATACTACAAGGATACTCAGTTCACTAACTTCTTCTTATATATTAGGTCGTCGTCTTTGTCATTCAAGGGACACAATTTTATGCATGTAAAATTAAAATGGTCTCTCTACCATCACGCAAATACAAACCCGCAAGTCTCAAGTAAGAATTTTGGTTTACATTATGCAGGTATGTAGTTTAAAATATAGACAGATAAGATTTTTTTCCGCATCAGTGGTAATGTTAAATTGCTTTTAAAACATTATTTTTATGCAGTTTTGAGCATTTTTCACTTTTCAAAAACACACCTAGAACGCTACTCTTTTAGAAAATAACGTAGTTAGAACACTTTTTACACATACAGTACAGTGATAGAATGATATTGCAAGTAATGATTTAGTTTGATTTCATTCCCATTATTGTAACTTGTGAACATTTTGCACCATCTGACAATATTAGATGAATCAGCTATACAAGAAAAAGCTTAATACTTTATCGTGCTGGTATATAGAAGCTTTCCATTTAATGCAAAAACGTATATAATAACGTTTTCTGTCTTTTTATTCCCTCAAAAGTTATGATTACGCTGACTACTAGTATCTCCACATGTACATGGATTTTCAATATTTTGTTGTGTTTGATACCACACCGACACCGACAACGATGCAGCATCACTCTCCATACCAATACCAATACCGAAACCACAACGTCGCAACTTTGAACTCTTTTTTCTGATCCCTCTCGGCACAGCATGGATGTTGCTGTATTTTATCATATCATAATACCATTATTACCCTGATCATCACATCACATCACCCACACATAATAGTACGAACACCACAGCTCCAGTTCCAGCACCACCAGTAACACACCAGTACCAGTACCAGTGACACCAGCTTTTGAATTCAAACGTCATCAGAATACTCACCACCATAACTATAACTATCATCATCACAACATTGACATCGTTCCTATGGTTCTCCTTTTTCTAAAGAGAACCGTAACCGTAAATGTAACCGGGACCTAAATGGTGGAACCCAATGTCAAACCAATAACGAACAAGCTCAACCCAACCCGTTTCGATAAAATTTTATGGAGGCAGAAAACGGAAGCCCTGTGAAGGGGAAAACATTATGTAGAAAATATTGTGACAAATAATAATACCAACAAAAAAAATATATAGAAGAAGAGTCAGACGCAGAAGAGCACATGAGTCGCCTCTATCTACACATATATAGGTACTTTGGATTGAATGAATAATGAATTCAATAATCCAATCCTCTGTAGGACACACCGTCCAAAATCAACATCAACATCCAACAAGTAGAATATACAAATGTTGTATTAGGTTCCCAGTATCAGTTGAGGGATTAAGCCAATTTTTTTTTGTATATTTTATCTTGCTTCTACAACACTGTACATAGAGGATAAATTACTGACATAGTAGATAGTCACATTTGCTATTGGCTAAATTTTTACATGTATGAAATGTTAAAAAAAGCATAATGCATTAAAATACAGTATTGTATTCTCTGTATTACCTACGCCTACAAACAAAGTTTAAATAGTATTTTGCAGATATATATTTTAGTTTAAAGCTTCCCGACGCGACGGATTACCTATACTGTGGCTGCACTAGATGACTAGGTTTTGTATATAGACTATAACTATGTAGATAGGTACCTTGAAATATAAAATAGGATTTTAGTACCCTCATATATTATTCTGAGAAGGCTATATGTAGACCATACATGCTTCACGCCCCATGGCCCAAGCCGAAGCCAAAGGAAGGAACAGAGTCAGTCAACAGTGTCAACACACACCATATATTATTATGAACGAATATCCAAGTTCCCACAGCTTCCCAGTCGAACGAAATCGAAGTTGAAATGGAAATCGAGATGGGGATAAAAAGCATATAGGCGGGATGTATGGGTGTCTATGAAATCCAAGCACGTTCCAGAAGCTTAGCTTTTTCCCTCATTCTCGCTCGAGGAAAACACAACATTATTATTACATTGACATCAACATAGACATTACATCATTTGAAAAGATCTTCCGACTAGAGCCCAAACACTGTATACTTATACTCTCTCCCTCTCTAATCATAATGAAAATGTACGCACGACCAACTCCTTTTCCATCCCATGTGAAAGTAGAGAGAATAATAATAAAAACAGAAGAAAGCTGGTTCTGGTTCTGGTTCTGGATGCTTATAGCATGATCACTATCGTCACTGCAGTCATAGTAATAACAATCTGCAAACAAATGCATTCATCCCACTAAAATATGTATAAGAATGAAAATCTTTTTAAAAAATGTAGACTATATTTTAATAAAAGGAATGGGACACAATTTTTATTAATTTCTTCTTATATTTTAAATCTCAATGAATTAGTGTTAAATTTTACAGTGCCAGTCACAATGTGGAAAAAAATACAATCATTTTTTTGGATGTGGTGTCTGGGTACGGTTACGGTTACGGTTTAATAAGGCCCAGCCACTGCTATTGCAAATACAAAATACAAACAAGATAGAATACAGTGTAGACTATATAGAAATGATAATGGAGAAAATATACAGACAAGACGGAAGAAGTCGATTATGGGATGTGATGCGAGGAGTAGGGATATAGGTAGTACGGAGTGCTTACAAGATGCTAAAAAGTAAAAGTCTGCTTACATGGCGTAATTACGGTTGATGCCACCAAACACATCAACAAGAAAAAAAGTGACACAATGTCGATCCTCAGCCTATATTATTAAGTATGCAGGGTTCCCTTACTTTACATTGATATTTTTATTACTTTGTCAAGTTAATGAAATTTACACAAGGTTAACCTATATTTCATGATCGATTCTGAAACTTCCTTTCCCATTATTATTTAAGCTATCCATACCACGTCCCATACACTGTCTTGTGACTCATCCGCCTTCGATTACGATATTAGTATTCGAATTTATGTACGCTGCTCCGACAATAAGACAGGCACTGTGAGACCGAGACCGAGCATGGGACATCCTCATTACCCATGTGTTTGTTTTATTCTAACTTTCGATTATTACTTACGTAGAATTACCCAAATTCAACCCACAAATTGCAAGTCACAAAAGCGACCAGCAACGATGAGCGATGAAGTATAGATATAAAGGGAAATTAAAAAGATAAAGAATATTTAACAGTGCTTCTTGCGTAATACTGGAGGCACTGGCTGTATACGCTAACCAAATATATGCATGGCTTTAAATGCAAGAGAATGAAGTCATATGCCTCTTCGAGTTGGAGTGAAGTGGGCTCTGTCGACTGTACAAAATTGAAGCAATAACCACAAAATTCTGAAAGGATAGCCGCCAAACCTGACGTCAGTCCCTTATAAATTGTATGCAAATCATGTGTCACCATGGCTTGGCTTGGCTTAGCATGGCAAATGACTTTCGCTCTGGCTGTCGCTCTGATACTCTCAATCCTCTCATATTGTCATCCCATACCACATTTTAAATTAATTGAAACATTTTTCTAATTTTAATTATAGGCTATCAGCACAGTATACCAGACCAGTAGGGCTCCAGGAACTATTAATTCGTAGTAAGTACAAGCCTCAATTTTAGTTGTAACTCTCTCATTGTCTGTACGCTTAGTTATTTCTCCTTCCTAACAGTATAAACCCAGGGTAAAGCAGAATAAGGAAAACCCACAATTTATATTTTGAAATCCAAATTTCGGGCTACTATTCTAATTTCCAGTGACATTACGGCGCAAATATAGAATCAAAACCAAACAAAATGAATGTGAATGAATTAATTGTACGCAATATTAAATACTCGAGAATTCCATGTGATGTATATCTAGATAAAAAATCTAGATTCTGAGCATATATGGCAAAAATAGGCATCGCACACACAGATATCCGTATTATGCGAAAAATTAATAAAATTCGCTGAATAAATCGCCTTAAATAAAATAATGTAGTCGTCGATCGTGGAGAGTACAAGCTTTACATTCTTCCCATATGGTACTTGAGCATAGCAAATAAAATTATCATGATACGATTGAATGAATATTGAAGGAGAAGGAAACCGAAAAGGAAACCAAAATGGTTCTTGTAAAGCTAAAAAAAAATGCTTGTAAAAATTCCTGTATATTTCTCCGTCTCCGTCACTTTCGTAGGAGAAACACGCAACCAAAATACATTTTTATATAAATATGTAGGGACAGGGACGTACAGACTTGTACAAAAATATGACACATTGGACTTAAACTCCACATAAGGCCGACGACTGCCTAACTATATTATACTTGTGTACAATGAAGTGAAATTTAAAGGCAAAGGACACATATTATAAAAGGTATATAATTACATGTGGACCTGTAGACATGTGTCAATTGTCACTGCTCGAAGCAGACGCCTTGTATGTATACAGTATTGAAGTGAGAGTTTAGAAGTAGAAATAGAAATAGAGAGCTCTCTCTCTCAGTCACACAGTTTTGGACAGAAACAGAGAGTGTGTGTAAGTAGACGTGGAGAGACAAGAAAATATTTCCGGCATGACGGGAAATCCAGGACTCAGGCCCAGACCGCCCAGAACCAGAACTAAAACCAGAGAACAAGGAGAACAACTCAGCATCCAGCTTCCAGGGAAGAGCCGAGAAAAATCTCAAAAACATTCCAAACTGTCATGAACTCAGGAAGTGATGATAGCTCTACATTTATTCCTTCCCATTCGTCTTGGTGGAGAAACACAGAGAGGCATATGAATCTCCATCTCGTATTCATACATACGAGAACCTATGTATACTTACCTACACCAACCCATTGTACTCTTTATACTATATATAGATGTATCCTTTTTTTGTTATAATTGGACTGTATGTCGTATGCACAGTCCCCAAAACCAAAACGACAACTACAGCAACAGTCAGGAAAAGCACGATGAAGCATTTGCACGTAAATAAAATAAAAGGGAAAATTTTCCTCTGTAGTCTGTAGTCAGTTGAGCTGTGAAAGGCTGAAATCGTGTGGAGTCGTGACTGTTTCCTAAATAAATGGAAACCAAAAGAGAGATGACACTCAAGTTAGACATGAGACTGATTAGACTTGAATCGGAAAACATGGCAGATACTATACACATACAGATGAAATGCTAAATACTTGGGAAACATTATTATTTGGAAAACCCTGTACACCCATATTGCGCCATACTTTTTTAATTTGTTTCACTCCCAAACACAAGTTTCAATTTTCAATGTAAAATATATTTTGTTTTAAAATTACTGATATTCCACAAGAGCTATTGATGCCCTAGCATCCGCCCCTTATTATTTCCTTGTACTACAGATATCTGTCAAATATTTTATGGCTATTTCTGTAATAATTCCTCCCCCCCCCCTCCAATAGCCTTCCGTCAACAGCCAACAATCAAAATCCTTGTGTGTTATTAAACTCGAATGAAGTCAAGGTAAACTCAAGCTAAAAATATCTTTATTTTTTTCCCCTGTTTTTTGTTGCAGCACATCTCTGGCTCTGGCGCTGGCTCTGGCCATGGTGGTTTTGATTTTGAATTTTTCATATTATAATACACTTTCACCGGGGAAAAAAAAGACTGACAGGGAGATGTTGGAGTCTTGTACATTATGGACACAAGGTGGTATATCAGAATTTCCACTCATCTTCCCCTCACACTTCAACTGCTGGTCTAAATACCGCTCATTTGAGGATATCTACAACTATAGGTGCAGTATAGCATATTATATGGTCTTTAAGAAAATTCAAATTCAAATGAACATCCATACACTATCCACGATGCCAATCCGTTCCCATACTATCGTTCCCGTTCCCGTCCCATAGAACATCTCCACAAACGGTGGTGGTGGTGGTGGTGAGGCTTAAAAAAATGCATTTCCCTCTGACTTTCACTTGTCCTCGTTCCCGTTCAAATGTGAGTGGAGAGAAAGAAGCGAGGAGAGATAGGAGAGTCCCTTTCTCTCTCTCTCCGGACGAAGGTTAAGAGCTGTACACTCTCCATAGTGTAGAGCGTACAACGTACAATGAAGACTGGAGAAAGAATCCACAGTTTTTGCATTTTTTATCGAACACTTACGATTTTTACTACAGAATCCACGCCGACATCCTACGCTCTGTGTCTATTCTATCACATCTCCTTTCACTCTCGCCTCCAAGTCGGCCCTGGCTTTCCCTCCCTCCCTCCCTCCCTCCCTCCCTCTCTACGTCCCTCTCCTCTATCTCAGGTCAGGCGGCTGCTGGCTGGCTGACTGAGGCTTGAAAAGCAAACAGGGAAGGGAAGGGGAGACAACAACAGGGCATATAGAGTATATAGAGCACACGCTGTCGGCTGTCGTATGCTCAAACCAAATCCGAATCCGAATTCAAATCTAAATCCGAAACCGAATCCGACGACGTCATCTTTCATATTTTAAGGAGACTCATCTCTCTCCATGTTGCGACACGAGTAGAAGGGAAATAAGCTCTCTTCAAATACCATAATATGCAAAATTCATATGAGTGGATAAAGGAAACTTGAAATGTGCTATGCTTGTAGAAAAAAGGAAAGCTCCCTTGTAGCCGTTTTGGGAAAAATGAAAAGAGTGTCTCAGAATTGGAAAACGGAAGCATACGTCATATCATGTAGAATATGTAGCGACAACGTCAAGTCCTCCAAGTGAAGAACTTCCGCTCATTCTCCTCCCAACTTCCACAAGTACTTGGGAGTACTTGTGGTCTTGAGGTTCTCAAGTACTAATACTACTAATACGTAGTACTCTCTATTTTTTATCAAGAAATATCCCTTTACTCGCTCATATGATTTTACATAGGCTCGTAGGTATGGAGGTACCTACTCCTTTTTTTCCTCTCTATTATATATTATGATTATATGATGGATTTTATGCAGTTCCGCTATGCTACACAGCTCTCTGCACTGTGCTCTAAACAGTTTTTGCTCAATAATTTACATATCTTCGTATTAAAATTTCTGTCCATGTATTTACATGTACTTGGCTCCATTTTCCTTTTATACATAGTGGAACGGTACAAGAACCACCACCAGGAAACACAGTCTCAGCTCCAGTTAATGACAAGAGCAGATGAGCGTTTTGTATCTGATGTGGGCTCCACTGAACAACAAGAACAAGATTATGTATAAAAAAAATCTAAATTCACTTAAAATCAACTTGTTTCCAATTCAAGTGACATTCTTTTGACGTTTTCAAAATTTGAAAAAAAGTCTTGAGGAGCTTCTCTCTCTCTCCCCACACTTCTTTTAATTTACAACGCTCACAATCACTCTCCTCGCATAGCATGGTGGGTATCCCTGCTGTGCATATATGAAAAATTACGAAATTACGAATATAAAACTTCACACACACACATATGAGGCATGAGATGAGAGGGGGCCTCCATATTGATCCAGATTGGACGCAATAACTGTGCCATCCCTTTAGCAACATGATAGATCATAGCACTATACAAGCGAAAAATTCACAACCACAACCCTATACATGTAGTTTTACACTATTCGAATTCTTAGTAATTTAGTTGTTATTCCGATTATTACTAATTTTAAAGTGAAAGAAAATTTCATATTTTTTGAAACGTACTAAATTCAACCCAGTCATTAACATCAACGTCAGCTTTGAATTTTGAATGTAATTACACATTAACTAAAACATTGCGGCTCTGATCTGATCTGAAATGACTCACAACCACAAAAACAGCATCAGCAGCTCCCCACAAACTGGAACTAAAAGAGGACCGCAGGACCCAACAATGATAAACCGCTGCTGAGAGATGCACTTACGACAAGGAAACACATCGAAGGAGAACGTGACACCTACTTTCCACTTCCAGGCGTCCAGCCTCATTATGTTTACTATCCGGAATCCAGAATCCGGAGTCGGTCCCAGCTATACCGGGACCGGGACCAGAACCAGGACCAGGGAGACGAAATGAAAGCGAGTCCGTATGTATTATTGTATTCAAATTGGACTAACTACTTCCTTCCCTCACTTCCCAGTAACCCAATTGAAACCCCTTTTGTGAGGACTGGAAAATGGGAAGGGGAAGTTGGAAAAACGTCACGTTTCCTAAACAATGTCTCGGGAACTCGGGACTTCGGGAGGATTTCTTATTTATTTATTTATTACGACCAAAAAGCATATATACCGCCACCATATGAACACAAACGTGTTCCCTTCGCAGTCGTAGTATAGCTCTTTTTTCTCGTACTTCATATTTCATATTTCGTACTGGATACAGAAGAAGAGGAAGAAATCAGAGAAAGCAGGAGAGCGGAAAAGTGGAGAGAAAGCCTGGAGCTGGAGCAGTCGTCATCGTATCTTTAATACACTGTCATTTCAGCAGCAGCAACAACAACCAGAAACCATGTACATTTGTATAGATATATACACAGAGAGAGAGAGAAAAATGAAAAGGCATCACAACATTTCTTCAACAGTTTCTTATAATGTTTCTTTTACTGTACACAATCACCGCTAAGCATGCCGCTAGGATTGTTTGTTTGGATATGTATATAGGTAATAGGTATCTAGTATATAGTTTTGAGTATAGCTCCTCCTGCTACAAAAGGAAAAGGAAGATGAACGACTTTCATTCTTTGCCAAGGAAAACTACTATATCAAATGATGGATCTTGATTTTGATTTATTTCCTTTGATTTTTCCTACCAAATCATTTTGATATTTCATTTCCCCCATTTTGTGACGTAGACAATACTGCAGCGCTGTACTCAAAACACCGTACAGACTAATCATAAGTCATAGACTGGAAGCCAAAGTTGAAAATGATGTGGGGCGCGTGGAAGGATATATAGTCATCACCCATCACATCACAACATATGCCATAGTATAGCGTATCCTGTATATAACTATATTATGAGGTCAAAAGAATTTAAGCAGAGTAAGTTCCTCTACTCTCTCCAAAGGCTTCACTTTGACTTTCAATTTTGTGTTTAAATGACTTTCTTTTTGAGAATGAAATGATGATGATGATTTGTTGTGTTCGTTTCCTCCAGACGAGTAAATACGCTCACGCTTAATTTATAATTGAAAGATACAGAGGATTGAGACAAGGATTTATATACAAGGAAAAATGGGTGCTGTCGAAATTTCCAAGCATCGAATCTCAAAAGACAATATGTTTGGAACAAGTAGTTGGAAAAAAATGCTACGCATACCGACACCGACAGCATGCTTCATTCATACTAAACACCTCAAATGAAAGTATCTTAAAATGTACAAATAAATTTTCGGAAATCACGAAAACAAAAACGTAAACGACCGAAATGCTGGAGCACACAGAACTTTTGTTCTTTTTACCATTGCCCATTGCATTCCATTGAAATGAGTAATCAGGAGCGTAGGTGTTAATTTAGGTTCAACATGTTTTGTTTTCCAAGTCGAAACATGATGAGGAGCAAGCCACGTGGTATTCACGATTGGGAGTGGGTGAATTAAAATCCATTCACAATGACGCACGTACAAAAGATTTTGATTAGAATCCAAGCCAAAATTCGACATAGTGGGAACTCATTAAGTTTGTCTGCAGTCTGCCGATGCCTGGCTCATTTTTTTTTATCTTAAACTGGAGGCAAACTGTATAAATTGACTTCACATGTCAATATTGGATACACACAAAATACACTCGCTGCCTTGTCGGCTTCAGCTTCAGCTTCCTGAACGCCAACACCATAATGCAATGTGGTACATAACACACTAATAGTACATACCATAAAAGAACAAAGCGTTATAGTGCATAATACAATATTCAATTCTGATCCAGTGACACTTGCCAAAGTGACTACTCAAAATGCAAGACATGATTTAAATTCCCACCTTTTTGAATTATACTAAAAAAAATCTTATTATATTCCCCGACCAAGTTATGTCCGAAAAACAATGAATTTTTTTAATAATATTCCTAACTAACAGCAGAAAAATAAATAGATAGTCTTCGTGTAAAAATTTGCAAGTTTAAAAAAAAATTGATATAATGATTACCCACGCGAATTTTTCCTTGACCTGAATTTAAAGCTACCATCACCACAACCGAACCACACAGCATGCCATATGCTTCAATCATATTGTACCATGTGAGTATAGTTTAGTTGGGAGCAAAAGAAATTATTTGATTGGTCTAAAAAAAATTCTACCTCAAATGACAAAGTCCTATAGAGCGTAATTTGCCAATGTAAAAGTCAAAGGCCAAAGCCCATAAGCTAAAGTATATAATGTCATTCTCTACATGCCTTCTGTATATTATGTACGTACTGTATTCTTCTCTTTTGTTTTTAACTTGAAAGTTGGATCTATACTGACAAAGTTCCAATAGTCGCAGTCCTCCTTTGCCTCGTCGTACGTATAGTATAGATATCTGTGTATTATTCCCAGACAGGATTTTTTTTTCTTTCTTTCTCACTGTTGAGAAGGGAATGAAGGGGGAAAGAATAGAAAGGAGGGGGAAATTCAGAGATATCACGTCCACGTCTGACTACATAGCTCTATAACGCTGGACACTGGACGGCGAAATCTTGCCTAGAAATACAAATTAAGCGAATTATGATAAATGTAAAAAAATACTGCACTCAATACAACGTAAGTTCGTAAAGTAAAGGTGGACTTTTAATCAAGGTAAACGTCCCTATAAATCAAAAATGTAGGATCATGCCTACCTACTACTCATATTATTTCGTTATCTTTATTAATTTAGGTATTTTTCGGACCTCTTTCCAAACCCGCAACTTATAGGTGACACTTGGGTCCACGTCTATTAAAAATAACTTGGTTTGCTTCCAAAAATTAAGTAGCACAAATATGTAGGTACCTACATATAAAAACCCTATACAGTACAGTACACTGACAAAATTAATTTTTTAATATCTATCTATTAGCAGCATCACAGGCCTATCAAAGGACAAACAAATACAAAAACAAAAATGGATGCCAAAAAAACTTTCAAAAATGCATTATTCCAAATTCTTCTGCAGTGGAGAGTACAATATAGGTATCTACCTCACGGACCACTGACAGAAAAATAGGCATCTGTGCAGGTAGTATAGTCGTAGTCGTAGGTGGTCGTGCTCTACTCGTATTGAAGAGTAGCACTATAGAAGTGAAGAAACTTGGTAATTGCATAGACAGAATTGGGGAATTGACGCTAGACTGATCGTGAACTGGTTGTTAGTGAGACAAAATAAATGTTTTTGTTTAAATGAGAAAATGCTCAGTGTACAGTTACACTTAATTACCTACTTAACGTTAAACCTTGTAGAGCAATTTTCAATGGGAAATGGATTCCTAATTCCCATCATTCCCATACTCCTTTACACCAGTCTCAGTCAGTCTGAGACGAGAGACACACCACGCTCAGTCCTGCTCCTTTGTCTTCTACCGCTTTTTTAACCTACTCCATACAGACATGTAGGTATACTCACCTACAGAGTCTACCGTAACCGTAGCTAGGTAGGTAGGTAGGTACTTTACTTTACCGTTTGGAGAAATCTGCTCAAAGAATTCCTAAACTCAACTTGAAAATGAGAAGCCATATGCTCATAATATAATATTGTCTCAACTCTGCCTCACTGCACTAGTACTATTATCTCCTACATATTCTAAGTCTTCCTCACGCAGCTCGAGTTCCAATTCCACATGGGTGTATCGGTATCGAGCGGCCATACCATGCCTACTACGATGCTATATGGCAATGGCAACATCATTACAAATTTACAACAGATAGATAGAGATACGTGTGTAGTAAGTTAGCATACATTATACATGTTATACATATATTATTCCCCTAGTTTTTTTCCCCCTCCATTCGTATTGTTTTTGGCCAAAATGAAATGTATTTCGCCACGTCTACGATTAAATTAAGTGTACGAAACGGGATAGTGTGTACTATATAGGGATATGCATGGGAAAAGTGAAATAGCAGGAAAAAAATGCTTCTAAAACGTCAGTTATCTGACTGACTTCTGATATCTGCATTGCAAAAAATAAAAATCCAAGCCAAGAGAAGAGAGTGGAGACGAGAGAGTGTGTGAGGAGAAACAAACAATAGGCAAGAGACAAAGGGCAGCTAAACCAACAGAAACGTATATAGGTATGTGATTATAACTCCAGTTTGTAATTGCATTATAGGGGAGATTTTGCACACGTGTAATAGTATATTATACAGATGGTTGGCTATATGTAGCTTTCTAGTTATGAAAGCTATAATATGACTCTGGTACTAGTACTGGTACTGGTACTGGTTGTGTGCCTCTTCGCCTAGAACAACAACTAATTGCAAGAATTTAGAGTGACATTGACTTTGCAGTAAAACTAAAACTCACACACCATGTGGAAATCCAAGTCGAAGGCTCGAAGGAGACACTCGACTACTCTATGAGATACTCAATAATTTTCTAAAGCGATCCCCATACCCCTTACCATATACCATTTGCATAACATTATAGTATAAAAAACCAACCCCGCTATATGGTCCTATGGGTTTCAGTTCCCACAGCAATATTATATGTAAAAAGATAGGCATGCTTGTAAACTATTAAACACCACTTTTATCTTTATTTTTGAAAATATACAAGAACCCACCTACCTACCGACGGTACCTAACACGTTGAGCATGTAACTAAAATGAGACGGTTGTCTCCGTATAATTATGCTACACACACACATTTATTTATCTAATTTTTCCCCATTCGCACTCTAATTACGTATATGTAGGTGTTTTTTTGAAGTTCTTCTATTTGCACGACCAAAGCTTTGTACGTATATGACTCAACTAACCTACCTAGGTACATACATCGTGTCTCAACATGAGCGGAGATAGAGTTTCCCTTGCCCTATAGTGCGGGTGCCGGTCTCCCGCTGAGTTTAGCCTTCTTTAGTTTGACTCACAACAGAGCCAGCTTGATTTAGCTTCCCTTTTATACAAAGTTCAATGGAGTCCCGTGAGTCCGTGAGTTAACCAAATCAGAAAGGAAGCCAAGGAAAGTCGCCGTGAGGAAGCCCAGAAGAGCGAAAATAAAAACGGACCGCCAAGCAGAACCAGAACCAGAAACCTGAGCCAGGGACAGGGACAGGGCCAGATCCAAAAAAACCAGAGGCACATTGCTTACTACTCAGATCTGCAGTCTATTCATCCACTCAACTGGAATTTCACTCAACTGTAAGCATTTTGCAGTATTGACAGGAATTGGCAAGTTAGTCAAGTGGGAGGCTCCGTCTATACAGTATGGTGTGGGAGTGCGTAGCTATTAATAATTAATTTTTTTTACGGCACAATGAATTATGAATAAATGATTGATGAGTGTAGATATTTCGTTAGAAACCCTCAAATGGAGACAACTAGAACAAATCTTCCCACTCTCCTATACCTATACCTTGACCCTATAGTCCCTGTAATTAAATTGCAAGTCCTCCAATGGAACGACTCAAAATATGCTTTTAATCCTGAACAAGAAAATCACGGAACTTTGGCGCTTTTTTTTGCATTAGAAAATTCTTTTAGACAGGCGATTTTTTCCACCGTCTGCGTCTTCAGAAAAAATTTAAAATTTTCATTGGCTCGTCTTAAAGGTATAGTGAATGGTCACGGGACCGGGACAGAGCATGGGGATGGATGATTAAGTATTAATTTCTGTAAAACTTTTTGTAAAATCTTGCAAAATAAAAAAAATGTCTCATGCAGATAAGCTACGGTTTCGTTCTGGCATGAAAGTTTGAACTTATTTCCCAAGAAATGAAATGCCGTTTAGAAATAAGAGTTCTTCTTGAGCAGACATTCTTTTCACATTTATGTTTTACACTACAAATGCCCTCGGCACTCAATGCGGGAGCTGAGTTTAGTCTATATAGATAATCGCTCTTGTGCGTCGTACTTACGGGAAGTATCTAGAAAATATGCTGGTCCTGTTCCTAGCCGTGAGACCATGGGCATGGGCTCTCTCGCATCTCACTAAGTTAACTGACTGTGGGGCATACAGATAAAACTTTAGCGGAACTTAAAATATGTCTATAAGAATTTCCACTCAATAATGAAAATTTCACTTTTCAAAATTTCCCAGTTTTATGAATATAGGTGAGGGTCCATTTTATAGAGATTTGTACTATTCACGGTATATTATAAAAATGAATTACCACTTAATGCTTAACTAGCGATGAGTATTTGAATACATGGAAAATCAATACAAATCCAAAACCAAAATTCAAGCCTAAAGATGGATGGGTTTCAAAATCCCAAAGTTTTAACTTGTTTACACAGGGATTTTCTAACAGAGCATTGCCCCTGAGGTCTATTTAGCTTTCACACTGAAGAACTAGAAAACATGGATTCTACGCTCCTGTTTACGCTTATTATTACATAATACTTTCTTCATTCTACGCGTCAAAATAGCGAATGCACTGTCTGTGTGTGCGTACGCGCCTGATTAAAGTACCCTGCCTCTTAACATACCCAGCAATGGAAAGGGTAAAAAGATGGGACTAAAAAATATAACAATATCTTTTTTTCCCGTAGACGTAGACTACACGTATAATATAGAGTGTACCGAGTAGATATCCCAAAAGAATCCGATTTCTTTTTTTTTCATTCTCAACCAAAGTCCGATCCCGACTCTGCACAGTGTAGCAGAATCCAAATCCAAAACCAAAACCAAAACCAAAGAGGTAAAAGAAACTGTGACCGAATCCGGAAGCGCCCAAGAAATTCTCGAGAGCAAATCTCTGATTTTCACATTACGAGTAACCAAGAGTGATAATAGCCTTCAGAAATGACCATAAATCTTCCTCTTAAGTCCAATGGGCTCATAAAAAGGGAAAGAAATTTCTTTTTTCTTAACTATATCTACTACGAGAGTAAGTCGTTGGCGGGGACGGAGACGGAGACGGGGACCGACGACGGACGACCGACACTGTGCGAGTAGATCCCTACAGTCTACAGTCTACAGTATATACATGTCACATGGGTCTATGACTACTGTTCAAAATCCCACCTAACTTTCCTCTCAAACTTTCGTAGTCTGCCTCTCGTTAATTCTGGAGGGGAGCAGGAGGATGGGATATAGTGGTAGTGGGATTGATAAGTGATATAGGGATATTTTTATTATTACTAATGTGCAATACCCATCAGCCTCCCATGACCTCCCTTTATTGGCTTCTATTATGTCCTATTCCTATATGGTATGAGTATACCTATAGGAACCCTATAACACATAATTATATCCACGCGCCAAGCTCCAGCGACAGTTTCACGCAGGTAAATTGTATGGTAAACGGAGCTTCCTGTCCTACGGCAACGGAAACCTACGAAATCTACACTGATGCGCCGCCACTACCACCACCATCATTACTCACATCTTCCAGTCACAGCCTCATAATTAAATATCATTTAAGTTCCCTAATGCAGTTAGCGTTACGGTGTGTGAATGACAGAGTTGGAGCAGTAAAAACTAATGATAAGTATTATGGGATGAAAATGAACTCGGGGCAATGAATCATATGCATGTAATCTCGAGTCTACAGATCTCTTCGCTCTCTGCACATAGCTACTACATATATAGGTATAGGACGGTACTCAAGTATTCTATATGACAGAGCAATGATGATGGAAATGATGAGTTCTCAATGGACTATGTAGTTATTTATGTGGAAATGGGATAGTTAAGTTTAGAGAACGTCCTGTCGTCGTCGTCGTCGGGACGTCTCCTATAGCCCATGTCACAATGTACATACTGATATATGTAGAGCCTCTGCCTATATACAGTATGCCTTCCATTTTTATTGTGTGTGGAGTATACAGATATATGAGTAATTCAAAAGCCGTTTCAGTGTCAGTATTCGCAGTAGTTTCATTTATGTGAACATTTTTGAACGTTTTTTTTGTTTGTTTGAAAGCTATGGGATTTGGACTGCGTCACACTTTACGTTACATATCACATTAATGGTAATGTTATGTGGTCGTGGTTTGGTTTTGGTTGTGGTCGTCTTATATGCTACGTATAGCTGTTCATTTCATATTGCATATTGTATATCGAAAGTCGATACGCATTTACTACGTAGTTCCATTGTAGAATGTTTTTTTTAAAAATTGGAATATATTTTATAATATTATGTAAATCAACCACAATAACAATACAATTCCAAATTTGAACTCTTGTAACAGTCTCATAATGCCAATTGACATTGACAAGTTTTTATTATGTAATACTGTAGGTAAGGTTGCATCAGTATTTTTTTTGTATATTAATAATGTCGCATATTTTCAAAGTTTTTTTAAACTTGGACTTACGTTCACCTCTGGTATGACTTGAAGGAACACCATTTTAATATTTTAATATCTTGTTGTCCGCATCCTTTTTCCCCCCTCTTTTACATTAATTTAATTTTATATACAGGCATCAATTGAGAATTAGAGAATTAGAGGCACTGTCGTGGGGAACCCGTCACCCGCTCCCACCACAAACCCCACCATTATTCAAAATGACAATGACGAGAACGAGAACGAAAACGAAAAGGATATATGAGTATAGCAATTCCATTGAGAAGGAGAACGAAAGGACCGACCCAAAAGTTTTGAGGCCGCGGGGCAATGACAGTGAGTTTTTTTTCCTTTTGGACGAGTTACAATTACAAAATTGGAATAATTATCATTTGCAAGGCAACAACAACAACAACAACAACACTACTGATACAACAGCACATAGCACACATCACATACACAAATAACACACCCATCGGGACCACATTGTTGTAATTTTATCATGTCGATTTCGATTTACGATTGAGATTTCCACAAATAACTACTCAGAAATTATAAATCACGATTTTAGATTGTTGAAATTTTAATAGGTGCTTCGTATGAGATTAAGTGGGGGTGGGGAGAGCAGGAACGGTAGTGGTTGTAGCAAAACAAAACAAAAAGAACGACGACAAACAGCACTTTTTGAGCGAGCACCAAACTAATCTTTGAGGTTAAAACTGGGTCAAACATTCACGAATAAAATCTCAAAACTCGAAACTTAAACTCGCTTTAAAAGTAGGTATGCCAGTCAGTAGAAGTGAGTAACAGTTTTTTTTATTGAGACACTCATATACTATATAGTACATAATAATTATCGCAGTAATTATATTCAAAAATAATTGTTCATTGTTTCACGCTTCCCTCTTTTGCGATGCAAGAGACTGTCGTGTCCAATCCTTTTTGTCGTGTGTCAAATTTGCAAATTTTTGCGAAACTTTTTTTTGCAAATTCGAATCACAATCGAAATCGAATGTTTGACTGACAAACTGTGTGTTCGATCCCATAAATACTGATATCTTGAGAGATGTTTATATTTTATTTTTTTTTGAGTGTGTGCTATATAGTATTTTTGATAATTCGAGAGTCTCTCGAGGATCACGACCTTATCATTAAAAATATCTTACAGTGTAATTATTACTATGACTCATGCAGTCATGCAGGTTGGAGGTGGAGGTGGAGCAGGAGCGAGCAGCTTGAGAGCATGCGAAAAAAAATTACATATTGTGACTGTGATTATAAAGGTTATGAGTAAATTACGCTCATTTAGACGTACTGATATTTCAAAAGACAGAGATTATAAGAAAAAGAAGCACACTGTACCGAACTCCAAATGTTTTGTAATAATGTAATTGGACGTGAGAAAAACATGATGTACAACGCTACTGTACAAATCAGATGTGAACTTCACTTGCATCACTTTTTTTTTCTACCCATCCACACGACTGTCAATTAATGGATTTAACTCTTTAAAAAAATAAATATTATTTAATATCCCGAGTGGTATTCTCTACTCCAGACCCAGACACAGCCCGATGAGCTCACCTGCCAATCGCTAAGATTTGAAGAAGTTGTACTCAGATTTGAAATGGAAATGGCTGGAATAGGCCTCGTACTGAAGGCACTCAGACTGGTGACACTCGACCCAATGATCATTGGAATAGACCTCACGCTCGCACTCGTCGAATATGACTTTAAACTCTGACTTTGGCCACCCCATAGCGATGCTATTCCACCATGTAGAGAGCTCACACTAAAACTAAACTGATCACTCAATTTATTCTTCATCATATGAAATGATGGGGAGCGACGTCCAAATCCAAATCGGCAACGAAAATAAATAAACAGATAATACAGTATATCCTGTCCCCGTATTTTTGTAGTATGTATTACTTTCGCGTAATTGTGTGACTGGAACCAGTTGTTTCTGATTTAAACAGTGGACTGACTGGGAAAAATTTTAAACTATAATGAAAATAAATTATTTTGTCAGATTGTCAAAAGACAAAAAATAGGCAGGCACTGTGGCAGGCACTGTGGGGAAAATGAGCGTCTTTCCATTTAGCAGTGTATCAGTCCCAGTTTTGATTATGTTAATTCTCTATTACTATTGGCACTTGGGTATTCTAATTCTGTCTACATATATATTTGCTCCTGCATTGTTATACTTGATAAATGTGTCCGACTTGCGGACACAGCTTGAGTTGAGCGTGGAATTGGAATGGTGAAGGAGACTGACAAGACACACACACACACACACACACAATCACGCGAAGAAATTAGTGCAATTACAACGAAGGCACTATACTACCACACACTCAAATAGAAGGGATACGTCTATACGACTACTTACGATTACGATTACGAATTTACTCGTCTATAAAAAAATCGAAATAAAAACTTTGCCTTTGCAGTATTGTAATTTAACTTGCCATTTCTTCGTGTGCAGAGAGTCTTTCTTTGATTGATACATTATAGGCACATTCGACATTCTACTCTTGTTGTACAGAGGACGGAGGACAGGCTGTGCAGTCTGCCCTGCACACACACGGTAAACTATGTGTGTATGTACATAATGTATAGAATGGAATGAAATCGTAGACCCCTCATCCCAACGAAGGATTCTATAGCTACATATGCCTCGCCCTGTGTCTTTTTCTTATTCCACAACCTCAACTCTCAACACCAACAACAACACCATAGTACCATATATTAACTCAGCAAAGTACCTTACACTATCTTTCCCAACACTTTAACTTGAACATTCTTGAACCATTCTGTAGTAGACACTGCACTGTCAGTGCTCTGATGATATGGGTACAATTATAAATACCGATTACGCTAATATATACAAATGCAATACACCCTATGCCCTATGCGCTCTCCGCATAACTGTAACTATTGTACCTATACCTATATGAAGAAGTTGTTTTCGTATTGTTAAACTATGTATTCCACGCTTTTACATATGTTTCCATTAACCTCTACACTCTCCATTCTATTTCTACAGTCAGCTGCGGGTTCAAAGAGGGGGGGGGGGCGGCAAAAATTCAGCATGGGGAAATAGGGGCACCGCCTTGTATAGATGAGCCCCATTTCTAAAAATTGTCTGGATCCGCTACTGTGCACTGTAAATGTGTAAACTGGTTATATTTCGTGGCTATATGAGTAAAGTTAGGATATACAGTATACAGAGTATGACAGAAATTTGTACATCTGTGTCATTGCTACGAAACTGTGAGAGGGAGAAACCTCAGCTAATTTTCCTGTAACATTCAAAATAAAAATATTTTTTCCTCCTTTAATTACTCGTAAAATGTGGTGCAATATGTTGTAAGGAATAAAGTAGATTACCTACTCAATGCTCTCACGTGCTGAAATAACTTGGGTAGATAACTGGATGAAATGAAAAAAAAACTCCCACCCTCCCACCGCACCGCCCCGCACATTTGTTAGTATTTAAAATTCGATTTAATTTGCCAAACTAAAAATATACACCACACACACACAATGGGAATGGGAATGGGTACTGAATTCATTCTGAAAACTGGTCACATGCCTAAATACAAATTGATTTTTACAAGTGTCACATTGCATCGTATATAGCTACAAGTAGTCTTCCGATTCTAACATAGGATACACCATGTGCTCCACACAGATATATATCGAAATCGAATAACCTTTGTTTTTTTTACATGCACTTATATGATAGCAATTGTTTGTACATAGGCATAGGTATAGGTCTAGGAAAGGAAACATGACGCTCAATTTTTGTTTCCTTTTTGTTTTATTTTTTCCTAATTAATTAGAAAACAAAAATAAAAATGTAAGACGTACAATGTGAAATTATAAATATGAGCGACAGCCACAATGAGAGAGCCCTTGTAGTTCACGTAGCTTAATTCTTTTTGACATTGAATGGAAGGAAACCGTTGCGTTATGCCGATGCCGATGCCGATGCCGATGCGTCGCGGATACCAATACCGTTGCCCTTATGGCGTTAATTAATTATGAGGTATGTGTATTGTTTTTGTTTTTGTTTGGAGATTGAATCAGAGTCATGCCATAGCCATAACAGAGCTAGGCAGGTCAGAAGAGCATCAGTATGAATGAGTGTATATTTTTATAAATTCATCAACAACAACATCTCCGTCGTAACCTTTCCAACCTTTCCCTTTCTTTTCTATATAGCCTTCAATATTTCATTTTGCCTGTATATTATTTGTATTTGATCTTTGGAATAATGCAAAAACAAATTCAAATGCCTACATGTAGAATCATAATAATTAATCTATAATTACATCCACGTCCCGAAAATGAGGGGAAGGAACATCGCATTAGTGTAGAGAATATTTCTATTTTTGTGTTTCAATTCCGTTTTCACCAGCTGCTCCTTTGATATACCGATATAAAATTAGTTTTTTGATTCAACTCAACAAATCAATCTTGAGTTTTGGAGACACATATTTATTAGAGTAGTATTGCAACGTAGTTATTATTTTATGAACTCTCAATTTACACAAAAAGGAAGAACCATGACCTCCCAAGTTCACACACGTTATGCATATAGGTATATAGTTGATATTATTTTTACTCTACGATTAATTTCGGAAATATTGACAATGACTTGAAATAGATCCGAAAGAATGACGTCGACAGCTCCAGTACCAGCTCCAGCCGAACCTGATACTACTTCACAGAAAAAGTCTGATGAAAATTGAATGAAAACAAACTATTATGTACATATGTGTGTGCCATGCGTGCCATGTTCCAATTCTCAATCAGAGTGACAGGGACACCGGTACCGGTACCGTCAATGACAACGACGACCACGACAACGTTCGTACAGAGTCCACAGAAGCTATCAGCATTATAAATATTTCAATCAATCTGAATTAGAACAATTACTAATACTATCTGTTGTGTAGAGGTTGTTGGCTGGAGGAATAATTGAAGCGGGAGGTGTCAATGAGAAAATTAAAGTCTCACCTCCTACAGACTCAAATATTATGTAAATCAGATTTTACATCCTATGATTGAAAATCGTACACTTAAAAAATTCATACTCGAACTTTATGCTACATTATTTGTCCTATGATGAGGTACAGCTCCTGCCCATACATTTTCTGTCTGTCAAATGCCATTAGTTATTTTTGAAAGCTAACAATATGGAGTGCATATATAATCTCCGCATAGGTCCCCGTGATGAAAGATGAAATTGGAGGTAATTGGATGGAAAAGATGAGGTGAATGAGGGGAAATGTGAAGAGATTCCAGACTTAATGCTCGAAAATGGAAATAAGGTAAATCTCGGTCTCGGTCTCAGAAATGTCTCTCTACCTTCTCTCTCTCTGCCAAGCGTAACAGTGTAGCGGTAAAATGTAAATGTGTGGTTTTTGTGGGACTGTGGAAGGAATGGAAATGGGCTTTTCACAATCCCACACTCCATGTCGCTCTTCAAGTCTCAACTTTGCATTTGACTCCAGTCTACACAGTCTCAAACTATGCGAAATGATTGTGTAAGAAAGACACATGTTAGAACTGCAGTGAAATTTTCGTCGGTTACGGTGTCTTCAGTCTTCTTTGCTGATCGTCAGAATAGATTCCGTGGAGTGTGTGTGAGAGTTTGAATAGTGAATGGAACATGCAATTGAGGGACTAAAACGAGAGCGAACACGAAGACGACAACGACCACGAGAGGAACATCACATACTAATATGTGGTTGGCTGATCATGACTCAGAGTTGAACTGAACACGGACTAGGGACGGAGTAAGCATGAGGTAATTCATGAATCCGCCAAGAAATTGAAAACCTTGACTGAGTCAATTGAATTTGAAAGCTCTTCTTTGTCTGACGATGAGAATCGAAAAAGCTCTCACTCCCTGTCAGGATCTCTCTGTCTACTGTCTAGGTAGGTAGGTACATTAGTTTAGTTTTAGTAGGTGATGGGTATTTTTTAGAATGGAGACCGAGCAGTCCGAGATATTCCTTTTTGCATCAGTGCAATTCCTAATGGCGATGTAAAGAGCATCTATCTATGGACTAGTGAAATGTACCAATATAGATATATGCACAGGTAGACGCATGTAATTACAAGAACTATGACTAGGACTATGACCCAGGTCCAGGTGCCTCCACTTTTTCCCACTACTTTGGTGTACTATTAAATAACTGATTCCCCTCCCTTTTTTGGCCTACTACCAGAACGTCACAGTCACAGTGTCTGTAACCTCTGTCCGTGGAGAAGTATATGTAGAACAGACAAACTGCACGAGAAGACCGCAGAGAAAGGAGATACGATGCATAATACAGTCACAAGAAATAAAGTTGAGCCGTCTTGAGTGTACGTACTTGGAGAGTGCCCGTGCCCATAGAATATACGGGAAAAAATTTTGATTTTAAGTTTTCGGTTTTCGCGTTTCAGTTTCTCGGTTGAGGCATAAAATATTTTGTGATGGGTATTACCGTGCTAATTGTATGTGTATGATACATTGGAATTAGGATGCTAGAACTGAATTACAGATATGATAAAAATGCAGAGTAAACATCCATACATATATATCAGGACATAGATTTATATTTTTTTTTAAACCTGAATTTTCGTGCCAGGTGGTGAGACGACGAGGAAAATTTGCATAGCCGAGCGAAGAAAATCTTCCCTGATTGCGTCCGGACTTATTTTACAGGTCGACGGCATTATTTTCTTGAGGAGCAGTCCAGGACGTCAACATGATATGGGAATAAGACAGAATGAAGCTGAGGCGAAATACCCATTTAGATTAATCATGGGTATTTTAGTATTGTCTGTCTGTCTCACCAAACTTTAAAGTTTTTACGATGTTTATCAAAAGTTTGCTACTGTTTATATAAACACAACTTTATTGTTCATAAGTGTCAACTTTGGAGATGAAGGGCAACGGGAAAGGGAACGGCAACTGCAACGGGGGAAGTTTAATTTCCAATCTAACTAAGAAATGTCAAATTTCAAATATTCTCCTTGACCCGCGAACCCGCACATGCAGTTGAAGTTTGAATGTACACAGTACAATCAGTATACTAAATTAAAAAACGAATGCAGCAATTTCCAATTATTTAAGCTTCCTATATGCATTTTGAATTTTGCATTAGAATTTGCCTGGATACTGGATATAGAAAAGAATTTAATTAAAAGGCTTGACATTATTTTAGTTTTTTTGTCAAATATTATTAAAAGGACTTTGAAATTCTTGTCGGAAATTCAGAATTCTAATTAATATCTATGTAGATTGTGCGCTTCATACTGCATCGTGGGTTCATGGTCATGACATATAGCTGTGTTTTAAAGGAACCTTGCACTGCCCATACTCATAATAATAATTTAACCAGCTTCAGAGATTTTGAAACACTTTCACAGTCCACATTTTTTTCTAATAATATATTGCAGCGATGATCACAGCATTCTCACGGAGTTGACAATTACAATGGCATTCAGAAGGAATTCATGACAGAATTTAATTTACTATACACTTTGGAGACAATTCTTCCCTTCTTCTTTATTTTGGTGATCTTGACTCTTGAGCCTTACAATTTTAAGCACTTCAAAATAATATTTCACATTCCTTACGAAATCAAGCTTTGACTGCTCAGTTAAGAAATAATGTTAAATTTAATAAAAGAATGGTTAAAGTTAAGAGGCAAAAGTTGTGGACAGAGTTATGGGGGTGTACTCGAAAAATTTCAACCAAAGTATATTGATGAACCGTTTTTTGCAAACTCTATAACCAGAGACAGGGTCAGGATCGCCTGGTTTTATCATTTCTCTATTGTTCTGTAACTCATAGAATTATAGATTGTAACTCATCATCAGTACAGAGTCCACTTCCCATGTGTGACTACGAAAACTAATTATACAGAATTCAAATTTTATAATATATAGTTTCAATGTGTATAACGGTGACGACGGAGATGGTATGGCAGTATTTTGGTGGTGACTTTAACATTGACAGAGGACCAGAGAGACGACATACTATCTGGTGTGTGGAACATGTGCCGTGACTAATAGTGTATTTCCAATCATTCAGTTTTAGAATTAGAACTTCCTATTTGCCTATTTCTATTTTTTTGTCAAGGACATAATGTCCTGATAACTTCCGAGTCACTCACTTCTCAACTTAACTTTCAAATGCAGTTGAGAGCATAGCTCATTCAGTGACAGGAGATAGTTGAGACTACGATAGTATGAGTCCTACGACGAGTGGGTTGACATTTCCAATTTTCAATTTGCAATTTGTAAATACTATACGCTCATCCTCATCCTCGGAATTTTTGCCTCCCCGTTATTATCCACTAATACCATTCACTATTTTGCACGCATTTTAGCGTTGCTATTCGTGTAAGCTATACTTTACACTTCCATAAGGTTTGCTGTTTGGTCCATGTCTAATAATAATTATAAGATTGAAGTTAAATACATTATTATGCAAATGGTGGTGGTTTTGTAATGTACCTTGTCGCCTATCTCTTTGCCATTATTTCTTGTGTAATTTTTTACTATAATTTTCTTATTTCCCTACGTATGTAAAATACTATGGAAAGGAAATACGATTTTTTGAGGCAAAGCTGTATTAATTGTGGATAGATATTTCCTCCTGATTTTTCATTCATTTTCTTGTAAAACCCTTTTTTTTGCCATTTTTCCTTCTCTGTCCAAAGTCCAAAGATTTTATAAAAATAATTTTGTACAAGTAAAATCGTTTTTCTTGAACAAACAAAACCAAAAACCAAAACCAAACCATACTGGTGGAAATGGAATACTCTGCTCTATAACTATATGTAAAGCTGTGAGCTGGATTTGAATTCTAATTAGAATTCAAATTGGCAATGGCTGTCAGCGTGAAAATGAGAAATGGTCCACGAGGCTGTTATCAGTCTTAATCATGTTGAGGATGAGCTTTCGAGATATTAATTACATAGAACAGAGTGCAATGAAAGAATTCTGCTTAAATCTCTTTACATTTCCTTAGTGTATGTACTCTTGTGTCATACTACTGCTACTGCTGGAGATATAGGCACTAGTAAACTACTATATAGTCACAATGAAAGATCCTGTCTCTGACGTTTGCCCCTCAAATTCTTCCCAAAAAATCTGTATAATCAAGGAATGAATGTGCAGCATTGTCATTCTACATGCACTATATGTACTCAAGTGCCTCTTCTCCATATGTCTCACATTTAAATAAAAGTTTAATCTTAAATTCATATATAATATTGTTAATCGTACCTCCGTAGTAAACGTTCTACTTGCCACCTATGCATATTGAACGTAGCCCTAATTTTAAGTAACTCATTTAGCTTCCAGTGTCCTCGTTTTTATTGAGTCTCTACTCAAAAGAAGCTCTCTTGAGAGAATTGAGCGCTGGTCCTGGTCCTGGTTATGGTTTTTATGCAGGAGAAACTACATAATCTTTCCCAAAAAAAATACTGCAAGTATCTTTAATGAGAATGCCAAAAAGTTACAAAAAATAATTATTACGTGTATGTAAATGGGGATACGGGATACAGGACGTATCTGTAATCGTAATCTGCCTGTACTTAGTTAGTAGTAGTGGTAGTAGTAGTAGTGTGTGTGTGTGTGACGCTGATTGCGATGACGCTAACGCTTATTGCCCTTTGAGTAAACTGTAATATATATATATATAGTAATAACTGTTCGCATTGTGTGGTACTATAGTCACCAAGACCCAGGCCAAGCCACCCGCTCTAGATTCATTACCTTCAATTTTCATAAGACTTTTCTCTGTCTGATAATTCCACACATTTTACCTTTACCCCTATGCTCTTACATACTTGAGAGCATCACATTCCCATCAACAAATGTTTGGAGGGCAAAGACAAAATTCAAATAAAAACACCTTCATTTACCACCTCTCACTGTGAGGAGGTCTCTTGCTATTGGAATTCAGTCTAATTCATATTTTGTTTTTGACTTTGACATATCACACCTGCTTCTACTGTATTTATAGTTGTGTCTTTGTCACTCTGCCTATAATACCATACCACTTGACTATATACCAGTATCAGTACTATTTACATTCTTTACTGTGAATTTTTGTGCATGATGATTGCCACTTGTAGTCACAAGAATACAAAGGGAAGGCGACGGCGATAGGACAGGGTCCCCTCCCCTGGAACTTTTATATTATAACCTTTACAAAACTTGAGTTTTTCTCTTTGATTTGGATTTGGTTGACCGCACTGCTTGGCTTTAATTCGTTAATTAGAACGTAACTCTTTTTTCTTGCATGTATACACCTAGTGTAAAACTACTACTCAAATCTGTAGCACATTCTCAAATTCTCAATATCTCAATGCTGAGGTAACAATTATGATTACGAACGAGTATGAATGAGCGTCTCTGCTTTGTTTGTTGTAATTACATATTGGGATACTGGGAAAATACACCATGCTATTTAATAATGCTGTCATAACCAACATTTAAAATAATCTTCTCGCTTTTACTCCTAGTTAAGATATAATACGAGTGTATAGTAGAAGGGTGAGAGTGTGGATGTGGTCGTCGTCGTCGTCGTCGTCGTCGTCGGATCGTGAGTGAGAGAGAGAGAGAGAGAGAGAGAGAGCCTTGCCTTTGAAATTGAAATTGGAATCGAAATTGGTTTTGTATTTGGATTTGAATTTGAATTTCCATCTCATACTCTGTGTGTGTGGACTCAGGGCCAAGTGGCAAAAGCCACAAAGCGAACACACAAAACACAACAGAAGCACAGCGGCAGAGCGGCACTCCAATGGATTGGAATGCAATATAATAATGTGTATAAGACATTATAAAATAGCTATATAGAGCATTGCGGGACATTATTTATTAGTGTGTACATATAGGCAGGTATACGTCATAAAATAATGCTCGGCATTGTTGTGTTGTCGGTCTCGGTCTCGGCTTCGGCTTCGGCGTCGGTCTTGGTATGCACTCTGTTTTTCTCCTCTCTCCCCAGTCCCAGTCTCTCACAATAATAGCCATAATCCCATAATCATAATCATACTCGTAAGTAATCATACGGGCAATAATAACTCGTGTAAAATTGTAATAGCTTCATTGCTGTAATCATATAATAATGTGGGGTAGGTATGTTATGTATGACTATGGGACAAAAGTTAGATAATATATAGCCTTAACTAGCATAGCTAATCTCATATCCTATCCTATTCAAGTCTGCATACCTTACGTAAGTTGCACATAACCTACCTTCTGCGTTTAATTATTGCGACCAGAATCAAAGTCTATATATATACTGTACTATATAGTGAACAGCTGTGAATGTGACTGAATGTGTCTCCTAAAACGCAAGTATCATTCTGAATCTGAGACAGAGACACTGCAGACGAGAGACGCTAAACTGGAGCAAGAGCAAATGTTAATTCAATTTTTACACAGTCATCCTACATGATGAGCTTATTTAATCGTCATAATATAGTAATCGCGTAGTGTGTGTAATCAAATGCTTATAGAAGCTAACCTAATTAATGTATCTGAATTGGAGAGCGGAGTATAGTTGGTTTTCTGTTTCTGCTCTATGGGGAGATCAGACAGAAACAGAGAAGAAAAAAAAACAAGAGGCATTTGTGTCGTCATTGAGCAATTAGAGTCAATTGCTAATTGTGTTAGATTTCATTTACATGTGACATATATATACAGTGAGGCTAAGTAAGAGGGGAGCCGCCCGGGACATAGGGACAGACGGACAAATTTATCCACTTGAAGTATTCATGAGAGCCTAGGGAATCCTGTCCATGTCCCCCATTAAAAATTAAAGCAAAGGCTCAACTTACACCAAATCAAAGGCAAACCTCCCAGAAAAAAAAACCTAAAAGCTAACCACACATACACTATATGCACTGACATGAAAATAGACACACTATAATATAGTCAGTTAGAAAATCCGAAATACCGAATTCTAAATTGCCTCCCTAATGTAATCAAGTCGCGGTACGATTAATGACCGCCGTCCTCCTGTCCTGGTTTACTATGCAGATGAATTGGTTACATAAACTATATGATTTTAAATGTCAGCTGTTTTTTTTTGCTACAAAAAAAAACCTTCACATTCCCTTTCACCATATTTTTTCTTTGTCTTTTTGAGCTGGAAATTCTAGGAGTACACCCAGTGACAAGGACCCACCCCTTTAAGTTTTTGATTATTTCTTAGCATAAATAAAAAATTGCCCCTTGCAATGGTTTACCGTAGTAATCAAAATTTCAACTCAGAATGTGTAATATTATTTTGTTGCAGAAAAGTTCTCGTTTTTTTTTCAAATATTTTACGTAAAGGTCCACGCTGTACATATTATTATTGTTTGTCAATTAAATGTAGTTTATAACAGTTTTGGTTGTCTCACAAACTCAGTCTCACAAACTGACACACAGAAAACTTGGAATCTTGAAAAGCAAAAAGACAGTGAGGGAGGTGACGCAACTGAGTCGGTGTCGGTTTCGGTGATGCAAGTAGTTTACTCTGTACACAGGTGCAAATACAAGTAATCCCTATAATTTACAATAACTAACACACATACTATACAGTATCATGAGGAGAACGACAAAGAACAGCGACCGGCTTCGGCTTCGGCTTCGGCGTTGGCTTTTCTCATCGCACTCAAAAGACAAAAACACTGTCAACTAAAAAGGAGGAGATGACGACGAGAAGGAGAACAACAACTTTACTATCTCTCCTCTTCAAACGCTCAAAGATAATTATAAAGAATCTCTCAGAGTCTGAGAGTCTGAGAGGCGGTTAAATGGGGATTTCTACAGAAGCATCTCCTGTATTTAATGGAAATACTTGAATCTGTAGAAATAGTTTTTAGGTAGTTGCTTTCTTCTTGTTTTCAGTTTCGGTTTCGGTTTATGTTTATAAGCATTTGCTACTCCTCTTTTTGATTGTACCGTGTGTGCATGTGTGCGTGTGGGGTATTTGTTCTTTGTAATTGCAATAATTGTTGTAGTTGAGTCTATTTCAGAGCCGCGTCACTTCTTGTGTCGCTTGGATTAAAACTTTTGTGTGGCGTGGAGTTTGGATTTGGATTTGGATTACGAGGTAGGCGAAGCTTCCCTTGTTGTGTTAAGTGTAGAATTCATAGGCAGGGAGGTTCAATGGTTACTGATACTGGTTCACAATCACTATCGGTACAATGACAATTTATACACGGCTCTGTCTCCTTCGTCCTGGTTCTCGTTCTGCTTTTAGTTTCTTCTGGTACTGGTGACATATATACAGTAAAATACGCTGAGTTCCCAAGAAAAAATGTACAGCAGTACTGCCTTATACTCTTTCCCCATCTACAGATGACAGATATGCAAGAGTGACTCCGTTTGAGGTCTTCTGCTCCACTACTACATTACAGAAAATAGTACAGGATTTTCCTACTCTTTACTTTCAAAATCTCTGACGATGAACAAGAACAAGAGCGAGAGACGCAAGAGAGTGCGATGAAGAAACTAAAACAAAAGGTAAAGAAAAAAAAGAACAACAACTTTGTATTTCTTTGTGTCAACTTCAAACTCCAAAAAATTCGAATTCGAATTTCCACGTCGACTTTTGGACTCCCATCCACATGGTTTTGTAGTCCTCTTTTGGTTTCTTTTAGTTGCCTGTATAATATGTCTAGAGCATTGTTTAGGGCTGCAGCAGGAGAAGACACAAAAGCCAAGAGTGTCCATTCAATAGTAAGTGTGTGTGTGTGATTTTTGCAGTTTATTTTGCCTCACGTTTTTATACGTTGACTGTATGACGGTAACGGTAACGGCTACGCCTGCTCAAGAAAGAAAATTAGGGGAGGGAGTGCAGCATTCTTGTTATCAGCATTATTGTCTCAAGAAATTCCATTCAAAGAAAGCCACTCGCTGATTTTCGTATTTAGTATTTCGTCACAACCACAGGCAGACAGAGAGGCACAGTATCAGTTTCAGAAATCACAACACCAAGAGTCACAGTCGGTCGTCGGTTTCTTTCTTCCCTGTAATTACTATGTGTGTTCTGATGAAGGAACGTGTACTTTTCCAGTTGAAATCTCTGTGCAAATACACTCGTCGTCTTTAATTCCAGCTCCTCCAGCTTCTCCAGCTCCAGGACTGAGGATGTCGAGGAGGAGTGCGACTGATGACGGCTTATAGTGGAGCACTGGAGTAGTAGTAGTAGTAGTGGAAAATAGTGTATGGCTCCGGTTTACGTTGACGGTAACGGTAACTGTAACGGTAATGGGTTGGTCCGGTGAGGATCTCCTGATGAGACTGTGAGATAGGGCGAAGCTTGATGGTTTGGCTTGTTCCTGTTTGTGTGTGTGTTTGTGGTGGAGGTAGCGGAAGGCGAGGTGGAAGAAGTGGATGAGGGAGACGACCAAGAAGAAGAAGGAGAAGAAGAAGAGGAATTAAAGAGCATGCTATCTGAATCTCGGATGAATGGTGACTGAGGCCTGGAATCGATTGCCAAGTGGAAAGAGCGGTAAAACTATCCGGGTAGAGTGGAGTGAGTGAGAGAATGGGAAGAGTGGATAGTGAAACGCGTACATGTGTCGGGGTTTTCCACTCTCACACACAAACTTACCCACCGAAGCCGGAGCCGGAGCCGGAGTATGAGTAGTGAGTAGTTTGCTCTCTGGCCTCTAAGCCTCAGTACAGGAGACTCCCCCCCCCCCCCCACCGCTCTCCACTCTACTCCACTACTACTCCCCTCCTTCCCTTAATTTTTACATGTTATCTCTCCTATGAGCCTTCGCTCAAGTCTCTCAACTGTCTCAAGGAAAGGAAGCTCGCTCCCTGCTTTCCTTCACAGTCGAGTAGGAGAACAATGAATAACTTTGAAAGTTGCACGTCGGTCTCGGTCTCGTTCTCGTTTGTATAGTCATAGTCCTCTTTTTGTCGTGTCGGGCTGTCGTCAAGAATATGTGTTTTTTGTTGTTGGTTTACTATTGTCGTCTCTACTCGTGCATGGATTTGCTTTCATTCAGAGAGAGAGACAGAGTTTTGTGACGTTATTGAAGCTTGGGAGCGTATGTATTTTGTAATACTATCTTTATTAGTGAGGTAGGGCATGGTGATTTTTTTAAAAACTTTTTAGATGTAACTGTCTAATTAATTAGGCTGACAGTTCGGGGTCGAACTCGGAATTGACATCCATGTTAGAGTTTACTGATAGAATATACCTACATATCGTCTGTGAAGAACCAAAATGACCCATATCCAATTGAAGCTACAATCAAAATGAGCTATGTCATAAAAACAAAATGTAAAACAGGCGTACAATGTTAATTAGGAGTTTTTGAAAAGTGTAAAATGTCCTATTTACATGTTTGTGAAAAGGTGCAAAATGTTTTAATTCCATGTTTGTGAAAAGGTGCAAAATGTTTTAATTCCATGTTTGTGAAAAGGTGCAAAATGTTTTAATTCCATGTTTGTGAAAAGGTGCAAAATGTTTTAATTCCATGTTTGTGAAAAGGTGCAAAATGTTTTAATTCCATGTTTGTGAAAAGGTGCAAAATGTTCTAATTCCATGTTTGTGAAAAGGTGCAAAATGTTTTAATTCCATGTTTGTGAAAAGGTGCAAAATGTTTTAATTCCATGTTTGTGAAAAGGTGCAAAATGTTTTAATTCCATGTTTGTGAAAAGGTGCAAAATGTTCTAATTCCATGTTTGTGAAAAGGTGCAAAATGTTTTAATTCCATGTTTGTGAAAAGGTGCAAAATGTTTTAATTCCATGTTTGTGAAAAGGTGCAAAATGTTTTAATTCCATGTTTGTGAAAAGGTGCAAAATGTTTTAATACCATGTTTTTGAAAATGTTCTATTTAAATGCTTTCAAGACAAATTTGAATATTTTTGTAGTTAGTTGATATAGTTTTTAGTTGAAAATGGATGTGGGTCATTTTTTAAAAATATTGTGAATTATTTTTGAACATTTCAAAAAGCATGGATTTGGAATTTGGAACCTATATATTGAATTTAAACTTTGGAACTAAAATATATTTTGACACCTTCCAGAAGTAGTTTCATATATCAGCGTATATTATGGAAAAATATTTCTATTCAACAATAATTCATTGCTCAATTTATTTTCATACACTATACATATTGTTCAGAGACAGACACGTGGCAGGCAGGCTCGGTCTATTCTATAATCATATATGTAAGTAACTTTGTAACTATCCTAAAAAAAATTAAAAAAAGATTCTAAAATAAGTGTGGACTTGTGGACTCTATAAATTTGTAGGTGAAGATTAGTGCTATTAGTATAGGTAAATAAAACTTTGTTGTTGTTCAAGAGCTCTCTCAATGTTTCTCTCTCCTAGTTCTTTCTTGAAGAATATTTTTGTGTAGAAAATGTAGGAAAAGGAAATGGACGGATGGTGGATGGAAATGGAGATAAGATGCAATGACACCTCAATGCCATGCCATGCCACATGACATTGGAAACAGTTGTGCGATGCATTTCCATGTTTGTTTGGAGGAGTGCAGGAGGGAAACTGCACATAGAGTGCAATCACAAAGTCTAAACAAAAATATTATTTTCATATATATTTTTTTTCTTCTTCTATTTAACTAAATTTCCATTGCCATTCCATTCCATTGGAGGGACGTACTAACCGCACCGCACCGTGTAAGATTATATGGGCATGTGCTCCTGTGACGTGTGATAGATAGGGACACCAAACCAGGCAGGAGCCAGAACACTAGTTCACTTTTGTGTGAGAGTCAGGAGTTGATATTATCCTATGGTATAATGATATATCGTCAGTGAAGAATCAAAATGACCCATATCCAATTTAAGCTACAGTCAAAATGAGCTATGTCATAAAAACAAAATGAGAAACATGCGTAAAATGGTAATTAGGAGTTTTTGAAAAACATAAAATGTTCTATTTTCATGTTTTTCAACAATGTAAAATGTTCTATTTACATGTTTTTGAAAATTGCAAATGTCCTATTTACATGTTTTTGAAAAGGTACACAATGTTCTAATTTCATGGTTATTAAAATGTGCCAAACGTTCTAATTCCATGTTTTTGAAAAGGTGCAAAATGTTCTAATTTCATGTGTTTGAAAAGTGTAAAATGTTGTATTTACATATTTTTTGAAAAGTGCAAAATATTCTATTTAATTGCTTTCTAGACATAATTGAATATTTTTGTAGATAGTTGATATTGGTTTTAGCTAAAAATGAATATGGGTCATTTTGGTTCTTCACAGACGATATGATGGAAATAGGAGAAAAAAAGAAGAGCTTGGCGAACATTCTTGAATTCTTGGCGAAATCAGAGAGAGAGAGAGAGGAAAGATAATAAAGTATAAAAAACGTAAATGTTTTATATTCCAAATCCAAGCTGAGAAGTTTGGAGATTCATATACAAATCTCTTACCATATTGTGCCGTATACCATGTCATACCTTTTTCGATTTGCATTCCCATTTCCATCCCCATTGTTTTTGTCGTAAGTTAAAGGGGGAAAATGAAGAAGATCACAGTGATAGTAGTAGTAGTAGGAATAATAATTCTAATACTAACGGTGACCTTGGTCGGATTTTTTTTGGAATTGGGAACTTTGTACAACACTTTTTTCTGTCGTGTGTGCAAGTGCGCCTAGGGAGCATAAGCAAATCGGTGTGAACTTATATATTTCCCACTCAAATTTGTCTTCCCTTCAAAAATTTAAAAAAATATTAAACTTTCTGCACACTGTATTACGTCTATGCAAATAAGGTGCAAGTTAAATGCTGAGTTGGAACTGGAGGACGCGGCTACCTATCTTTAAAAATGTGTATGACGCAAGCATGACAAGACATGTGGGTTACAAATATAGGAAAATTCGAGGAGCCGTCGTCTGCATTTTATTACTATTACTTTCCCTGTGGCCCTATATATAACTGGAGCTGGAACTGGAACTGGAGACTGGAACACTCGTCATCAACACTGCTCCTTATTTGATTGTGGTTTTCTACATATACCTATACAAATGACCTACATGTCTATTTTGAGTCTACAGTGCAAAAGTATGAGTAACTTTGTTGCGTACCACATTTATTTTTAGACAAGGGAAGTTCATAATAATTTTGTTGAGCATTGGAAATTGCCAATTGGAAATTGTAATCCAGATTGAAATAGAAATCAAAACTGTTTCCTTGTCCTACTGATATTCCATTTAATTCCTTATCTTCATATTGTCCCCTACAAAATTTGATTCCGTAAGGATACCGAGGCCCTTAAACTGTGTAGGTAGAGGACGGAATTTTTTAAATTAACATAATATAGCATCGCAGTCATACGTAAAACTTGTAGCCTTATATGCAGCTTTGCATTTCTCTTGTGAGAATCTCAATTTGTATTTCTATTTAAAATTGCGTTAGGAATGCTATACCTATAACGACTGCATCACAACGACAACAACTCATACACGATATGAAACCCTAATATATTGATATCCGTAACCTAATTTCAGTGATGTCACTGTGCATATTATAATTACATTGTATTTGTTTCACTTTCAGACTTTGAGTGTAGGTTTAACCCACGATTGACAATTTCACAAACACACAAAAACACACAAGCAGTCTCCAATGATCCAATATGCTGCAGCCTGAATACTGAATTGTTCATATTTGAAATTACGTAATGCTGACGTATGGATGGTGGATGGTGGTGTCATACCGGTATCGGTATCGGTATCGGTATCGGTACCGGGACTGGGTTTGGGACCGGTACGCGGGTGCATTGGAATAAATCCCATTGCTATATTCCTATATTCGTAATCATTATTCCTTCTCGTTTTTGTTTTAGTTCTCGTTTCGTATTCGTTAGAGGGAAGAGTCCCAGTGTCCCAATGCTCTAAATTCAAATGATGATGCGGATACTCCTTATAGATATTATCTGCCCAGTCTCAATCCTCAGTACAATATCCAGACTACAGAACAAATACAAATACAAATTCAACTCACTAGTCAGCTTAAGATTAGTATTCTGTTGTATGAGTGGAGTCTTCCAAACCTACACGGGTAAATCTATCTCCTACATATCTCCTGAATGACTACGGTACAGTTGAGTGGCGGGGGACTTGAGAGCCGTTGTATTGGTGGAAGTGGCGAGTGTGTTGGAGAGTTCACCCCCTGGATCTGGATCTGGATCCGGATCTAGAATAGTATCCTGGCTATGGATACATGTGCCTACCTTATCATGATAGGTGTAGGGATTTTGGACGGGACGCTCAAGTTAAGCTACCGCAAACTCAACTCCCTACTTGCCTATGTTACCTAGGTGCATTACATTAGAGTATGTTTAGTAGTCTGATCAGAGAATGGGAAACAGGGAAATACTGCCTACGCAAAAAATACGGTGGAGTTATAGGAAAAGTGGAACTGACGATGAGTAGCTGAGTGAGTGAGAGGGAGGCATGCTAGCTAAGCTAACGAACCCATGATAAGAGTTTAAATCTAAAGCTTGAGTATATAGTAGTAGGAAAGGCCTGTGTACAAGACAGATTAAATGACCCTGGCCATGACTACAACGGTGCTGATAGGCTATACCGATACCGATGCCGATACCGATACCGATGCCGATACCGTGTACGGTCACGGTGTGGTCTACGTATAGGCTACTCATATAAAGTCTTTTCACCATAGCTCCGTGCAGTATAGAACTAAACTCGTAAAAAAGTACAAAAGGGCCGACTGCAGTAAGGCATTTAGGGAGAGAGGGCTGACGAATGAAATGATGTATTATTGTAATGCCATGAGAGGTTTCACATGAAAGGATTATTACCACTATATGTCATGTAGCAGGTAACATTAATAATTTCACTCTTCCTCTCGCTATACCAAGGAGAGCATCCGATCCGACATCCTACCGATCCGTACTATCAACGTATCAACTCGACCAGCACGCAGTGCTACTCTTTGTAAGTACCTATCTACCTACATGGGCTCACGTTTATATCCTCGTCCTCGCTTTCCTATCAGTTTTCCTAAAATTCTACTATCTAAGTATAAGCTTTGAGTTTTGAGAATTTGAGAATTTGAGAACTACAGTACAGGGTATATAGTACGTATTGACATGGCGGGTATGACCCAGTGTAGAAGGGAAACTGGGACGGGCGAAGTAACGAATAATGATGACGTTGTTGATTTCTATAGAGATATGTACTATTGACTGATATCTGAGGAGACTGTACGAAGAACGTACAAGTAGAAGGAGGAGCTCGCATATATCATAAGCGATCACCACTATCAGTCCACGTAGACTGTAGACTGTAGACAGGGAGCATTCAGCGATCACAGCCTATATAGACTTGAAAGTGTCTTTCACTCGTAACACAGTCGAGTACATAATGCACACTATATAAATCTCTAAGATCCCACCATATTAATATTATATACGAATAAAAAAACGAGGGATAATACGCTCTAAGAATAAATTTTTTCCCATTGTAATAATATTGAATTATCTCTGGGTTAAATTTACACATTCAGTCCGGATCCAAAGTATCTACCGTATAAATTCCGTTAGACAACCCGCAGTCTGAATTTTTCAAAAAATGCGGACTAGGTATTTACTAGTACATTTTTATGTACTCGGAAACCGGCGGTCTAATGGAGGTTTGACGGTACTAGATTTCTATAGTCTAGTCACCTTCGTTTGTCGATTTTGATGTGATTCTACAATCTACCTTTTTCTATACTCTACACAGTCTACAGTTTACTTTCCCTTCCACTCCTGGCATGATTATATAAGGGCACGCACCAAGGATTTCCCATGAAGTACTACTGAATGATCCCATTTACTATTACCACACTAAACCACCTACCAAAAACTGGGACCAAATCCAAAACCGATCCTAAACCATATAGGATGCCATATAATATTCCGTATATCATTTATATCCTTCTCAAGTAGCAGTCTCGTCATTTAGAATTCTCAATTCTTCCCGAATTTTTGATGTTCCGACCAATTTTCATTATATGATATAGAAAATGCTACGTTTCAAGAGTGTGTGAGTTGAGTCGTTGGATTTGGAGTTGAATTCGGAGTCATAAGGTAAATATAGCACTATGCTCCTCGTCATCATTTTATACGTACTCAATAAATCCATAATTCCACAGAAAAATTAAATCCCTTGTAAATCTTCCCATTAAATAAATCCACAGTTAATCCTGGATTTTACATTTTTTATGTCAATTTTCTCCTTTTCATTCCCAATAACCCAAAATGTTCGTCCAAAAAGACATAGTCTCACATTTGCATTAGTCGCCATCTTAGAGCTTTCCTGTCACTTTCATTTTATTTTTCACTAGAACACTTTCAGCGGTTTTCGAAAAAGAAATTACCATTTTATTCCTATCCTACCTCCCCCAGTTTTTCGCCCTTGTAATAAATGACAACGACGAAAACGGGACGGGAAAAATGATTGTAATTAAATATCAGTAACGTGTACTGTTGATATTGATATTAATATGGATGGCCCTGCGTAGTTAATGTGTCCTTTCAATATAACGCATTATGCAAACTTACAATTCCTGTGGTCGCTCTGTGCTCAGGATAATAATGTGTGGTACTAAGAAAATTATTTCTTCAAGTAATTGATATGTATAGAAGGGAGACAAGGAGATTTAGGAATTCATCACCAAAACCAGAACCAAAACCAGCAGACACAGAGAAAACCTTCAAACTATGCGCAATTTCACTACAATTAGTAAAATGAGAAGCTATAGGCAAGGGATACGTGTGGGATTTTGTGTGTGGGCTTCTCACACAAAAGTTATGAGACTCTTGTTCTATTGTCTATGTGCTATTGTGGTTTGTTGGCTGCGGTTTGCTTGGTAGTAATATTAATAGTGCCTAAATTGTAATGGGGAATATAGGGCTCAAACTATGGGAGTCATCGCTATATGTGAGTGAGTGAAGTGAAAAGGGAAAGCAGAGAAAGATATGCAACTTTTATGTTTACATTATTATTAAGTCGTCAGCTTGTAAGTACACTTTTCTCCTGCTCCGGCTCCGGCTCCCTTCAAACTCAAACTCAAACTCCCTTATATTCGCAATAATCCGAAGTCAAAGCCAAAATTGTCTATCTTAGAGGGTTCACAGCTTTCATGTGGTATCCCTTTTATTTTTGTGTACAATCTGCAGTAGACACACCCACATACACACTGCCTACAGTAGCACAGTAGCACACTTGTTTTGTTTTTACCAATTTAAATGAGCGACTAACAAGCGAGAGGTACGCAAGTAACTTGAGTAATGTATTTTCACCTTTATTCTCTCTCCTTTCTTTTCCCGTTGTCGTTTGATTTGGAATTCGCTTTGAGTTAACTTAATGACTACGAAAACAAAAAGATGGGCAAATACGTCCGGAAAAATTGACAGGTTTGTGTGTTTGGCAAGAATATATAATTTTTTCATAGTATGTGTAGAGATACGCATGGAAATTTAGGCTACGTGCAGTGGCAGCCTATAGTCTCATCTGTTTTCTTTTTGCATTGATACTTGTACTGAATTACTCAATTTTTCCAATGCATTTTAATATCCAGAATCCATCGTCCAGATCGACCTTTATTTTAGTAATAGTAATAGTAATGTTGATGAGATGCAGTAATTTGTGAAAATAAAGATAGGACACAAGTTGGATGGTAAATGGGACTGAGAATTATTGTATTACATTTGAAATCAATTTTATAAAAGCCCTATAGTATCAAATTATGAGTCACGGGAAGGTTCTACTTATAGCGTGGTCGATGCCGAGCCGAAATTGAAGCTATATGGCAACTTTAGTTTTGCAGTATATAGTTATGGAGTTTAATATACTGACAGCTACGTATAGGTTATCAATAGCTATACCTATAGCTCGGCTACATACATGGAACTCACGGGGGAAGTCATAAAAAAGTTTTTAACTTTCCTCCCAAAGTTACAAGGGCATGTGTATTAAGAATTTGAATTTGAATTCAAACTGGAATTCAAATTTGAATTGAATTCAAATTCACAGGTTTTACGACACGGGATTATTTTCCCTGTGTGATTCAATTTACTGTACGGATTTAGTTTTTGGATTTTGTATAGGTTGGACATATGTGGAGGCAACTCAATTTCAGAGCAGTAGTGCTCCCAGTCCCAGTGTCCCTCCTCGAAATGTTCGGAGCAGCGAGCCGTGTAGCCGTAGCCGTAGCCGTATGGTCCAAGGTAAAATTATGAAATTGAAATGAAGAAATTTGGATTTGGTTTTTGGATTAAACATAAAAACATGAAGTTTTGTAGCTTTCTACTCTCCTGCTCCTCGTCTATAAAAGTCCCGTATATAGAGAATTATGTGGCTATTAAGTAAATAGTACCGTTGTACTACTGGCACTGGAACTGGAACTGGTCTGGGGTCTGAGGGGAAGAGAGAGGGGGGGGGGTAAAATATTTTGTTGGGTTGTTTGTTTGTTTGTGGCTTTAGCTTAGTGGGGCATTTTGGGCTGGGTGAAGAAAATTTTTGAAATAAAGGCTATAAATGGTTACACAGTTCGTTCTCATTCTCGTTTTCGGGTTTCCATTTTATTCCCCTCTATTTTCACTCTCACTGTGCTATATGCTATTAATTCCTGGATTTTTTTTAGATGTAGTTTTCTATGTGTGTAGGATTGTAGTAGTAGTAGTAGTAGTAGTTTGTAGACTGTATTATTTGACTGCGTAGACTTTTTAAGTTTTATGTGGAGGGTTTATTGAAATGAAGAGGAGTGTAATCCGGTGGAAGACTAAATTCAGAGGATATCATATGGAAATTGAAATGAAAATGGTTTCATTCTCTCTCCTGAAATAGTCACAAAATGAAATTACAGTCTGTTTTTTCCTACACAAAACCACTACCACACTATCAGTACCAGAACCAGTACCACATACTATCAAATGATAGAGCCTCACCGCATCTGTATATATAGCAGGGAGGGTTGTATTTAATTTAGTCTGCACCATACCTACCTACCTAGTTCTTTTTATATCTATCTACTATATCCCTACCTACCTACCTACCTACCTCTCCACCTAGGTGGTAGTGGTAGGTATCCCTATAGTTGATATCGTTGAGGAGAGAGTCGAGATAAAGATAAAGCTGTCGTTTGGAACTGGTTTATATTTTCTAGTTTCCTAGATTTCTAGTTTTAAGAGTAACAATGCAGCAGTATTTGTTACAGGATATAGAAGTGGTTGGTGGTCTTTTTGGGTTTGGCTTTACATGTCCTAAAAAGGATATTTATGTAGAATTGTGTGTTGCGTTGTGTGGAGATGTGCAGAAATGTTACTATGGTGCTCTGTGAGGTCGTCGTAGCTGCGTAGAATGTAGATGGTAAATGGATAGAGCTAAATTAAGCAATGGTAATGTAATGCCAAGACGAGAAATCTTCTCATCTTTATCATCTTGTATGTATGTACGAAGGAAGGAATGCTCGCCGAGTTAATATATGGAAATGGAACAAACTATATGAACAATAAGCTAGGATGTAAAAACTGTAATGAATTGTTTTATCTGTAGATTGGGAGCCGCGGAGTAGTTATCATTATTTTTAGGTTCTGGTTCTACCACCTTCTGAAACGTCGAGGTATGAGACATTTTCAAAATATTGTATGTACAAATATTTTAACTTTTTTTAAAAATCATGTTCTAATTTCATGGTGATATATGCTGTGCAGTATGCAGTATGTAATAAATAATTCTACGTGTGCCCATAATTTATTATTTAAAGATTTTTCATTTACCTCTTTTTTATCGCGGTAGTAAGCCTTTCGTCGTTTTAATTTCGATGAGCGTTTACTATTTCCTCCAGCTGATGAGGAGTCCAGGGTGATCCCGCTCGACTGTGACCCAGGAAAGCCATGATTGGAGGAGGGTGAAGATGTATTATTATTATTACCATTCGTTCCATTTGCTCGAGAACTCCAACGGTTTGGATTTAACCTACAACCATAACAGTCCAAATATTATCAAACAAAAAAAAAGAAACACAAAAGACTTCCAATCACTATAATATGAGAATTGTAAGAATTAATCATTGCTATATATATCTATATCCACTCCCGTTCTCGTATAAAATACCACTGCAAAAATAATTCACATACGTTTTCCGGACTTTCTTAAAATTTAATACATTTCTGTAAATTCTCATTTATTCCTGTCTACGTTTCATACAGACTTTTCTCCTCCAATGTCAAATAAGGAGGTTGATTATGTATTCATAGCATTTCTCATAAAGAACTGTGTCAGCATAGTTTTTGGGCTCGATTGGGGAGCAGTAGAATGGAACGTACTTTCCCCCAATTCCAATCTCATTAGAATAATTATACTTGGGTGTCTCACTGAATTTGATTACAATTTCATTGTACGATGAACATTCTAAGCGGCTCTGGATTTTTAAGTGCCTCTCAAATACATGCAAGTTGCCGAGAGAATTGAGTTTATACAGAAAATTCCATAGCATTGCCATAAGTACTCAGGAAAGGAACTAACTACGCTGACTGGGGTGGGGGTGAAAGTCCTTCGACTTTTCTGTGTTGGTCTCGGTTTCGGTGCCGTTTTGGCTCTCAGCTTCAGTTTCAGTTTCGTTTAATGTGAAGTGTTCTTATGTGATTCGACGAGCGTTTGTGACGTAAAACTTTATCTCCCATGTAACTCCATGTCTAAGATTAGATTCTACTACTCTACTAATAAATTAGCTCGCTCCAGTCCCAGACCCAGAGCCCCATAGACTCCACAGTTCCAGCAGCAGCATTTATCTTGATTGTGTACGAGAAGGAAAACGAAAACGAAAACGAGCTCCCAAGAACAAAAACAAGAAAATGAACAAGACACGAACAGAATTTCAAAAAGTTTTCTACTTATCAAAGATTTGTAGTGTGGAGGGAAGAAGGAGAAGGAGAGTGAGGACAGCCCAAGGAAATTTGGAAGCAAGGTAAAAAATAGGGAAGGGGAAAGGGAAAGGGAAAGCAGGGGGAAAGGAGTGAAAGTGGAGAAAGTGGAGAAAGGAAGGAGAGGGGAGAGAGTATGACTTAATTTAACATGAGAATTTATTTATTTGTTTAATAAAAGAAACTATGAATGAGAACAGCTGATCTCCTATCTGGAGCAATCTATAGCTGTAGCCAGTTTAGCATGGAATTCTCCATATGTCTGTCGTCCTAGACTGTCTGTCTGTCCGTCTGCCTGTCTGTAGATCTGGTTAGATTTGAATGGGTGGATTGAGAGTTATACAATGCTAATGACTGGGTTGTGAGGGCGGAAACGACCCACAGTCGAAGCACGTCGACGACAAAACTCTCCCTTTTTCTCTCCATCTGACTCTTTTCGTAGCTCTGACACAGAGATGTAGTAGACTTACTCAGAGGCTTCTGTAATAGTCTTTGGGGGGATTGTTTGAATGAAAATGTATATCAAGTCATTTTATTTTTATGACGTTCGGGACGACGGAGAAAGTGCGTAGGTAAATGAAGCTAAAGAGAAAGCACATATAGGATACGTTAAAGGATGGCCTGTATGACTGTGACATGATGGTCGTGGTGGTGCGGTGGTGACGGCCCCGAACATATGCTGCCCATCCAAGTTCCCCCCAAACAAAATGGCTTAGCATAAAGCCCGTCTGTCAATTCATCCCTGGGGCATACGTAACAACAGATCTCTGTTGACAATACTTATGACCTATATACTACCCATTTAACTAACCTATACTTTTCTGCCTAGACGTGGATATAGCTATATAGTTACTCCGCATTCCGACTTCCGACTCCGACTCTGCGGAGCTAAGGAAAACATTACTTTCTTTCTTATTTATCTTCCCAACCTTCATAATACTTCCCCAAAATGTCAACCATCTACTTCCCAGACTATATAGCCAACTGTAGTATATGACATGCAGTTTTATTAGGTACACAGATGATGCATATTCTATATTACATATTTCATCCATCAACATTAGCTAGAGCTTCACTTAGCTATATACCTGTCACCTCGTCGCTAGCTTTGGTTGCACACTTGAACACAGTTATGCCTTTTTTTTTGATGGGCTTATAAACACATACATCCTACATAGTACTACACAGTAGGTATTGTAGATATTACTTAACTATGCAAAATCATGTCAAAATTGCAACTGGTGCTATCTACAGTTGTTTCCTACAATCAATGTTTCCTACTGGTATTCTTTAATATGCACTTCCGAACTAATTCAACGCGGTTCTGACAGTACATTTTAGTTTAATACATTTTCTGCAGTAACTGGAATGTGTAGTTTAACTACAAAAAGGTATAATTAGCCAAATGATGAAGAATCATATTCGTGAGACGTGACTAAGGATAAGGCTACGTATCCACGTATAATAATTTACAGATTCCAGAGCCGATTAACATGGAGGGGATGCGGGAAAGTGTTTAAATTTTAAAAGGATTTGATAATATTCACATCCACAGATGAAGCATAATGCATAATGTGTCTCCTTTCACTCACTCACTTTGAGTTCCGTCTTTTTCGTTTCTTGTGTTCATTGCTTTGACCTTAAAAGTTAAAATTTTGTCCTAGACGTTTACTGGTTCTTCATTCTTTTGCTTCTTGTCTTTGTGAGACAAAAGTTTGAATAGAGAGAGAGAGAGAGAGAAACTCAAAGCTTAGTAGCTTAGTAATTTTCTAACATTATTTATAAGGAGAAATTCGTCAGTCTCGGTCCAGGTCTCTGACACTAACAAAAAGGCAAAGACTTTTTTCGTGTGTAGTTATAAGATATTGTTGGTGCTGGAGTTGGTCGGAGGGGGCGCGGATGATGCTACTCTGAGCGTATATAGCGTTGTCTATGGCGTTGGTGAAGGTGAAAGGCCTGGCTCTGGGTATCTGCCGGGTTTTATTTTAGAAACTAGGACAACAGAGAAAATGTAATGTGTGTGACGTTAGATTTGTTTCTGAAAATCCCTTCCTAATCCTCCGTCAAAGCTCAAAAGTGAAAGTAAAGAATACCGATTTGGATTTTAACTTTCTTCGCTGTGAAAAGGGCCATTCTCATTTCCATTCTAGACATTCTTTATGGGTGAATTTCGATATATTTCCCTTCCTACACGTATATATATAGTAACTCTCAACTTTTTAGTCACGGGACCGGAACCATTGTGCCCGTCCCAATCCCACCCACGCAAAACTGTCCGACCGTTTTCTATCGTTTCTAGCGATCGAATTAAGTCGTCGGATTTTGGGACCTTTTCCGATCCGCTCATTCGATAGAAAACTATCGGATCCGACTGTTACGAAACGATCGGAAAAAAATATAGAAATATCCGACACTTTGTGAATTCGATCTCTGGACTTCGCCTTGTTGACACTGTACCTTAACCTCTCCGCTACGTAGTCCTTATTTAATGATGAAGAAATTAAGCCCCCACTTATAGTGCTTTCGTCATTCTTAATGCTTTACGTCAGTAATACTTTTTATGAAAAAATGAAATCAACATTAATAATTTGGTAATTAACTACCAGATTCAACGTAATCAGGGATTAATATCTTGACATGTCCAAAGTAGTCAGGTCAAAAGGTCACCAAATTAATTATTAAATGATAATGTAAATTGTATAAAAGTTGTATTTTATTTTAATACTAACATAATTATTTTGTAAGTTTTTCCATTTAATGACCATATCAACAATGTCAAAGGTCATAGGTCAGTTATTTCTTAGCCTAATTAGCGTATGTCAATAAGGTGACGATTAAATTTTTTTGAATCACTGACATTTTAAAAAAATTTCAAGTTTTTCAAAATTTTGAAAATATTTTGGAAAATTTTAAATTTGTTTTCAAAATTATTTGAAATTTACGAAAATTAGTTGAGAATTAAACTTCCTGTGGGCAAATAATAAAGTATGTCAAAGGTCAAATTTTCAACCTGTCGGAAAATATATTATCTCCTCCGATCGTCTATCAACCGATCGTCTGACTATCGTTTTCGATAGTTACCTATAGTTTCCGACAGTTAACTACAGTTCTCCATCGGACACAATAATATCTTGCCGACAGAACAATTTCCGATCGATTCCGAAGCCATATTTTTGCGTGGGCAGGACCGTCACCGTCACCGGCACCGGCACCGTTACCGTTACCGTCCAACGTCAGTGGTGCGCAGTGTGGAGATGTTAATGGCGTCAATCTGCGATAAATTGTCAACTACGCTAGAGACCAGAGACATTTTGCCTTTGAATTTATATTCATAATACATAATATTGTTTTCCCAGCCTATTTCCATCCCCACTGTATAATTATGTATTAGTTTTTCAAGCCTCGCAATTAAAATTTGTTTAATAGTTGAACATTTTTTAAATTGAATTAAACGTCAAATTTAAAAGTTAGCATAATGTCAATTCCAAATTCACCAACGCAAAGTTTGTATTTTCCTACAGGCAAATCCTGATATATAATACTTTCATTATTTAGATAACTCACAGTGTAGCCAACGAATTTTCAATATTAAAATTGTATGTAGGACTTTTTGTATACTAGGCAGATACTTTATAAAGTTATTTTTGGCGCTTCAATTTTCAATACAAATTTTAGCGATGGTGACGGTGACGGTGAAGTGAAGTCGACAAGATGGAAGGTGACGATACATGTGAAGACAGGTCCATTGACAAAAAAAATAATCTTCCCATATATATTCTAAAGGAGCCTTGTTTTTTTGTTGGTTGCTCTGAGACCTCTGAGAGCGTCTAGTGTGCGCTTAATATTGGTAGTATTTGCCTTCTCCTCAAAGGACTCGTGTAACTTTTAGAAATTTCCATTTCAACTTTGATATCTCCTTCAAGTGCGCATCATGCAGAGAGTGAAAGTCATATACTGATATAGCATCCATCGGAATGGGTATCCGTCCCGGAACCAATAACCTCTCCGAACCGAATACATGACTATCAGTAAGTAATGACTGAGAAGGCTAAGGCTGAGATAACGTATGAATCCGTTGATGCATAGTGACGTGTTCCTTGTCCTCGTCTCTTGTATCCATCGTATCACGTTGACGCTTCGAGTGTTTGCCCCTCAAAAACGTCATGACACCAAAAAAGAAGGGACGAGACTCATAATAAATAATACAAAAAAAGAGAGACTTCCACCCTGATCATCACTATTCACTATCAATAATATCTCGACCACCAAATAAGCGCCAAGGCCCAAGTCAAAGCCAAAGCCAAAAGCCGCCAGAGGGAATTTTTGGCAAATATGAATGTGAGCGGTAAGCCTTTCTTTCTTTCTTTCTTTCTTTCGTTCTTTCGTTCGGGTTTGGCTTTGAGTCTCCTTAGAAAGTTCATTTGAAGTTTAAAGACGGAGAAGGAAAATATTGAAGAGTGAGAAGACGAGGTGGGATTTACACTCCACTCAACAGACTCTGTGTACACTTGCTGCTGCTCGAGTATCTGTGGTGAATTGGTGAAATGAGGGAATGTCAAAGGCAGCGGGAAAGCTATGTAGCTACTTTACAAAAATAATTTTGTCCCCTTATCCCACATGATACGACCACAAGTACAAATACAAATGGAGGCGTGTGCATTTGGGATACGCGTCGTGATATATGTAAATATGTAGTTGCTACTTTTTTGAACTAGCTTTTCCCATATATATCCGTAGACTTTCTCCAAGAGGAAGTCGAAGACGAAGACGAAGACAAGTTGGACGACTGCATTCCATGAATACAAAATTCCTAGTTGTCCAAATCATTATTTTTGAAGCTCTGAGTAAATACGAGTTTCCCTTCTATCATAATCTCAATCAAAGTCAGTGTACCTTCACACTATCAGCATCAGCAGTAGTCGTCTATAGTAGTACAGTGTCCTTTACGTTTTGATAGATATGGGAGGCTCGTACGTGGGATTGGGTCTGGCACTACTGGCACTCGCACTGTATAACTCCTACTGTTAAGTAGTTTATAGGTGCGAGCATAGCTTTGTCTTATTGAATGTGAACTCAAAACTGGAGATGATATGAATATAAAGGATCCAAAAGATCCTTTTGCATCCGTCTTAGAAATTCTTCTTTTCTTCTCCACAAAAGTAATTATTGTCGTTCCGGATCCTGAATCACAATTACTTGTGCCCGAACCCGTACCTACTGGGAGTACCTACAAACCTACCTACATATATACTGTATATATTGGGAATCCATATCTCATAGCTACAATAATGGTCGTCAGCTAATTTGTAATAATATTTCATGGGTGAAATTTCAAAATGGTTCATCTACTTTATATTTTTTCCTTCAATCTACGCTCTACGCGCTACATAATAAAAATTCGGTGGATTTTTTATTCGAAAATCTAGAATCGAATTCGTATATAGAAGAGCCGAGACCGAGAGTATAGCTTTACAGATAGATTTTGTCTAAATTTGAATGTACATGGAATTGAATTGAAAGGGCAGAGATAGAATATTTTGCACTTCACGTTTTAAACCTCCCGTTTTATTATTTTTATTTTCAATATATATGTTTCTTATTTGATATTTTACTTCAAAGGATTAAGACTAAGAAGCTTGCTGACTTATTAAGGGAGCTCGTCTTCAAAAACATGAAAGAGATTATATTTCCATTGGTTTTAAAGCTTGGGGAATTTGGGGATTATATGAGAGTAGAATTGTAAAATGATGAAGAAAAGTTATTTTTGAACGGCATGAATATGAATTTTCGAAATATATATTAAAATAATTTCAAGGGATTTCTTTATAAATGTATATCTATCTAAAACCCAGCATTTTCAATTCAAAAGTATGTAGCATATATGTAAATCAAGATAGTATATGTGTATGTACGTAGTACTATATGAATACGACCTGAACGATGAATGTTTGAAGCTATACTATACTTACTATGCTTTTATTTTTTGGCTACTTACACTTTGCTCGGAGCTCGTGGTATTGGAGAGAAGTCCCGAGGATCGTCGTCGTCCCGATCGTCTTCCTCGTCACAATCTGAGAGAACAGATGGAGCACTGTCTTTCTTGCAGCTTTTTCCGAGAGATTTAATTCCATCAACTGAAACAATATAGAAAACTCAAAAATCAAATACTATACACACAGTTTTATAGTGGCTTCATAAATTAACTAAATTATACATTATTACTACTACAAGAAATTTTTTTTTTTATATTCATATTTATTTAGTAGCATTGCAATCAGGAAATGCAATGTAATGAAATGTCTTCATTCCTTTGACTCTGCGTACCATACCACAATCACAATGCTTTTCCAGATCTATTTAATTGTGGGAATTTTTATAACTATGATGATGGGACTCAGAGTAGTTGACTATGTGAATGCTCAAGGAGAGAAGGAACGGGACTCAAGTGCCGGAGGTAATTATGCTAAATTGCCACAGAATTAGAGAAACCATTTGACAGGGGAATTCAAACATCGTCTGTGAAGAATCAAACTGACCCATATCCATTTGTAGCTAAAAACAATATCCACTATCTACAAAAATATTAAAATATGTCTTGAAACCATTTAAATAGAATATTTTGCACTTTTCTAAAACAAGTAAATGGAACATTTTACACTTTTCAAAAACATGTAAATGGAACATTTTACACTTTTCAAAAACATGTAAATGGAACAATTTACTCTTTTCAAAAACTCTTAGTTAACATTTTACGCATGTTTCTCATTTTGTTTTTATGAAATAGCTCATTTTGATTCTAGTTTAAATTAGATATGGGTCATTTTGGCTCTTCACTCACGATATATCTATCTAGACTCGGATATTAACAGCCAAACACATTGCACATTTAATTTTTTTTAATCCCAAGTTTTGAAAACTTACTGACTTACATAGACTTGCTCAGTCAACATTTCCTTAGGAGGTGGATTAGTCTTTATTTAATTAACATTGATATTGAAAATTTGCAAAATCCGACGTAATCTATATGGGACTGTGTCGGTAGTCGGTGACCGGTGACGGTGGTGAGCTTTCCAAAAATCAACATTCTAAACTAGGCATTCTTTTTTCACCTCCCACTCCCTGTTCCTATAACCATGCACCTTTATTAATAAATTATAATTAGTATTTTAACACTCGGACAGAGCACCGCAGAGCCAGAGCGGCGTATCTATACACCATACAAAATACTAAATACATACATTATGCTGGGTGTAATAGACTTGTAGTAGGCATTGTAAATATGACTAAGTAAATACGGATTTAAATACATTATTTGGATGTGGATGCTACTGTCGACTCACAGTCACAGTGGACTGTCCTTGTAGCCAAGAATAATCATAATTGTAATGATACATTTGACTAACATTGTAATTTCAAACTCTATACCATTTTTTTTCTTCATTGAGTCTAATTTAATTTACAAGACTTTTGTAAGACTTGGTAATTGTAACGAGATATTAGGTTACTCCTGAACACTCAATACTGCAGTCTCTCTGGGGCTGGTGCTGGGGCTATTTCTATATTGCTGCATTACTGTGACGGTGACGGTGACGGCGACGGTGACGGTGATGACGACTGTGGTCGTGGTCACATCTGTTCGGAGTTTCTCTTTCAAAATTACAGTATCAACTTTCATGCTCTCGTGCTCAAAATGCGAATCAATTCATGTACAGATTAGAATACAGAAATATATATCTATATCCATATTCAAAAAACTTTATCCCAGGGCGTACCTTGTACACAGCCAGGCGAACATAGGTAGGTACTACCTACACCTTCCGACTTGTGCAAAATATGGAGCACTTGTGCATTTGCATTGATTTGGCATTCTCTAATATTGTGCTACATATGCGTATACCTACATGGCATCCTATTCATACTTTTCGTTTTCATTTGTTCCAATTGACAATTATTCTAAATCTAGACTGAAACATAATATTATTGTGTGTGTTTTATTTCAGTATGGATCCATGCGCCATGCCATATAGTGCGCATAAGTAACGTGAAGTAACGTGGAGTGAATCTGATCTGAGTCTCAGTTTTAATTTGTTGCACACAAAGTGGAGTAAAGGAAAAGGTATAGGTACACGTCTGCCTACTCCGGACAAAAGTGACACGTACTGATTATTGGAAGATTGGAAGAAAGAGAAATAGTCATTGCATTGTGAGTAATTGTAATTGTAAGAGGAGACGTGGTCGTTGCACAATTCCCTATTATTCTCGAGACTCTCGGCTCTCCTGCTTCTGCTACTGTCCTGTAGTGTGACGTGATCCGTATACTTATTGTAAGGATGTGAGTCCCAGTCCTACAGATACACCTTCGTCGTATGTTTCTATTATTAAATCAGCTGAGCATGGGATCCATTCCATTTGCCATTTACATTATCCATTAGTTGAGCCGACTCACTGACTGACTGACTGACTGGCGATGACGATGAGTGTGAGGTGGATGTGGAAATTACGTCTCTACACAAATTAGCTCGGCTTCGGCTCTGATCGTCTATGATCAAGGTACGTATGAGGTACACATCTCTGTATCCATTTCTGAGGGTAAATTGACTTGACTTATGCACTATGGTCCTCGTTCTGTAGCAGTTGTGTAGCTTCATTATATTAGCATATGAGCTCTGAACTGATTCTGATTCTGAGTCTGAGTGCTTTTCATCAGAAAAAGACAGGGGAGCGCTTGGGTCTGACGATGAGTTTGAGATGCTCTGCAGTGGAAGACAAAGTTGAAATTCAAGTCAACAGCGGATGCATTGTATTCCATTTTATTTTATTCCCACGCCACAGAGGAACCTATAGAGGTGTACCATTCCCAGTCCCTGTCCCTGTCTCTGATCTGAACGTGAACGTAGGTATAAGCGTGGAGAAGGGGGGAAGAAAAAAAATAATACAGTGCCTTACATTTTTTAGCTCATTCACAATTCACACTCATCATCCGATTTCCCTCTCCAATTAAATTCCCTATTAGTGCACATGTAAATTACATAGGGAACTGTACTAGTGGGAATTTTATTAGTATGGTCTCAGGACTTTTGCATATGCTGGCAATGATAGTGCCAATAGGATATATCAGTAAGTGGGTATTAGTAATTCGTATTTAATTGTAATTGCGATATACGGAGACGGATAGGGAAAAGACTGAGCGTTGAACTGAACTGTGTACTGCACTGTTGACTGTCGAGGAGTTGAACCTTTGAAATCTGAGTAGGTAACACACTTAAAATATTCTGAATGCAGACTCGTATAGCGTAGATACTTCGTTCGGAAGGCTCAACAACTAGATCATTGTAGCTGAAAGACTGAGCAGAAATCTATTGTATGTAAAGTAGGGAGTTTGGATATGTGAGTAGTATAGACAAGTATCTATACCTATAGGACAGGTATTTCTTATTATAAGTGCACTGATATGGTTATTGTCATTGTTTTTGTTACTGGTTCTGGTTCTGGTGCTGGACTTGTTGTTTGTCTCTGTAGTCTGTGACTCGAGTCGGTAAACCAGGAGAAAAGTACGGTTAGTTCCTTCCACAAAAGACATGACTTTACGCTATTACATGCTGACGATGAGTCGCCATTTACACCGATACCGATGCCGATACCGATACCGACACTGAGTCGAGGTTAATGGGTCGTTCTTGTTCTCGTTGTCCTTTTCTTTGTCTTTGCTTACCCTCGTCGCCGACAATGCTCTCATAAATTCACAACACAAAAATCAAAACGAGCTTTTAAAGACGCTCATTTACCTCCTTGCATTATTTTCCGAAGGATTTAATCCAAATATTTTAATTTTTAATTTTTGAGTTTCAAAATTAAACTAACTAAATTGAACAGTGGGAAAGGGTTTTTGTTTACTAATGATTTGTAGTGTTTGATTTTTATGTTGCTTGTAAATATGGAAGATCAGCATTGAATCACAGCTCTAGAATTCGTATTTTACAATGTTGGTGCTGATGAACTATTTCCATGTCTTCGTCGCTTCGTACAAAATAGCACACAATAGATATGTCCTTACGCCTTGCGTAATGCCTTACATACCTACCTATCTACAAACGCGCAAGGCACATACCTAAATAAATAATTTTACACAGCAGACAAAAAAACTGTTTAAAAATCAGATTAGCCTTCAAATTGCTCATGTTCAAATCAATGAAGCTGTAGTAAAGCAAATTAGACGTAGTAGTATTGCAGTTTGGCGTTTCACGCATTGCATATGTACATTAAATAAAACTAAAGTAAATCGTAAATAAGATTGTGCAACCTAAAATATCTGTAGTAGATGGACTTTATCTTATTCATTTCACTCCACTAATACGCCAACACCAAACGCCGCAACTGTGTCACTGTTTGTCTGCTTAAATCCTCTTCATGTGTACGCAATACACTGCGAACATCACATCTCCTAATTGAACATAATGCTAAAAAGTATCTCACTCGAATTTGTACATCTCACACCATCCGATCCTCATCAGCAAAATCTACAACAAGATTCTGAGATCTGCAAAAATGCCAAAGTCCAAACTCGTAAAAAAAAATAAAGAAGCGAGAGCCTCACCCACATATCTGGTGGTGTTACATTGTTGGGCTCAGAGACTACCTCGTTACAGTAGATTAGAATTAGAGTCTGTCCACGAAGCGTGTAAATGAAGTTGCTTGAGTGTGAAATGAATGATTTACAGATAATCTGATCTAGATCAGCTCCTCTCCATCCTATCTCAAAAGTCTCATCTCGTACATCGCATCATCCGGACAGAGGCAGAGTGAGAATTTAAAAGACAGAGACAACCTCGCGCTTGTCTCGCACTCCGTCCGTCGTCAGCTTTACAATAACAACAATGCGTCTTACACACTCTTTTTAAGGGATTGTCATTCTAACAATACTAATAATGTTGGCAGCATTTATTTTGAATTGGAAAGATGCGAAAATTTTCCATAAATGACGTACATTCCTGTTTATGTACAGTATTACATCACTTACTTACACTCACTGATTCTCTCATCAGTGATGAGCATTCAGCATAGTATTCTTTAGTATTGTCTTTGTGCACTAAGCGTGTCTTTAAAATTTATTTTCCAGAATCCCTTATGCTTATTTACAATAGTAGGTAGTTGTAAAATAATAGATGTAAAAAACAAAAAAGTTTTTATTCACATTTTTGGAAGAATTAAATTGTAGGAAATTTCTTTTTAAAAAATACCAGTCCAGTGCCTTGCCTGACATGAAAAGCAAGACTAGCGAGGCCTGTACAGTGTTTTATTCAATTGAAAATTTAAACTGTAAATTACTATACCACTCAATAAGTATGAGTGCGTAAGCCGTGACCTGAATAATAGGAGTATGAGATCAATATCCTGTGTAATCCTATGGTCTGGTCCCCTGGTCTGACAGAACTCAAAATTGACATGGATTTAAAAAATTGGAAAAATCGACAGAAATTAAAATGTAAAAATAAACGACATTGCTCAACAACAGTCAACATTCACGTTCACCGTTCAACTCCATGTCATTCCATCCTTTTCACCGCTCACTTCATTACAACATCATCATCCCCATCGCATCGTCAACGTCATTGTATGTTAAAATTACGATTGGCGATCGAGGATTGTTGCTTCTTTCGACTCCAATAATTGGATGTGTCTTCCATTCCTCGAGCAGTACAATAGTTCCAAGAGTGTGTGTGGTGTGATGGGGTCTCTGTTTCTTCTGCTATATGCTTTGCCATACTATACCATACAATGTGATTACGCAATGGAAAAACTGTAAATCAGTAAACAAAAGAAGAAAAAAAAAAGTATTGAAAAAGAAAACAGTTTTTAGTTTTTCCTCTGTGCTGCGTAATGATCCTCTCATTCTCTCGAGCTCACAATCTTGTAGTAGTAATTGTATGAGTAGGTAATTTAGTAATTCACAATGTACTATTGACTTGATAATGGTATCGATTGAAAACCTAATCGTAGGATTTTTGTAGAGGTACAATATAATACAAAAATACAAATTTAAAAAACCTTACAATAATTACTGCTGTCTGACTTGTTGTTGTGCTGTCCATTCTACATTCTATCAGTTCTTTATTGTATATTGTATGCTATACAGTCGACTTTGACTTCGACATATACGGCATAAGGCACTGGTCCTGGTACTGCAAGCAAACCGCATTGAGTGGATTACTGTGTATACGTCGTTCTCGTTCTCGTTCGTGTGTAGGTAATTTTGATACAGTTACACGAATTTGTGAATCTGAATGAATGCACTCTAAGCATGTGTTGATATTTTTTTTAAGCATAGGGATGATTGCCTTACAGATATTAATAGACAGAGTGTATGTTGTTGGCCACATAGCCATACATCACACAGGGATTACATTACTCCATTCATATATATTGACAACAACGTATAACGATATTATTACAAGGAACGGAAAAATCCTTATAATTCACTCCACCGCAGCCGCGCACCGTGAGGATACTGTTCTATGTTCTGGTCTGGGACTGGTCGGGATAATCAACAAGTACTGATCTACGTAATGTTAATCACGATTTACCCTCACGAACACGGTTTTCCTGTCTATCATTATTTAATAAACAATTCCATCTCTACATGTACATGAGAAGGGGCTATAGCTATAGCTATATTGACTTTTAAAATTGGTATATACTAAATATAGATGTAGAGCCCGACTCGTACCAAAACATGTGCAAACAATCCTCACATCTATATTGTAATGTAGCCTGCATAGTAATATATGGACAGCCCTATATAGTTTCAAGCCTCTTGCATTTTAGTCTTGAGGCCTTTTTACTTTTTGTTGTGATGCTGATGTTGTTTGTGAAATGCCAGTAGTGATTGTAATTGTAATTGTACCACAATTCTTGTAAAGAATGAAGGAGAAACGTGTGCGAATATTAATTCCGGATTCAGCAAGTACAAGTCCACGTTCATGAGAACCAGCACTTAAGTACTAAGTATTGCAGCGGAAACGGGAGAAGAATTAACGGTAACGGGATACTCGATCCTCGAATGCGTAAGTTATTGGAAGTCAGTGCATTGATACCTAGTTACATATCATTGTATGTAGTACTGTACTGTACTGTACTGTTCTAAATTAATTTTTTTCTTACAAATTTATATGCATACAGTCCATTGTAGAAGAATGCTTCCAACTACAGCTCTATAGTTAGACACGTGTCGGTTAGGAAGCTACAGTATATGGCTATGACTTCATTAGGATTTTATTAAAATTTATTGCAATTTAACAATTAACCGTTTTTTAATATTTTCATCATGGATAAACAATAGAATTTGACGGAGTGGTGCGATCCTATTGGGCATCATAAATGTATTATTTTCTGACGTACATAGAAACAGAAATGTTAAACGTCAAGTAAGTTTGCGCTCGTCACTGCGGTACATCTTTTAGTTCACTAATTAATACAGTATATATGTATCAGTCTTGGTAGTATTTATAGTGTGCAAGAAAAAGCCACGTGGAGATGATGTGTTATTACTACGTAGGTTGTATGTATGTAGGTACCTACCCATATAATAATTAAGTGGTGCATTGTTATAGCGGAACTCATGCAACTCACTGCTGTTGCTATATTGCACTATTCATGTCAACACAGTAGTGCCAGTTACAACAATCATCATTGCTATACATAATCTGGATCAAAATTATTAAAATTACAATCAAAATTAGAGTAACTACAGTCTAATTTAACTCGGCATTCGGCATTCGTCATATATTTCTACATTATTATAGTAATTATGAATTAGAAGCGATTGAAATAAGGAGAAGCGAAGAAACCCACTACACAAAAAACAATATCAAGGAATGTCTCCTATTATTTTTCATTTCATACACAAAGTCTAATGAGGTGTACAGAAACAGAAACTATATTAGTATCTCTGTCATTTGGACAAGGAACGATCCGCACAACCAGGAGGCAACCACAGAGCCAGAGCCAGAGACAGAGCCGGTGCCAGCCGAGAGCGTAGAATTAAATATAAATTATTTTGAAATCCACATTCTCACATTCATTTTCCTTACTCCATAAATTCAATTATGATTATTACAACAGGACAAAGAAAGAGCGTAACGAAATCAGTCCTGTAATAATTGTACATTTGATATTCGTAATTCTTAATTAATATTAGCATTACTATATAGTCCTATATAGTTACCTATAGTAGCTTTACTACTAATAATTAATGATAGGTTCGTGTGTGTCTGAGGTTTCTCGAATTCGAATTTGAATTTGAATTTGAATTTATTTTATTTTTTAAATTTATTTTTGCGGTTTTATTTTAAGGAGGAAGCGAGGGATTTTTTTTTGTTAGACGAACAAAGCTATATAGTTAGTGAGATGAGGATAAGGTCATGTCATAAGATTTAAAAAAAAAACAAAAAAAGACACAAAAAAAAATATCTGCCCACTAAATATGAGTAAACCAAGAGCAGCAGGACGGACAAGTCATGTTACGCGAACAAAGTATTGAGTCTGACGCGGATAGTCGTTGAGATATAGAAACGTCCTCAATGTAAAATAATTTATTGTCCAGTCGTTATCTTTGATTTATGGTTTCAATATTTCAATATTCTTTCCCTATACTTTGTATGTATCTATTTATTATCCACCAACAAACTAACTGGATATACCTATATAGGTACTGCTGCGAGTGATGCAATATGTACAAGCAGAAGGGGGCAGTTATGCAGTAAGACCTGATAGTAGTAAGATGGATCTGGATCTCTTGATTTGCATATTGTACATTGTATACGATGTACATATGACATATGCGTAATAAAGACAATATAACCGCGACTACTACTCCACGGTAACGATAACGATGAGGATAACGACAACGTTAACGATGCGGTGTGATGATAAAAAAGAGGGTTGGATGATGTGGTATTGGTTTCCTAAGTAAATGGCAGTCGGGAGGTGCTCTCTGTCTAATCTGTATACTGCTACACCAAAAAAAAACAGCCATCTACATAAATATAGACTATATCTATGATTACTGAGAGACAAAGGGAATAGTTACAGATATTCATATTATGGACTGGGAATATCGGACTTGTATAATTGTGATTTACCTTCGTAATAAATTATATTTTTGTAGACCTCTGTAATTATTGGAGGTTGGTAAGGATTTTGAATTATACAACGACAGTGGGTACAGAGGTAAAGGTGACTTTTGATTGTCTGTAGTAGTAATAATAATGAAATATTATGCTCATTTGCTCCTCAGCCTCAGCCACCACAACCACAACAACAACGACAGGAGAGAGAAGCAGTCGATGGAACAGAAATTGAGCTGACATTCTGAGAGGCTCACTCGAACGTATGCATATCTTGTGTGTGAAGAATCAAAATGACCCATGTCCAATTTAAGCTAGAATTAAAATGAGCGAATAAGGCCATGAAAGAGTAGATGAGATGAATACGTACAAAATTTAAATACGAGATTTTGAAAGTGAAAATGCTACTATTTACGCACGTTTTTGAAAAGTGCAAAATGTTTTATTTTCATGTTTTTGAAAATTGCAAAATGCTCTATTTACATCTTTTCGAAAATTGTAAAATATTCCATTTACATTTTTTTTGAAAGTGTGAAATATTCTATCTACATGTTTTTGAAAAGTGCAAAATGCTCTATTTACATCTTTTCGAAAATTGTAAAATATTCCATTTACATTTTTTTTGAAAGTGTGAAATATTCTATCTACATGTTTTTGAAAAGTGCAAAATGCTCTATTTACATCTTTTTGAAAAGTGTAAGATATTCTATTTTCATGTTTTCTAAAAGTGTAAAATATTCTATTTACGCGTTTTTGAAAAATGCAAAATGTTCTATCGACAGATTTTTTGAACAGTGCAAAATGTCCTATTTACCTGATTCTATGAGCACGTTATTTCCTTTTCTTTTGCATAGATAGTGCGTTCTGAGTTAAGCTAATACTGGACATGGCTCATTTTGACTCTTCACAGACCGTAATATTTATTTTTTTATGACAAGTCTCGATAAAATATATAAAAATGTATGTGAAGGGGGGTACACACCTGTAATCAGTCCATCGAACGGGATTGACCGATGATGTTGCTGCTGCTGCTGCTGTTGGATTTGGGATTGGGATGATGGGGCAGGAAGGAAACCATAGTCATCCGCTGAACTACAATTGTTGACATTGACCCGCTCTGATTGCTCCAAACAACAACCACCGCCACCGCTCCCACCACCGCCACCACCTTCGCTCACTTGTTGATTTTGCTTATTCGCTCCCTGTAGGCCACACACATAAAGAAAAAAACAAACAAAAATTAGATATTGAATACATTTATGACATTTCGTAGGTACATATCTCATGGCAGTCAATAATAATACACGGCGTAATAAACGCTATTGACTTACAATTACTATTAGGTGGGTATACATACATTCCTCAATAGTCGATGAGCATAATATATTTTAATTGGTACATAGTCTAAATATCTTACATAAACTTAATTAATGTCGACATTGTTTTCATTCTCGGTTCTACCAGCCCTATATATTCCTGTATATCCCCATTAAATTTGATATTGAGACACATCCACCATATATAATTATTTATGACTACGCATTTACAATGCTGCTCAAGTTTTACAGTAGTCAGCAGTTCAGCAGAGACACTTTGTGAGTCAGACACAAATATAGTGTACAGTCTTGAAATTTGAAATAGAAACGATACCATTCCCCGTCATCGACACTATATAGGATCTGAGTGTAATTAAAAATAATGGGGCTGCTTTCCCTTCATATACTTGATACTTGACAGTCTCTCAAGTACAAGTACACACTGCAGTCCCATTTGGATTTTTGTCTTTGACTCTCAATGTATGTATTGTACTGTGCAAATAAAAGGCAGGTTACATACAAATGCACTGCACATTCTGTGTCAAGTAAAAATTCAAAGTAAAGCAAGGAGCAAATGCACACACACACACAAAAACAACAAAGTTTGACAAGGCAAAGGCTGAACACTATGAGGACTAAACACTGTGAGGAGAGAAGAGTGGACATGTTTCTTTGTGTCACAGCGTGAGACTCCGACTCTCGGCTGAGCAGTGCACTATATGTATAACCATATAGCCATTATTAAATTAATTTATTAAAATATATAATGCAATATAATAGCTACCTACCTACATAAATTTTGCACTCTACTCTGCATGCAGAAAATATATATGCAAAAATGCAGAGCGAACTACGCTGTATTCATAGTTTCGTGCATTGTACTGCTGTCTGTTCGATGGAATTGGGAATTAAAGGTTGTGGTAGGCACAGGAACAGGGGCAGAGTCAGTTCACAATCATTACAATTACGATACAATGCACAATACAATAGTGTGGGGTGCTGGTACTGCTGCTATGGTTTTAGACTCTTAATTTTTACAAAATCAGATCCTTATCACATAACGTGTGTCCCTCCTATCAGTAATGCTCCGTAATGCAATGCTCTTGAGTGTGCCACTAATCATAATGTATAAATAACTACAATGGAAAATGGAACGGACTCTGGATTACATACCTATTGCTACCTATACATTTTTGTAATTGTGAGATATCTATCTGAATCTGCAGCAGCGGTGGCAGTGTGGAGTCCGGCCGAAGCCGAAGCCGAAGCCGAAGCCAACACCGAGAGGCGAGCACAATACGCTCACAAATTGGTAAACAAAGTGCACGTGGTCTCAGAGTTGGTTGCTGAGTAGTGCTGATGGAAACAAAAAATTGAATATTATTAAAATTGAATGACTGGCGGCAGCAGGCGTGGAGGAACGTTTCCACTTGTCTCTCTCTCTCTACCATAACACAAAAGCCAGTGCCAGTACAGTACAGTACAGATTAGAGATACACCTCTATACATAATGTGCTTGTTAAATGCTAATGCTATAAGATGACTTCTTATTATGGAAATGGAAGTTGGAAAAAAAGGAGAGGGAGGAGGGAGAGGACAGCGATCGAAATCGAAATTGAAATTGAAATTGAAATTGACCATGCAGATATTATTATTAAAATTAAATTTTTGCACGGTCTCTTATGTATCTCGCTGTAAGTAGTGTAGGTAACGTATAGCCAGTGTACAGAATTTTCGCAAATATCATATATTCGACCAAGTGACTGAATGTCTCCGTCTGTGTGTCTGCCCGTCCGTCTTTCTCTGATTGTGAGTGTAGTGTAAAATGTGAGTCAAAGGAGTGAGTGCCTTATTAGTAGCGACCACTACCACTACCGATACCGATGCCGATAAGCTTCAGTCATGCATATTACATCTCGCAGATCTACAGTAGGCATTTAAAATTGAAATTGTCTCACTAATTCTCACAGACAATTAGTCATGTAACTAGAACTGGGTGAAGTCACTGACTTTCAGTTTTACATGACCAAAGACAAGACAAAAGATACTGTGGATGCGGGCTCGACGTCCACGTCCACGTCCACTCCGTCAACAAATCAACATGAAGATCAACACTCGAGCGAGAGCTCCCCTTCTCGTCGCCCTATACACACCACTCTACACTGTACGTCTGAGAACGAAGCCTTTGTTGTGACCATAATTATATGGAAAAAAATTCATGCATAATAATCTCTTCATCATAACAACCACACCACAACAAAGCCAAAGCCAAGTTGAGCCCAAGACCAAACTTCTTTGGCAGACTGTACATTTCCATAAGTCCACTCATGACCGTAAACGTAAACAGGGAGAGACATATAGCTTACATACAGTATTCAATTTTAATTTAATCAAAAAATTCATTTCCATTTTTTGAACTCAACACCTATAAGCATCAGCAGTGAGCACTGTACTCTATGGAGAATGAAATATGGGCTACTCATATTACTTCGTACTTCGATATGAAGATCTATTCAAATAGATCAGTCATATTAAGTCTTCGACACACCATCACCACCACCACCCATTAAAATAACTGCAGTGTGTAAAAATCATGTCAAATATCGAAATGGAAATTGAGCGATCCTAATCATGAGAAACAATGGAAGAATGGAAAAAGGTATGAAAGTAAAAGCTCCTCTTGGTCCCAATAAAAAGTACGTGATGCACACTACTCTACTAAAATTTAAAAATTCCACCAAAAATTCCACTCAAGAAGACTAAACTAGAAACGAATCGACAACGACAACGCCTGACCTTTGCTTTGGAAAAGGTGGTGGAATAAAAAAAAAACATAGATAAATAAAAGAAGGTGTGTGTGATATATGTAGAATTTGAATTTGAAATCTTGATTTTAATTAAAGTTTCAATTTCTATTTCTATTGAGTCATAAAAAAATGACAAATAAAAATATTAAAGCTGAATATATAAGACATAAGGTATATTCTAGAATCACTTACACTTTTACTGCTCCATTTTTGTTTTCTTACACTTATATATTTTTTTTGATGACTTTTTTTTCTTGCATTTATTGCCGTGTACATGTATTTAATTATATGCTCGCTATTATTACTATTATTACAGGTTCCTATAAATAAGCGTACCTAGGTTCGCTTGTATAGTATCTAGGTAGGTACATAGCATATATAGGTTAGGTAGGTTGGTAGGTTAGTTGTTTGTTTTGTTTGTTAATTTTTTTTTAGTTTTATTTCCATTCCATTTCTGTACCTAAGAAACTTTACTATTGTTCCTTGTTGTGGTATAGTGGTACGGTGGTTGTAATCAGGGAATCTCATGAAAACTTGAAGAAAGAAAAAAAACCACGTACAAGTACAATATACAATTTCTATAAGACCTTCTATAAGATTATTAGTCATATACTTACTACGGAGCGGACTGAGTCGAAATTGTTCTCAAGTTTTAAATTGTACGGAAATGAATGTTTATGTCGCTATTTAAGTACTTGCATATAGTATTAAAAAAATGGTAATATTACAATATTAAAAAATATATATTATTATTATTACTGCAGGAAGGTTGTAATTGTAATTTTAAACCCTGCGCACTCTTTGCCAGAGCCGTTCTAGGAATGTAATGTAATTGAAAGCAACTTCCGATGTGATATAGTTATCAGAGTATATAGTGCCTACCTATATATACTAGCAATCCCATAACCTATCGGTATCGGTATCGGCATCGGTATGTGAGTGAGTGCTTCCATAATTATATTCATAATATATATTGTATTTGTTAGAGAAACTAAGAGAGGATTGTTTTTAATAGTGTGAAATAATTTGACTTTGTTCCTATAAGTTAATGCACGTTTAGCACATGTTGACTTTGCATGGGAAATATTTGCACACATGCATCCATATGTATTATTGTGTACAGAGCAGATAACCATCATAAATATATGAGAGTATATAGAACTTGAAAGGTTCTACAGTTCTACGACATGGTGTGATACTTGTGGTCATCCCAATCTCCCTGCACTTTCACCTTTCACACGACATTATTCTGATAATAATTGTAATTTCTATTGCTATTGCTGGACTCGTCTGACAGTACAGTACACATGCTCAAGTCCACGCACTAAAATCATACCAATAATGATAGTAATGAAAACTAATTAACTATAACGAACAACGACACCATCCCATTAACATTAAAATCAAACATGACTCAATACGACAAAATTATCCAAGTCTCTCATCCTCATAGCCTTTTCCCCGTCGTCGTCGTCGTTGTCGTCGTCGTCGGCTTTGCAAGGTTTTATTAAAAATATTTTTGTAGACACTCTCTCGCTCCTTCTCCAATTAGAATTAGAACCATGTAGGTAGGTACTTTTAGTTTAGTACTGGAATTACCATTTGAATTTGGAAGCATTACTAAAAGTCAGCGTCAGCTGTGGACTTTGCTACATTTAAGGTGAACATATTATAGCGTTAGGCTTGAATTTCTTTTTGTGTGAGGAAGCACTTTGAGCCAATGACAGAAACAGTCAACAGTAACTACAGTGTTTGCATCAACGGCTTCGGCTTTGGTTTCGGCATCAGTTTGGCAATAAGAGACATTTGCAAAAACAAAAAAGTTGCTCCATGCATTCAGCGTAGAGCATCGATATCGATATATTATGTATATATAGACACGTAGCTAATGAAAGGTTAGAAAATTTGAGGGTCGTCGTGAGGTACATAGGTACATGGTCCCGTCCCATTGCCATAAACAGTACAGTACTATGTATGTAGTATGAATATCGCAGTAAAAAGACAGGACAGATCTGGCCATAGATACTCCACTATATACATGAGTAAAACACCTTTGCCTTTTTTAAGTTGTACATCTGTTTTATTTACTCGCTCCCAGACTTTGAATTGAGCGAGAAAAAAATTATGAGCCCCCATACAGTATAGTAGGTGAGATACACATACGTATGTGGAATAAATATTCCGAATTGGAACTGATGTACAAATCACTACACTGTGAGAGTGACAGAGAAGGAGAGAGAGAGAGAGAAAAAATAAAAACAAGATGAAATTTAAAGCAGTGTAGATAATATGTAAAGTATAAAGCGGACTATGGACAGACATAGAGCACACGTACGTAGTACTATGTTCAAGTACTGTGATTCTTATTTGTGTACTTATTGGTATTGGTTTGAATTTGGATTTGGTTTTTATCTATAATGCTATTCCTACAGTGCATACTGAAGTCCAGCCTCAGGGTCGATGTCAGAACTGAGAACATTATTCAAGGTTTGAAAAACTTGATTAAGATTTCCCTTTTCCAATTCAAATTGTTCAGTCGTTGACGTTGTCGTCGTCGTCGTCGGTTCGTCGTCGACCGTTTGTTCCTTCGTGCTCTTGAAGAACTCAAGAGAGAAGACGGGACAATTATTTATTAAGTTTTAATTAATATTTTGAGTGAATGATTTAGATTAAAACAATAACACAATTATTAGTTAGTATTGTTACACTTGACAGTTTTCTACTCCGACGCTCACTCTGCGACTCTCAGCCTCAGCCCCTTTACTATAGGTAATTGTAATTCTGAGCAGTGTGTACACGCTGTATAATATACAATGCAATGCGAGCAGTTAGAAGTCAGTGTGTGTACTTGTATGTTGATCTTGAGATATTATAATTATGTAGGTATCTACTATTGTTTCAGACGCGTTACGCTCGCCTTACGTTACGTTCCTATAGCATATAGCCATATGACGCCATTCCCCTATTCAAAACCAAATCCAAAGGGAACTCATGCGTGTTGACATGCAAATTAATAATTGTCAAATTATTAAACATTCACGTGAAGAAAAAAATACTAAAATACGGATACCAATAGTGATTTTGAAATTCCAATTTAAAATATACCGCTTTAATTTGATATTTTGTTGATTTCTTTACAAATTAATTCCTTATTGGATCCGTACGTCCCATTAAAACTTTACTGTATATATTTTACTCACAATTCATTGGGAAGCTGTAAATTGTAATATACTATATTACAAATTGCTGGGAATTTTTTTTCAAAAAAAAACACGATATCAGTTAAATATTGCGGAAAAAGGCTCGGTAGGTATAGGTATATATAATATATATTGCAAATAAATAAATACCTAATTTTTTTTTATTGGGATTTGAATTACAAAATAATTATTACTGTATGAGCGTTCGACTATTTGAAAAAGTCATATGAATGAGGTAAAACTGAGAGAGGATGAGAGTGATCCTATGGCGTTGTTATATAGTTCTGTGTTTGTGTGTTTGTGTTGTGGTGGTGGTGGAAGGGTGGAATGGTGAGCAGGCGATGTTGCATGTGTAAAGCTTGTTTGTTCTTTGTTCCCTCCCGCGAGATGCTTTCCTCAAGGCGTTCCCATATACAACAATAATCACAATGTACATAGAATCTGTCCACTGTAAATTGTACTGTACCGTAAACTCAATTTTTCCCAATGCCCAATACACATAAAATTCACTGTTTGGCGTATTTCGGAGAAGGTAGCAGTGGTGGTAGTAGTAGTAGTCGACTGACTCAAGAGTAATCACAACAATTATTCTTGTAATGACAAAATAATTCACTGTCTCATTCTGATCAGAAACTTCTTGCCCATTTGGCATTTCCACAAAAGATCGATGAATTACAGGAATTGAAAATTATTTGGAATTAGCTCGATTGCCAATTTCAAATGGGAAATTGCAACGTGGGGAATTATCAACAGAGATATATCGAATCCCTTCAATTGTGTAACCTGCCATCCACAAAATCATGATGAGTCCCTTGCGCAACACAAAACTCACGGAGAGAAGTAAGTATACGTACATACCTCTCGTCGTAGAGGAGTCAATCTTCACAGAGTGTGTTTCTTTACTAAATTTTTTTTTTGGCTTGAATTTTTGTCAGACCACCACACCACTATCAGCACGGAGACGAAGAGTCATGCTGACGAGGATGATACAAACAAACTCGACATCCACATCTCAACAAAGGTAAGTTAACGGTAACGGTTCTCCTGTTGCTGTCCATTTACCGCACGACATCCCAAGATTTATTTATTTCCTCGCTTAATTGGATCTGAAGTACTGGAGGATTTACTCAGAAACTCGGCTGAGTTTACAACAGTTTAAGACACTAATGTTCCTCACGTATCACGTTCCCTTCCCTCCCGCTCAGAGACTCACTCACTACGTCTCGTCGATGCGATGAAATGAAATGATATCAATTGGGAAATTTTTGGGATCTGTTGAACTCTTAGACTGACCGAGAGGAAGATGGTTCATGCCGATGCGGATGCCGATGTCGATGTCGATGTCGATGTGGATTTTGTTGTCGTTGTCGATGGTCAGTCAAATTTTTAGGACGGTATCACTAATCTTGTGAGAGTAACAGTGAAATTGTAACTGTTTGTGCAGGAAATTTCCTAATTTCCCTTGTTTATTATTATTAACTTATTTTTTTGCCTCATTTTTTTCTCTTGTGTGTCTGTTTCTTTTCACTAAATTTTCCTTTTAAAAAAGTAACAACGAAAACGAAAACGATATCGCACTAAAGATAAGAACAATAATCACAACAACGGAACTGGAAATTAGAAACAGAGCCGTGAATAGCTCGCAATTCGCAAACAATCAAAGAACCTTAAAGAAGAAGAGTTTTTTTTGAGGAAGAATTAATGTGAACTATGAGTAATGAGGGCTATGATACTAATAATAGTCATAGTTAGTGCTGTAATAGTGGTAGTGGTAGTAGTAGTAGTAGTGACTGGATGCTATAGTACTGCAACGGTACATAGGTACAATGTACAATAGCCGAAAAAAAATTCGTGCCCTCCTCATTTCTGCACTGAGACCGACGACTGACTAAATCGAGAATTGGAAACTAAAATTATCCTGAAGCACGATTTAAATTTAAATGAAAATTATGAGCGTCATACTTGATAGAAAACAAGAAAACTCATAATTATATATATAACTCATCCTTTGGTCTTGGTCTTGGTCTTGGACCATGCTCAATGGCATCGCATTATGATGGCTTTTCTCATCGTATCAGTAATCCCAGAGAGTCATATAGTCAGAGAGAGAGAGCCATGGTAATGTAATGGCCAACGTATGTATTCTCAAAGTGCATGGAATATTTTGCAAGTTGTTAAAAAATCTCCTTATTTTAAAGGACGCTATATATATATACACATATAGTATGTATACAAGAGTATATCTACAGTATTTCTTCATAAAAGTAAAAAAACTTTAGTGGAAGAAAAATCATGGAAATTTAAACTTTTATTTTATTTTTACACACACAAGTTTTTTTTTTCTCGTTGGTTTTCGTTTTACTTTTGATTTTGAAGACACGTGCTGCTTTTGCTGCTATATGTTGAAGGTTTCCGACTCAAAAGTCGAAATGTTTGATCCTTAGTATAAGTGCTATTATGAACACACCTCCTGCATATTATGCACTCTGGAGTCACATGCATACGGAATGACTACATAGCTCACCACTTGCACATAATTTTCCAGTTTACATTACATGACCTACGTGCCTCCTCACACGTACGAATTGAGGGTTTTCACATAAAATATTTTTGCTCATGCTGCTAATATTACTAATTCTCAAATTCTAATTCCTATTTCCTCACACTCATACATACTGCACACATGTCAAAATAAGTACCTCAACCTCAAGTCTCACATGTTCTCAAGAAATGCACAGGACCAGCATAGCCAGCGATCTACACTGTAGACAGACAGGGCCTATATAGATATAGACCCATATATAATTACAGATGAATATGCGGCGGACATTTGCATAAATATACATGGATACAAAAATACTCGTGTATAGTCTACTCACATATAATTTCCATTTCCCATAATCCTTTCACCTATAAAATGAAAATTAACGCTGACAGATATTTCCACTAAATTCTAATTTGATTAATTTTTTTTGTAAGTATAGGTACCTACCTATACCATGCAAAGAAAACTTTTGAGTTTTGGAGTTTTCTCTTCCGCTATATATCATAGATGTATGACCTACGAGTATAGTATAGGAAAGAAAAATACGAATAGGAATAGAGGGGAGTACGAGTCTGACTACGTGCTCCACTCTCATTTTTACGTGGACTTGTTTTCCCCCGTGTTCCTATACCCACTGAATGGTGACATGGTGATGGTGAGCGAGTGAGTGAGGTCTGGTCCTTCCCGAGGAACAGAGAAACTGAGGTTACGTGTGTGTAGGCAACAACACATAAAGAGAACGACCTAACGACCCTACACAGCTGACTCGGATGATTTAAATGCAAAAACAAAATAAATAAATAAGTTGCCTCTATAGCAATACTTACATGGAAATGGAAATTAGGAGTAGTAAATGTAAATGAAGGAATTACATATGTAATTATAGGAATCCGAATAACCCAATACTCAGCGTAAGTACCTACGTCCTGATCATCCATGGTATATCTATCTAATAATTACAAGAGCCTATATTTAAAGAGAAAATCCCAATTTTTCTTGTAGACAAATTCTCAAAAAATTAATCCTAAAGTAATAAATGTCTCTAATTTTCCATAACTTTTCCACCCGAGACAAACTCATGCTGATTCTATATGGTTCTCGTTTCTGGTGTTCTGACATAAAATCAATTTAGTAGATTAATCAAAAACACACACACACTTGTAAATACATTTCACCATTTTCGGAATGGAATTATTATTATTGGTTGGTTGGTATCCCATTGGAGGCTATATACTATGCAGGAACTTGACATAATATGTTTGTACCACACAAGGAGAAATGGCGAGGGGTATAACAGGGATATCAAAAATCGACAATCGATATGGAATTATTGCAAAATTATTTTCTGCAATAAATTTAAATACTCAGTCAATCAAAATGAGCTAATCGGAAGATTCTGAATCATGATCATGCACCCATCTCATAGACAACATACGTCACATCACATGATTCCATAATTCAAATTCACATATTTAAATTCACATATTGAAACATACTAAGAATTAAGAATTTCGAATTATAAACTTGTATTGTGAAATTCCACTATTCAAATTTCCCATTCGACATTCCACAATTTTAAAAATGAGCAGTGCCAATAATAAAAGTAGACTTTGGTTTTATTGAATTAACACGAGCATACTCCCCATGCTATGGTATTCTGCATACATTAAATCTTTGTAAATTGCAAAAAGCTTCAAGTATGTAGGTAGTAATATGATATTTTATTTCATAAAAATGGAATTCTATTCTTTAGAAAAAAAATACTTATTTTTAAAAAAGTCTTTCAAACGTGTTGATAGTTCTAATTTAAATCTGTGTGTATTTCTTGTCATTAACTTTCAAGTCATATTTTTTGAGGAGAGCATAATATGGAGAATGGACTGTACGAGAGAGCCCTTGAAGATTTTGGAGGTGAGGTAATAGCAATTAACATGAACTAAAACGTGTTAACTAATCGTACAGAATAAATGAAATAAATTCACACTCGTGCTCCTCACTGCATAGTTAGTCGTCGTTAGTTATGAGTTTGTACGAGTATAATAAGGCAATTTTCTCATCAAACTAAATACTAGGAAGCAAATAACATGGGTTTGACGACGAAGCAATATAATATGGCCTATGTTATTTGATGTAATTATATACATATACCTATACTTAATTCCTTCTCGTCCCAATATTCTCAAAGAACTCAAGCTCCAAAAACCCACAACATAGTTAAGAAAAATGTAAATGTATAATTAATAATCATAGCTAAAAGCCTACACAAGTCACGTTTCCACTTTCCATACAAACACACACACACAGACACAAAAAATGTTTTTTGCACTTTACAATTTTTAAATTCTACACACTATATGTACTAAACATTACACACAAGTACGAAATCAAAATTTGGGATTTTATTACGGGCGAGAAAAAAAATTGCCAGGGTAATGGCGGCAATATAGTATATATGTATTCAAGACGTACCTAGTTTAGTGTTTTAAATATTTGACAAAAACTTGTATCTACATAATGTCTAAAAGTATGTATCTCTGAAAAAAATGACGACTATAATATGGGCATGGGGGAAGAGGGAAGGAAACCTTAAGAATACAAATTATTATGCGTCAATAATAAGAGTCTTGCAGGGTCTTGTTTGATTAGTTTACAATTACATGGAAATTATACAATGTCCCACACGTCCGGCGCGTCACTACAAAGGTCCAATCCACACACACAGAGCCAGGTTCAGAACAGAGTCCAGCGCCAGTGCCAGTGTGTACATACACTTTGTAATTGGATGTCCATGTCATTTTTTGGGTATTTTGAAGACCTATATAGTAATCAATACGAGGTCTAAAACCCAACATCGCAGTATACACAATAGCGCCCATCTCAAATAACCATATAGGCTTCTCCCAATTACCTAAAGGCACAGAGCAGCGCGCCTCATTAATGAATTATTAGTGGAAGCTTATAACGTGTGTTTTATTGATAATTCCAAAATTCCCATTCCATCTCCACCTTCTCTGAATTACAATGTGCCAAATAAATCCATCCTCTGGATTCTGGATGTTTTTTATTCCTTTTCACATGTCAATATAATAGTCAAGACACCACTCTTCAAGAGGCGAGCAAACAGGATTCCCTCAAACTCAACTCAAAACCTCACGTTGTTGGTTCAACCAAAAAAAAAATTAGCGTACGAGTTCCCATACTGGTACTGGTACTGGTGCTGGGACTGATTACAGTTTACACAGTCATTGCATGCAGAGCTCGTCCAACACCAACAACCAACAACAAACAGGACCGCCTTATCTGTGTAGTTGTAGTTGTAGGACTAAGCGCAAAAAGAACTGTACATAAAGTAGGTACTGTGCATAGTTCACCCCATTTACATTTAAACAGGACAGATTATATATGATAATAACTAAGTAAATAAATAAATAAATAAATTCACTCCCCCTATGCAGCCCTTTAGCCATTTTTTAAAAAAACAATTTCATAATAATATACATCCATATAGTCCACACTCCACGCTCCATTTACATGGGACAACAGGAGCAATTAAATTTGAACAATAACAATGAGCCCTTCCAGATAGACTGACTTGTTGTTCCACTCATCAGTGTATGGTCCCTACCTGTTTCTTGTTTGTTTGCTATATTTAATGGCGGAAACTCTGAGCGTCTCTCAAGAAAAATTCCCTATATTATGTGAGTGTTAATTTTTGTTTGCTATAATATGCTAATGTATTCAATTTTATTAAGACGGAAAGGACGGGAGGAGTGGATGGTGTGGAGTGTGGTGTAATGTAATCGCAGCACATAAATAAAGGTGTACATGACGCTGGCGATAAACAATTAATTCAATGTTGAACTAATAAATTATCCAAGTAGCTAAAAGTTAATATTAATGATGCGTGACATTATTACATGTACCTGTCAGGAGGAGTGAGGAAAGGTAAATAAATGCCTATATACTTCTCTCCTGTAGTACAGTACAAGACAAGCAAGCCATATGTACGCTATACGCAAGAAAGGATTCTTGATTCTTGAGGTGTTGCCTCTCTGTACCTTAGTGCCTTTGAAATTCATATTTGGCTGTTTTTCTCCTTCGCCACACAATGCTGCTGCCAGTGCCAGTGCCAGTGCACACAGCTTCTCAGTCAGGATCAAGACAAACCCCAAAAAATCCCAAACCTAAATGTATGTACATACCTACAGCATTAGTACCAGTACATAGGCAGATCAAAAACCTACACAGGGAGATATGGACTATGGGCTTCTTTGTCCGCCTATAGAGAGTCCACTATGTGTGTGTGTATGTGGAGTCATGATGTGGACAGGAATATTAAAATCCTTCTGATGAATGTTGCTCAGGTTGAATGCTAATGATAAGTGGTGGTTTGGTTAGTGACTCCACGTTCAGGTTCGTTAATGTCAATGTGAGATGAATTAGTACAGTTGCTATATTAACACTCGGCTAACTAACAAAACTAACTAACGAACGAACCAAGGAACAACCAACAAAACTCACTATACTCATGGAAAATAAAAATAAATTATGAGTGCACTTTTTTTTCGCAGTTTGAGAGTCTCGAGTCTCGAGTCTCGAGTCTGACTGGATGGAGTCAATGTCGTTGATTTATTATGTTAAATTCATCAGCTGCCGTTGCCGTTGCCGTTCAAGTCCAAGTCCAACACAGGAGAAGTAGACCCGCACTTACTGATATATTCTTAGAATATAAGATTCAGAATAGAAAATAGAACTGTAATAATAATTCCAACACAGATAATCATAATTCATTCTGACTCGTGCACACGTCTACTCCACTCTCCACATACGACTACGACATACATATAGCCCCACATTATGCAACACGAAAGAAAAGGAACAGGACTCTGTGTAGTGGAGTGGAAGTGGAATAACAATTATTCTTATCGCACACATTTAATTATACACAATAAATTATATTAATTAGTAAGGAAGTTCTACCCTCTCTGTCTTTTGGTCTCGGCTCCGTCCACGTCCACCCTTCCTACTCTATGAAACAGTTACCTCTAAACAATAATAAAGGTAATAGCAGTCCTAATAATAATTATTGCAATTGTACATAACTAAAGGGAACAACAGGAACGGACAGAACAAGGTAAGGAATGCAGGGAATAAAAATAATTTCAAGTTTTTCCAGAAATTATGTTGATTTCGTTTGGATTTCCTTGTATCCCATAGGCCCACGACCAAGACTCACAATGAAGCACACACCCAGATCCCCATATATCCTATACTGGTATACCCACATACTACGAAGACCAAGTATTATATCACACACTCTATTTTCTATTTATGTTTATGGGTTACAGAATATTACGTTTTTTTGTACTTTAGTTTAGTAGCGGAACTACTGAACTAGGTGCTGATATTTGAGTACGTAAAAGTAAGTACACAGGTAAGTAAATCGCTCTCCTGATAAAATTACGAGAGCGCTTTTTTTTATTATTATTTGAGTTATGATTATGATTTTGAGATTTTTAGCATAAACAAAAATGTGAGTAGGTACCTCCATGGCGAGGCCGATACCGACACCGATACCGATACCGATATTGAAATTGAAACTGATTGTGGGACCATGACGAAAACGATAATAATTTCGCTTACAATATAAGACGAATTTTGTTGCTCAAACTGTGAGTGTTATGAGAGATTTATTATATCTTTTTTTTAAATATACAGGTATAGGGCAGGTATAAAGAATTTGCAATTAGAAAATATTAATGTGTAAGTGAGCCGTGAACTATTATGAGACTCTGAAGGTAGAAACAGCATAGCTTATACATACACAAAAACATTATGTAAGTTGTACAAAGCGAGACGTAGTAAATAATGGGCCAAAGTTACGATGCCGATACCGATGCCGATGCCGATGCCGATGCCGATGCCGATGCCGAAGCAAAAGTCAAAAGTAATGTGTAAATATAAAACAAAAGGGTATCAAATAAAAACGTACCGAATTCGAACTGTACAAAACATACCATACATACTGCAACACATTTCTATATAGAAGAGTATCAAATCAAAGTAGGTACCTATATGGGACATTAATGAAACGGGGACGCCTGCTGTACATAATTATTGCATTATCAAAACTTTTTTTTTAATGCTTATGTATTAAACTGTTCAAAGTATCAAGTATCAAGTCAATCAATTTGGAAGCATGCAGTTTGCTCCTATAATATACTATCCTGTCACACTATTACATGGTCGCATATTATGCACTTTTTTTTCTGAGTCACTCCAAAACGAAAACGAAAACGAAAACGACAACGACAACGAAAACGATGTATCTAAAAATTATGTAGTTGCAGTAAGTTGTAATTCTATATACTCTCTGTGTCTGTTCCCTTCCATTCCCATTGTTTCAAATTTAGAAGAGTTCTCCTTCTCATAGTCTAGTTTTGATATACTTGCCAAAAAATGTAATAATACAACCGTATACTATATAGCAACTAGGAGGGTATATAGCCATAGACATATATCCTATCATTTGTTATCGTTAGTCTAATGATAATGGGAGCATTGTTAAAAATTCATCTTACGTCATTATCTCGATTAGTAGTGAGTGCTCCGGCTACGGCTACACCAAAGACCAAAGTCAAAAAATTCAACAATGCTTTCATTAATGTGTGCCTATATGCCAAACTGTAACTGGTAGAATGGTACATATAGCAAGACTCTATACCCTATAGACTACAGACACGGACCCACATATGTGAAATTTGAAATTGAAGGAACGACTATGACTGCACTCTGAAGACTGAGACGACGACGACGACGACTGAGCAAGAGAAGAACGTGAGTGTTCCATTTTTTCAAGGCTGCACAAAATAAACATGATATTTACTTGATATTATTTTATTAGCACGGCCTGCAGTATGCGCCACACATATACCTATATACATACGTGTGCCAATACACTACACTAAAATTGAATGTGCAGTGCAGTCATAGTAATAAATGCAGTACACGATGCGCTGCGGCTGAGGCTCTATTACTGTCATTATCATTATCATTACCATTATATGATCGGACGGGGGAGAAAAGATATATTGTTTTGTCCTGTCTACAATGTGCAAGCCTACTCCCTACTCCCTATGACTGTATACCTATAAATTATAACCAAACTGCCTCCAGAGCCTACCCCTCCACTACAACTTTAAATACAGTTTGAAAACAAAGACAAGAACAAAAACAAAAGGGACTCTCTGTGTGTGTCTCATATCATTCCTGATTATTATTAAAATGAAATCCAATCCAATAAATTATCAATCTTATAAATTTCACTGTCTTAATCTTCCCTTCCTCCAAACTTTGAGCTGTATTTAAAGCATGTATGGAAAGTTACGATCAAGCATTTAATGTGTATTAAAATCTAAATAGTAACTGCACTGCACTGTGAAAGTAATACGCCTTCAAATTCTGTCAAGTTCTAGGTTTCGATGTCGGCAATGAGTTTACACAAAAATAAAAGCAACATTACAAAGATGCCCTTCTCTACATGCATTACCAATATACAGCCAATATTTTAAAAAAAAACTACATATTTAAATGCATACAATTCAAATCTACTGCAGTATAAGTTGAAAGAAAAAATCATTATTGCACATTAAATCAATGTCGATATCAATATCAGCTTTAGAATTTGCTTGCTCAGCAAAATGCTGAAAAAAAAACATTACTGCGTGGGTCACGTGAAGTAATAAAAATTGAGGAAAAATGGAAAGTAATAAATCTTGTTTGAAGTTTGAAGTTTGAATTTTGTAAAGAAAAAAAATTTAAAAAAATTCATAGTTTCATATTTCATGCTTCATACAAGAAAAACAATGGCTTTACTTGCTACTGTTGACTGTATCAAATTTTCATATTCATATTAATACGTTTCGGTCATGGGTCACGGTCCATATGGTCCTTACCCAATCTCATGCTTCTCTCAGAATTTTATTATTTTTATTATTATTATGCGCAGTTTTCATACCCTGCAACAGCCCCAGCCCAACAAAGAATGTAACGAATAATAAATACGAAACAAAGCGGATAGTTACTTCATAATAATACAGATAATATTACATTACACTCAACAACAATAATGCAGAGTAGAGGTCAGAGGTGAGGAGATATATATATGAAAATGTGTAAAGGATTTTATAATGGGCTGTACCACGACACGATATAGAAAAATAAAAATAGAAAACAAATGTTTGTTTCTGCAACTTTACATTTACTGATATGCTAATTAAAATTGTGTACCGAGTACCCTTGTGAAATGGTGTGTATTTTAAGAAAGTCATATAAATAAATTGTATATAAACAAATCATATCATAATATGTTCTGTTTACAGAACTTGTAGAGCGTACAGAGATAATTATATTATTACTGGGAAATTGGAAATGACACTTTCATAATTTATTGGGGTCGATAAACGCCTTCCATTCTCTGATTCTCTGGCTCCGTTTCTGTCCCAAAGGATGACTAGACTTCTCAACTATGTTGCACTATTATAATTATTATTACTTTATTATTCTAAAAATATATGACGCTATATGGACGTAAAAAGATTGATAATTCAGACATACGTCGATGTGTGTTACATGCATAGTACAAAGTACAGAGCTATATCGTTAAGTTAAAAGCAATCCGAGAATTTACAATTTTATGAGGGGCATAATGGTATAGCAAATATCACTACATTCTACACAGGACAGACCCAGAACCAGAACCAGAACCAGAACTTTGTGAGCGGACAATAAGATTTATCTGTTTACAACAAGGCTATTGTTGTGACAATCAAAAAAAAATAATTATTGTTTCAGTCATAATTTAGTTATGACATTTTTTCTCTTATATTTTTAATAGCTTTTCGGCTTCGGTTCAAGTCTACAATATCATCTGTACTAACTCCCCTGCAATGCAGAACATACAAAAACGCTATATAATGTTTCACTCTGCGACTTTGCACTGTGCTACTGCTAGTGCACATAATGAAGCCGACAAATTATTGCAATAGCAAACACACACACACAAAATACCAATGCAACATATTAAATTACACACATTGCAAGCCTCCTATGCGTGCGTCTGTCTGTCTATTTCTCTGTGTGGGACGTGGTATGGTTCCTAAAGGTAACATGTGTATGCGGCTTTTAGAGTGTTATAGTGGCAGTTATGGTTGTTGTATAGTGACACTGACTGACAAGAAAATCACCTACATTTTTTCTTTTTGTCAAGCTATATAGTGACCATTAAGTGGATTATCAGTAGATGTATATATTTTTTTTCTCACAGTGCAATACTGTGGACGGAGGAGATTAAGACAAGGGGAAAAAATTTGGCAATTTGCTAATTAAACTAATCACAGTGATGTGACTTGATGGGATGATGACGAAGACCAAAACCAAAACCAAAAGAATGAGAGGATGACGTTCGGCAAAATCTTTAAATAAAAATATTTCGCCATATATTTATTGTCAAAGTCGAAAATTGCACTGCAAGTCTGAGTGCATACAATAATTATTATGTATCTTGAACATTTTTATGAATAATGAATTATGAATTTTAATGCCTCTAGACCTTCATATTGTTTTTCCATTTGCAATTTTTTTTTACATCTCATAATATGTTCATACATTTTTTTTGTAGGAACAAAGTACAGAGCCAGTGTCAGAGCACATGCCCACCCACATTTTAAACTCTTAATAGGTTCTTTAGTATCATAATTCCAATACCAAGCAAAAAGTGTACAAGTACACACTGACAGACTGAATATTTTGTGTATATATTTTGAGAGTCAGGTGAAAAATAGGAAACTATTTAATAGTGAACAGTGTTTTTACATGTAATTTTATAATAATTATTACATATTATTTTATCTTCATTTTATACAGTGCCAAGTTTCGAGTCGGTTTTTTGCACTCTGTAGGTATAGGATTACCACCATGTATATAGTGCGTCTTCCACCCATATGAACAACGGATTTCATATGCAAACTCACACATCATTCTGTATTTATAATAATTTCAATGGAGAAAAATGTTAAATTTTGAAACGATATTGACAAGTTATTTGTCTGCCCCACCCGCATTCCTTCACGTTCAGCTCTCACACACATACAGCTCATATCCTGCACCAGCAGTGAGGCTCGTACATATTAAGAAACATACACACGACACGATTCAGATTGAACACCCAAAAACACCCCACCAACAACCAACAACCAACAACCGACCGAACCACATCCCATAGCCAGAGCCAGATCAGAAGAACAACAACATGAGCCAGAGAATCCATAAGCCATCAACCATTTCCATTTATTTCCCATACACCATTAGAATTTTTAAGAGCTTTTCAATCCATAAAAATTGACTTAATTCCCTATTTCACCAAAGTGTAGATTTTCATTTGCATTGAGAACACACAACACCACGAAAATGATGTAATAAAAATGTACAAGTCACGGTACGGTGCAAATTTTTAAAAGTGCCGCGCCACCATCATACTGTCGATCATGTCTATATACAAATACCTACCTGTAAGTACTCATTTGCTCAGCGTAGAAAATAAAAGATTTAATATTTAATACTCGAAATAGTATGTACTATAATATGGAGGGAGATACACAGAATTGTAGATGCAAATGCCTATATCTCCGAAGTGTCGTTGTCGTTAACGTGTCATTGTCGTATTCATTTTTCGCTACTTCGTGAGTATTGGATTTTAATTCCGTTGAAATTGAAATGTTTAGACAAAAAAAAATAGGGAGAATGCAAATGGCCAACTGACAATTTATTATGTGCCATTCTGTGTGTGTGAGTCCTTCTGTTTGCACTCTGATCTCTCAATTCACAAGTCACCCTGCCTACTACACAAACAGAACCTCACGAGCAAATACTAAAAATACAGAAGAGCTGCAACAAAGTAGAGTGCAGGAGGAGGACAGTAAATAAGAGGACATATGATAATATTTGCTCCCGCATCGCCATCCCATTTATTATTTGTCAATTTTCTCCCAAACTCTGTATAATTCAACTTAATATACATTTTCTCCCACTTTTGACTAAACTCACCATCCACTAAATTGTAAATCGTGATCTACTTAAATATAAATAGAGGCCCAGAGCCTCACGTCCTACCTCACACATTACCACGATTACACACAGACACCCACTCATTCTCTCTGTGGACAATCTAATAAATGCTAAACACTACAATGTACAAATTGTAATGCACTTTTATGAAATTGACAGAAATTGTATGTGACTTTTACTCTCTGTATAATTTTATGTATGGTCATGATGTTCCACAGTAGAAAATTTGAGTAGACTGTGTGGCCAGCATTATTTTGTATTACGTACTAGTTTTTTTCAGTCTTGGAAAAGCCGAACGTGGACGGAATGACAGACAATTCTCTGAATAGTAGGTATAGGTTAGGTACTTTTTTACACTCTACGTAGAAACTTGCAACTGGGAAGTGCCAGGAAGGAACGAGGCAACGACAACGAGTGAGTCAAGTAAAAAGTGAAGTGAACTAATGTAACTTAAAAGCACTTATTATTGGTAGGTAACTCCATGTTTTTTATATTGTGGTGGCATAAGTGTACTATGACTAATACAGATGCTAATATTTGACGTAAGTAATGGACGGTTATATCATTGTGAAGTCACGAACAAAAATGCTATATGTACAAAATATTGTAAAAAAAAGTAAAAAAAATAAATAAATAATAAAAATAAAAAAAAGGTGTGTAAGGTTACTTGTCGTAGTTCAGTTTCAGAGGCCCAATGATCCCCGATAGGATGGAAGACACCGGGCGTTTCACATTCATTAAAATCCAAGAAATTCAAATGACCGTTCGAGCCACTGAACCCTTTTGAGCCGGGACTCAGCCCGACGGAACTAAGCTCAAATTGACTAAATGATCTGCGTCGCATGTGCCAGAGGCGAGAGAGAGGTCCTCTCGTCTTGCTGTAGGATTTGGTGCTCCCGCTCCGCTCAAAATGACCCACGAGGAGGTGGTCCGTGTCACCGAATTCCGTGGAGCTATTTCTTCGGAATGTGAGAGTGGACCCCCCCGTCTCCTCCTCATGTATCCCTTGTATTCCACTAATGCTACTCACCGTCCCAAAATGAGAGTAACTATGACGTTTTTGCTTGGACAGTCGGAGCGTTCCATAGCCCAGGCCAAGTCCGAATTCCCCCCCTTCTTGAGACGGGGAGGGCTCCTCGTAAATAGGAGTCATACTACTCAACCCGTTCATCACGAAAATTGTAGTTGATATATATTCCGAGGATTTTTTATTTTATATATTTAAAAATCAATTTAATTTATTTTGTCTGTCTGTCTTTATGTAATAATGAGGACTGTTACTGTTACTGTTAGATGATTTCGAATTCGAAATTCTAAACTCGCTCCCTCAAAATCCAAATCAATTGTAAACATGATTTTTTTTCTACAGAGGGAGAAAACCAACTCAAAATTAATTATAGCCAAAATTTCTCCGAAAATCCAAACTTTTCTAACAAGACCGGGCGGTATTTTTTAAATATTCCTATTCAAAAGCAGTTTGTAAAATCCTTTTGATTTTTTTTTAAAACCTTATTTGCACTGAAATTCAACACAGGGAAGAAAAACTATAGAATCATCATGTGTCTGTAAATATAACGTTTCAATTTTCAGTTGTCTTTCCAAAATTAAATTCAAATTAGATTTTTTTTCCAGAGTATAGGTACTTTCACTTTTTGAAGTTATTTGGTCTCTATTTTTATATTCTCCTTCTTGTTTGTAAATATAAATTGAAATTATTACTTGACCTCCTTGTCTATTTTGGGTTTGGGTAGTCTGACCACACACACACACACACAAATGTAAGTCATATACAAAATTCAAAGTCAAAAATAGTTTTGCACTCAAAAAAGAAATCAGGTAAAAATTGAGGAAAACTCACAGTGAGACTGAGACTCCAATTAAGGAAACGTTTCTTGGCTGTGTATTCTTGTATATCCTTAAGATTTGTCTTTATCTATCTCTTTCTTTCTCTCTTGGATTTTTGTTTATTATTTTTAAATTTGGATTTGATTTGACTGATTCCAGAAAAAAAAATATAGACCGAAATGGAGCCAGTCACATGGAAGGGAAATCCATAAGCTGGAGGGGTAGGGGGGGAACTATTTCCACCACACAGTAAAACTAAAGTCTCTCCGGTACCCGCGGTAGGTACTATACGTATATCCACGTCTGGATCTGGCGACCAGATTACAAATCCACTATTGCAAATGCACACAGATCAAAATCCTATATTATATCGTTGAGAATTTGAGAAGAAGAAGAACCTTCCAAAAATCTCGTCTTCATTTCGAAACGAAACGAAAAAAAAAACCAAACAAGTACTTCTTTGATCTTTCTCCTCAAGTATTCAAGTTTAGCCAAAGGAATTCCGTGTCCTTCCTTGCATGTTATATACATATACAAGTATATCTGTACTTCCCATATAGATAGTGAAATAAAATCCAGACACATCAATGTACAGTATGTTTCTATATATATATGAAATCCTTGCAAATTTTTTTATGCACTCTTTTTATCTCTACAAATACACATGTATAATTCCATTTTCCATTCCTTCATTTCTATAGTTCTCACATTATTTTTGGTATATCAGAGTTTTTGGTTTCGGTTTCGGTTTTAGTAGAGCACTATCAGTAATGAGGAGGCACTCCTGTTTTTTTTTCTTTCCTTTTCTCCGTTTTCCGTCGTTTTCCTTTCCAGTTTTATTTTTAGATCCACTTGTGCAGCAGAATGTCTATCTGCTCTCTCAGAAATGTTTTTTTAAGTGTTTTGATTTTAACGGGGCGGTTTATACTGCATATTCAATTTATATTAATTTTAATATTTTTTTTTACTTTAGTAGTTTGTGAAGGGCTATATACTTTTAGCATGTGATTTATATTTTATTGACAAGAATGTTGTGTAGTAAGTAGTAGTATTGTAGGCTTTGAACTTGGTGAACTTGACACAAATCCTGTTTCTATTTCTCCAACTACTAATCGTAGGCCGTGTATATCACTGAGTGTATGGGTATGGGCAGAGTAATTCTAATTACATTGACAGTGTCACCAACTTGTCAGAAGAAATGTTTTTTTTTATATTTGAAATGTCATTTAACAATTTAAATTATCACCAACTTCTTTCAACTTTGACACTCCTCCGTCTATATGTTTAATGACGGTGCGTACAAGAGAGTTTGATTTTGGGTGTCAATAGGGACTGAAACTGATCTGACAGAGACTCTTGTTGTTGTTGTTGTTGATGATGATGGGAGAACAATGTTGAGAAAGAGAATGTGACAAAGGCAGTGCTCAACACAAGAAGAAAAAAAAAATTACTATGCTCTGCCAAAACAAAAATCAAAATCAAAAGTGAGGCTACTACTACAGAGAAAAACAGAGCAGCAAGCCGTAGCCGTATGTAGATGGAGAAAAAATAACTGGCTCGCTTCCCTCTCTGCCGTACTTATTACTACTACTCGTACTCAGGACTCAGAGATGAGATTCGCTTATTTGGCTCTTTTGCCTTTGCCTCCCTTTCGTCTTCGTCTTGGTCTCTCGAGATTGGCAAAAGTCTAAATTGAAATTGAGAATATGGTGTAGTTGAATTCCCTTCCCTCCTCTCGTACTCGACTTGGACTACTATACGTACTTTTTTGTTGCTTTTGTTTTTGCTCCTGACCATGAGCACTCACAAGTCAGATCAGAGCTCCTTTTGATGGGCGACAGAGCGATTATTACACATTACAAGTTAATTTTTACAGCTCATAACAAAAGTAAATGCAGGAGCGAACGTTGGTTTGTTTGTCCCTTCCTTTTTTCTTTCTTGGTAGACGGAGAACGGTAAGACAGAACTCGTGAAAACCAACTTGAGCTGCACTATCATAACATAACAAGAAGTTGGTTGTTGGTTATTAGTGAGCGTTGTTGGGATTGGGGAATTGTACTGGGACTCAGAGACAGACTGAGTGAGACTGAGACTGGTCTTGGTTGCTTCGTTCTAGGTTTTTTGATTCAATATTTTTCACGTTATTCTGCACGCATAGAGTCCATCTTAAGAAGCGTCTCTCAACGTGAGGCGTGTGTACGTAAGAAGGTAGGTACTTGGCACTCTTTTACCACTCATACTTTCAGAGATATTATTCCATACGTGGACTCTACAGCACTGCAACTGCAATGACAGCAACAACGACAACAACGACGGGACTGGCACTTGTGTTAGCTTTTTAGCCTATAGCTTCCCAGCCTCTCATAAAAAAATGTACACAACACACAAAACACAGTCGTCACATGCACATCGGGAGAAGGCACACAAACTATAAACAGTACAACTATTAAACTTGGGAGCGATTATGTTTATTATTACACATTTAATTGTGCATTAAAAAAACTATACAGAGAAATATCAAGTGTGTGTATTGAGAGAACTGACTGGGACTGGGACTGAAAGGAAATGCGAATACAAAACAATTCAAGCATTTAGTAGACTCTGGATTGTCGACTGTCGACTGTCGATATCGATACTACTAGGGGCCAGGGAGTTCTCCTATGGTTCTGGCTCTATAATATTTTATTAGACTTCTAAATGAATTTCTGTTTCTGAATGTGTTTATTTTTTTATGTTCTCCTCATGTAACAACAACAACATAATATGACATGGAGCATTTAATTGTATATAGTATATAGTCTATATAGCAATATTCTGCTATAGTGGGATAGTGCAACACAGAGAACACAGTATCAGATATTTATCTCAGATATTTATCAATGGAGATTTTTCGAATTTAAATTTTTTTTTTTATATTTATTTATTATTATGATGTGTGTTATTTTTTTTTATCCTCTTGTTTCTCCTGCCAATTATTTATGTTGGTTGGGAGGACCAGGCATGGACCGGACCAGGACCAGGACGAGAACGAGAACGAAGACCAGTGGAATTGATAGAGGAAGCAGATAAGAATTATTGTTCAGGATTCCAAACAGTGTATTTATTGTCTGTTCGATTCTACTTGTACTTCTACTACTACTACTCTTGCCAGGACGACGACGACGACGACGACGACGAAGACGACTGCAGCAAGTGCCCGTGAATATTCACAAATTCACACTGCCACTCATTTTTTGATATTGACTATTTTCCATTCCATTACACTGACAATAATGATTTAATTTTGATTATTTTTTTCCCCTTTTAATTTCTACGTCTTCATTTGTTTTAAATGGAATGTTTTAATTAATTTGAATGGCGCTTGGTTTTCCAATGGGACACAACGGAGTAGTGTACAGACAAACAGTTTTTTAATTTTAACAATATAGCAATAGAGCAGCTCTCTCAAGGAAGCAAATTACACTTGTTCCAAGTCACGTGTCCTCTTTAACAATGTCATTTTAATTTGTAATTTCAATTCAACATTTAACGAGCTTCACACAGACCTCTATGTAGCACTCTGGATATTGGCAAAAATTCCTGTAAGTTTATTACAAGGCGAGGAGGATCGTCAACGTTTCCTTATAGACAGACGCTACAAAGAGCTAGAGTCAGTGTTTGAGATTTGAGTGCTATTTGAATTTTTTGAAATTGCCCGCACTCTCTCATGTTACACACAAATTAAAATTAGACAAAAAATTCAGCTGAATTTTTTTTTAAGGAGAGGGGAGAGAGCCACCAGGCCAGGGAAAGATGTAGTAATTAAATAGGAGATAAAAAATCCTATTTTTAAAAAATTTCAAATAGGAAGCATATATACTGAGTGCTATCCTATGTATGATGATGATGATGATGATGATATGACCAAAAAATGTTTAATTTTTTTAGCAGTCAACAAGTTTGATTTGGCTTTCTACAGTCACTGTGTCACGGCTCTGTGTGGATTCTTTCCACTTGGTTCCTTCGTCTTCGACAGAGTTGGCAGGACATTCAGAAAAGACAGATACAGAGCTGGGAGATACGGATAATTTAGAGTCAGCCGAGTGTGCCACGATAATTTCTCCACGTTTTTCTCTATTTTCTGTATCAACTTTGCCTCGAGACGTCGACTTGTTCTTCTTCTTCTTGAATTCGTCTTATGGGCTTGTGGAGTGGAGTACAGGAGGGTTACCGTCGCACTATTACTATTAGCACTCACTGTCACTCCTCGTTCACTTTGAAGATGAAACTGTTGACGACTCTGGTTTTGGTTCTGGTTCTGGTTCGGGCTGTGGATTCCGAGTCTGACTGCTCTCCTCAACTCTACTGAATTAATTCCTCTCTGATGCAGTGCCCTGTCCTCTGCACTCTGTCCCACACGAAGAAAAGGTATGCGAGAAAGAAAGAAAGACAATCCTCATGTACTGTCTTGAGACGTGTGCATTGTGTGTGTGTGTGGATTTTTCTATTTGTCTTTACGACTGGGAATAATCGCGGTCTAAATGAATCACTCTGCTTTATTATTATGATGATGATGAGGGGGCTTGTGCCGGTTGAGGAATCGGACGTATTGTCCTCCTCTCCTATTGTGTTTCCCTTCCCTTCATCCTATATATGTGTGTGTGTTTAGATCTATATCTGTGATTCTTCTGTGATTCTGGGCTGGTCGAGCGTCTACCGGTGCCGGTGTGGGTGTCGGTATTGTTAGTTACAGTACGGTGCGCTACTACCACCACTACCACGGGAACGAGGACTCTGCTACGAGGGCTGTGAGAGGGACAAAAGTGAGGCACTTTGACTTGACTGTGTTATGTGTATCTTGTGGTTTGAGAGTGCATCAGTCACTTGATTTGATTACATGACGATGGCCTCATGCCTATGATGCTCACGCTTCCACACAGAAGAACGACAAGTCCACAGTCTACATACGCTATGGGAATTATAGAGAATGTAATCAAGTCGGAGAGTCGGTGGAAGGCTTCTCAAACTCCCCACAACAACAAAACAACTCACAGAAAATGCAACAGAAACTAATGAGGAGAAACGTCTTGGGTCTTGGGTCTTGGGGACGGTAAAATAAATTCGCTCGTAGGTCGTAGATAGACCCGTCTGCAAGTCTTCACAATGCACTGTGGCACTGGTACTGGTACTGGCAAGCACTTGTATGATGTATGATGTATGAGTATCTGTAATTCAATTACCAATCCACACTCAACTGCACCCCAATAAAAAAAACAATAATAATAATAATTCCGATAATCAATGCAGACTATGCAGAGGACTACAGAGCAGTGGAAAAGATTCTGCCTCTCTGCCTTTTTCCTTGTTGGTCTTGTTGGACGAGTGAGGAGTGATGTGTGAGGCTGTGAGTGTGCGGGGGAAAATGAACAAATCTCACTGTGTGAGTCGAGTGACCAACCAAAACCAAAACTCCAACGAAATGATAACTGCATCAAATATCGCTTGTAGGAGATTGTGTTGTAGTTTGTATGTGCAGTTTAGTAGTTTTGTGCTTGGAGCTTTTTGATGCTGATGTTGATGTTACAAGGAACGAGCAGTGCTCCTACAACTACTTTTACTACTACTACTACCACTACGACTACCACCACCTTCTACACGTAAATTCCACATTATCTCTGTACTGTGATTATTTCAGTTGTAGTTGGTCTTGTACTTGTACTCGTATTCGTACTTGGAGTGAACATTATGCTATCTTTCATTTTTCATGCTGTAGGGATAGGGATTTGGATTTGGATTGGGATCTGGTGTTCCTTTGTGAGAGTACATGAATTACCTTGCATATGCCACAGCTCGGCATTCCATTCAAATGCATTCAAAAATCCAAATAAACTCTATATATTCTGCTCTGTATTGAAATCTGTACAAAAGTGCCGAGAGTGAGAGAGGTACAGGCTTTCGAAAAATTCGAACATACGCCTCATTCCTCATTCATCATGCCTTTACTGCACTGCACTAGTGTGGATACAAATGTGGAATCCGCATATCTGCTCAAAATGTGACTATAGCATTACTCCTCTACTCCTCTTGGTGCAGAAAGCATGTATCTACGCCCTTCAACACTCAAGTCAGTGAGGTACCGGAACGTAGCCCCTTGTACAGCGCGTGTAAAGTGTACACAAATTTGGTTAAATATTGGACTTGGTTCCTGTGTATTTGACTACTGCACACTGCTGTACATATATGAGCAGTGGCAGATAGGCCCCCTTTGCAACATGAAAGATGAGGAAATGAAAAGACGCTGACTGAGTATTGAAATAAACCACAGGAATTCAAGTCTCAAGACTCGAGACTCGAGGACTCGAGACAAACTCAAGACAAAAAGACTCGAGTTAAATCAAAATCAAAGGGAACCCTCCGACCGTCTGTCTACTGTCTACAGTAAGAAATCAAAGTGCTTTGCTACACAGTCAGTTGTCGTCGTCGTCGTCGTCACTTCCACTTTACCCTCCTCCGCCTCCTCCGTCTCAATCCACACTCCAGTGCCAGTGTGTCCCACAAAAATCCCCCTCGGTTCCCAACAATGGAAAAACAATAACGAGCTTCTGCAAGAGTCAGAGCCATAGAGACACAATACAAAACAATAGCAAGACAAGGAGACAGACGGACGGGGAGACAATGCCGTTTAATATGGTTGCAGAGCAATCTCTCAACACTCCATTTACTTACCTGTTGTAGCCTGTGGTGGTTCTATTGATATTCTATCGGTATGTATCGCCATGCTTAGATGTACAAATATCCCTGTCCTCCCTCCTTTCTACGCTCACATTCGACATTCTGCACTAACAAAGGCTATAGCAGCATTCTTACTTACAGTTATAGTGATCTGCAAGTAGAGGCGGTGGACGGCTCCCCCTATACCGTGTCTATACTAATAGGTAGGTGATCTATAACATACACTTTTTAACACGTACCATCTGTGAAGAACCAAAATTACCCATATCCATTTTTAGATTAAAAAAATATCCACTATCTTCAAAAATATTCAAATATGTCTTAAATGTATTTGAATATAACATTTTACACTTTTGAAAAACGTGTAATTCAAACATTTTGGAGTTTTTCAAAAACGTGTAAATAGAGCATTTTGCAGTTTTTCAAAAACGTGTAAATAGAACATTTTAGAGTTTTTCAAAAACGTGTAAATAGAACATTTTAGAGTTTTTCAAAAACGTGTAAATAGAACATTTTAGAGTTTTTCAAAAACGTGTAAATAGAACATTTTAGAGTTTTTCAAAAACGTGTAAATAGAACATTTTAGAGTTTTTCAAAAACGTGTAAATAGTAAATTTTACACTTTTCAAAAAATTGTAAATAGAACATTACCTTTTCAAAAACATGCAAATAGAACATTTTGGAGTTTTTCAAAAACGTGTAAATAGAACATTTTAGAGTTTTTCAAAAACGTGTAAATAGAACATTTTAGAGTTTTTCAAAAACGTGTAAATAGAACATTTTAGAGTTTTTCAAAAACGTGTAAATAGAACATTTTGCAGTTTTCAAAACGATCTAAGTGGAACATATTACGGTTTTCAAAAACTCTTAATTAACATTTTACACATGTTTCCCAATCTGTTTTTAGGACATAACACATTTTAATTCTGACTTAAATTGGATATGGGTCATTTTGGTTCTTCACAGACGATACCACTACTACCATTCTATGTATCTAAACTGAAACCATAATGCAATGCATAGCGTATTTAAAATTTTTAAATTGTAAATAAGGAGACAGTTTACTTCCAGTACACATTGTAAATTCTTCTTGAGAATTGAGAATGAAAAGATGCTATGAGCATGAGGGCTATAGTAAAAGTGTGTAGCGAAACAAAAAAAGGAAGACTTTTTCTTCACATAGACAACTGGCACTGGCACCGGCACTCTCTATGGACTCATCTATTTTATCAGTCATCTCATCTTTGAGGACGATAGGAGTACAAGCTGAGGGCTGAGATGGAGATACGGGATGATTTGAAATGATACTCTGCGAGCATATAGGTATGTAGCTAATGTAGATGGGAGATATATCCGGAGATTGCTATATGACAAGCTTCCTTTTCATTTTTCGTTTCGTGATGATGATGATGTGCGTTAAATACTCAGAGAGAACACACTCTCTATGTATATCTATATACCTACATTATTACCGCATCCTCAACACTCTTCTTAGCTTCTTTAACTTGCCAATAAGAAATACATACGTATGTGTCTGTGTGTCTGCAATAGATGCATCGCAATCTCCGCGCGGCTCTCTAGCAGATACCTTAATAGAGATTTCCTTGTTGTTTCCCCAATTAATTCCAGCCAGCTCTTCCTCACAACATTGTTAACTTTTATGTCAGTAGGGAATTTTTTTGGAAGGAAGAAAAAAAAAGCTGAGCAAATAAAAAATTAAATTCCATCCCATGCACTATTATTCATAATCAGAATTTTGTATCAGGATGAGACTGTTGATGTTTATAGCGCCTGTGTACATAGTATATAGTTAGGTAGGTAGGTCGGTAGATTTTAGTAGATTCGACTGAATTTGAACTTTGATTTATGTGTGCTCGTACCCGTTGCTGACAGTATTATTAGCGCAGTTATTTAGACTGCACTGCACTCTATAGTCATTGTAGACTCAAGTAGGAAGTGCATTTGAATTTATAACAAGTCATAAGACAAAGCCAAAAATGTGTACAATAAATACCTAGGTAGGTAGGTACCTTACATAAGCTAAAAATTTAATATTGTTTCAACTCTGATTATCTATACGCCTCCGTTTTATCCTGGTTGTAATCTGTGTGTGTAATAAAAATTAATAAAAACAGACACAGAACCAGAACCAGGAGCGGAGAGCCTCTGTACTTAAAAATGAGTTTTATTAATTGATAAAATGTCGTTCTGATAAAAAACAGAAGACGGAGAGCTGAGCTTAAACAGGACCAGAACCAGACTGCAGTGGTATAGTATAGTGGTGAGGTGACTGATTACGCAGAGTTTGATGAAAACTAAATGAAACCTCTGGAATTTAAATTTCGGTGAGAGACAGAAAAAATGATGGAGATGTAAATTCTGCTGGTGGTTCTCCGTCTTGAGCGTTCCGACTGATGATGACGAGATGATGAACATAGGAGCTCCACACGAAAGCAGAAGCATAAAATAATAATTGGAATTGTCTGCATTTCTTTTCCAGGGCTGAAGCTATGTAAGTGGACATGGCCGATGATCCTTTATTTGTTTTAGAAATCAAACCTACTTACACAGTGTACAAGTGGGGAGTCTGCTGGATGCTGGATGCTGGAGCTGGAGCTGGAATGATACTGATACAACAGCTGGAGGGGCCAAAGTCTTCACAAAACTACAGATCGTCGCTTTGTCTTTGTCTCTAACGGAACGTGTTTTATTAGTTGGACAATTAGACAAGCCGACGTCATTCATTTCGTAGCAGCGGCAGAGTCCGCTCTCTGTTCCGTCCCTCTGGGATACATATGCACACTATAGCGTATAGCATTGCATATCAGAAGCTCAAGGGTGGATGTGGATTATTGTGGATGGTATAGGCTGAGGAACAAAGTGGATAATTAATATTCCTTTTACCTCTGATCGTAACTTGATGATCTCAATGTCTCTCCCGTGCACATAGCGTCAGGAGGACTACTACAAAAATGTATATCTATCAATGACAGCAATAATAACAGTAACAATGGCCCGTATCTCTCTTCACTATCATTTCACCATTCGAATTTAAATTCAAATAAAAAGTATGATTGTACTAAGCTCCAGCCAAGAAAATGAATTTTAAAAGAGGTATACATACTAGGTAGTATAGGCGCTATATAGTCCACACCACAGGACCTATATCTATAAGAATGATGCGCTGTGATACATCTGTTGATTGGGAGTACGCATCCTTATCTCCTTCTTCTTGCCCTCTTATTACATTTATTTTATTCCTATCGTAAATTTTTTTATTGTGAGCATCATTATATTTACTTGAATTATTACAATTCTTATTTTGACTCAAGCACAGCTCCACATATTTTTTTTATGATGAAACCTCACTCATTTGTCTTCCGTTCGTTCACATTACAAAAAATTAAGATTGTAAAGTACATAGCTATACAAACTCAATAGCTATTATTTAGTTTTTGAATTTTCTTACACAGTCGCAGTACAATGCAGTGCAATAAGAATTAACTCTATAAACTCAAAACCAACATTCAAAATTCCCTCGGTTATTTTTCTGTGTCACTGTGTGTACGGTGACGGTGACGCTGTCCATGCTATAATTTAATTAATTTACTACACACTAATTTCCATTTTAAAAGTTGAGTTACATACCTACTTTTGTGTGGAGTACTGTGAAGTATCTTTTAGCCGGTTGTCCCAATAAAATGGAGAGAGACTGGGGAATGGGGAAAAGCGGAAGGGGAGGCTGAATGAATGGAAATCGGAATTTAGGATTTTAGAAACTTAAAGTTATAGTACCTAAGTAGGTGGAGGGGTGTGGGTTCCTCGTTGATGTGGACGATAGGGATGTAGGAATAGGAATAGGAATAGGAACAGGACTATAGGAAGGATTAATGTAATTAGCATAAAATAAGTAAAATATATAAAAGACGAACAATCATGCTCTGTAATTATAATGCTACTAATAATGATAATGATTGTGTATTTTCTTTAATTAAGTAGTCCAATTCCAACACTACAGACTGCTACTGCCTCCGGCTCCGGCTCTGACCAGTCCCAGTCCCATGTCAATATAACTCCCTTGTTTGTTTGCCCCTTCACATGTCCATATAATTATTATTCATTTATCTCTCTTGATTTTCTGTTGATAAATGGAAATGAGTAAAATACTTTCTTCCCTCAAAAAAGTGAGCATATGTCTATATGTATATAAATGCATTAGAGTGGGAGATGCAGGGGAAGATAGAGCTTGAGCCTTCGCCTGTAAATTTGTAGTAATGAGGAACTTATCTTTTATTTGTATCTCCCTTTACGCACCAAACTCACAGTCACTGAGTCACATACAAAATCCAACAATCAAATGTGTGTGTGTGTGTGTGTGTGTAAAGAAAATTCAAACTTAATCACTACTGATAGTATTAGTGGCAGTGGAAGGTATGTGGGTACATATATATCGTCAGTGAAGAACCAAAATGACCCATATCCAATTTAAGCTACAATCAAAATGAGCTATGTCATAATAACACCATGAGAAACATACGTAAAATGGTAATTAAGAGTTTTTGATAAACGTAAAATGCTCTATTTTCATGTTTTTCGACGATATACAAAATGTCCTATTTGCATGTTTTCGAAAAGGTGCAAAATGTTCTAATTCCATGTTTTTGAAAAGATGCAAAAATTTCTAATTAAAAGGATTTTGAAAAGGTGCAAAATGTTTTATTTACATGTTTTTGAAAAGGTGCAAAATGTTCTAATTCCATGTTTTTAAAAGGTAAAATTTTGTACTTACATATTTTTGAAAAGTGGAAAATGTTCTATTTAAATGCTCTCAAGACATATTTGAATATTTTTGTAGATAGTGGATATTGGTTTTAGCTAAGAATGGATATGGGTCATTTTGGTTCTTCACCGACGATATGCAGTCTGTCCCAATGAGGTGCACTGTACAGACCAAGGTAAGGTGCATATCAGTTCATATTAAATCTGTGTATTCTCTGCTATTTCCGTAGAAATAAGCCCCACGCTATACTGTATGTATAATCAATGGAAAATAAGTCTGGAATGGAAGTAATAATAATACAGCGTGAGGATGATAATATATATAGTTATTGTTATGATGATTATGATTGTCTTGACGTTGTGTGGCATTTCTGTGGCTGCACACTGCACACACACTAGTAGGTAGGTATGTTAGTATGGTATGTATCTCTCTCCTGACAGTCCTGACGGCGGACGGCGTGTGGGTGTGGGAGCGTGTGGTGGTGTTGGTGAATTGTTGTGGGTGCATATTAAGCGGAGAGACGTCTTCTCTATTGAACTAGTTAATCACATGGGATTTGGATTTGGAATAGTTTCTCACTCAGGTTTATTCCTTAATAATGTGTATTATACATATAAAAACAAAAGCGTGTGTAGGCATACTCCTTATAGTGTATGTTGATTTATTCATCCTGTTTAGTATGTATATCTCCATGTCCCCATAGTCATAGCCATAGCCATATAGCCGCCTCCTTATCTTATTAATATAATCATAGACATAATCATAATCATAATCATGCAAAGCACACATGAAAAAAAAACTAGTGCAATTAAAACTTTTTAACTTGTGTGTGTGTGTGTGATTGTACAGATAGTTTCGTATGGACTATACAAACAATGCTTAAATTATCATTACATCTTGTATATATGTCTTTCCATTTAATACTTGTCTGTATAGTCTGTAATGTAAGAGTCCCAAATTCCAATGCTCAGAAATATAAAAAGAATAATATTAAAAGTAAATAACGAATAAGACTATATTTGGCTAAATGAAAATGAATATTCATATATCGTTATTTTTTTTTAAAATTCCAACCACAGACTATACAAGCTTCGCACATGAATTATTTTGTATGCATAGTATGTACACGTGACATATAGCCCTCTCTCAAGGTAAGACATTTATATTTTACACAGATTTTCTTGCTTATTTTTTTTTATTCGTCGTCGTCGTCTCTCGCTGTCTCAGCCCTTTATTATTTTTGCGTAATCGTTTTCGTTTTCGTTATATTATGTTCTGTTATGTTATTGTTTCAGTTCTTTGCCGCATTATGTTTGTCCGCCTCTTGTACAACTTTGTTGTAGGATTTGGACATTTGGATGTTAATTAACGTGAAGTCAAATACGTAAATGAAATAGAAACGACAAATATGTTATGTACATTATGTTATAGTTGAAATTTTTTTATAATGTAGATAATGATAATTTGTATTTTGAAACAAAATCTACAATCCTCATAGTCTCATATTTTTTTTACTGTGTTTATCTTATGAATTTTGCTCTTAGGATTTTTGAGTGTTTGTTACTTTGCTGTTGTGTTGTGTGGTTGGGGGGGCTGGTTGGAGCTGATGAAATCATAGTTAAATAAAAATTATTTTTACTATTATTATTATTATTATGTATTTGTTTGGAATTGCCTTTTGGATTTGAGCTTAGGAAGAATTCCATATATTCCATGTAAATTAGTGAAATTTTTTTTTGCAAATTACAAATTGCAATAGTGACGACGCGACCAATGCCAGTAAATGGCTGTGGATAGCCATAGTTCTTGCAAATTTCTGTTTTTGTTTGTTGAGAGTGCGAATCAACTAAATTGAGAGATAATGAGAAGCTGGGTCTGGGGCTATAGCTGGATGGACTCTAGGTGAATGTTATATATATGTACGGTCTATACCTATACCGATACTCATCGTCAGTATGGCCATGTTATGCCATTGGAGCAGAACACAGGGATTACATACAATTACTACATACAGAGCTATAGTAGAGATGAAAATGGGAGAAAATGATTATGATTATGATTGTTTGTGCAGTGTCAGAGCATGTCCATGTCCATGTCCGTCCATAGGAGCGAATGCGTTGTGCATGGAATTATGTAAAAATACAAAATACCGAGTCGTCCTAACGTAATTGCTAAGGTTTCATTTATACCCATAAAAGAAAGGTGGATGTGCCTGCCTATGTTGTTAATGGAAGTACAATTATAATCAAGGCACTGTACTCGTCCTGTGGACAGAGACAGAAGACAGTAGGAGATGTGAGTAGATAGATATAAAAAAAATGGTAAATTAAATTACATTTATGTACCATCATATTGTCCAAACCTCCAAACATAATATTCATATAGCCTTTTCAATGTTTGATGTGTTTTTCATAATAAAATATTAATTTGCCATGGTGTACTACTCGTCGTACTGATTGATAGTCTCTGTCTGTCTCCTATATTAAACTGTATGCAACTAAAAGACAATACAATATGTGTAATTCGATAGGAAATAATCTGAGATGATGGCTACTGACAAATGACTACAGGCACTTTGGAGTTTGCAGTGCTGGCTGGAATTATTGGAATTCTACTGTGATATTGCATCCAGGGATATTCTGCCTATAACTCATATCCTATATGTATATAGCCCCTTCATTAATTTTCGTATTACAGGTTGTTTTCCCGATATCATACGTAGCAGAGCTACTCCTGATATTTATTATTGACTGTTTCCAAGACCAACATGCAATAGGAAAAGATCATCACCATAAAGTAAACAGAATATGAGACTCAAATTAAAAACAAACCCCCAGCATGACAATACTATAAATATCTGTAAATTTTGATCGTAATTCACCATATGGATTTTTAATACGAGAGTCGTGACAGCAGGTGCAGTGGATTGTGTGGAGATCGCTTACAATTAGGCTCCCTCATTCCACCACTGTAGCTCTGTATGTAGGTACATTGCTTATTTGTATGTATGGTGCTACTTACATTAGGCAAATACAATGAGAAGGTAGCCAAAGTCAACGTCAGCCCAGACGAGACGAGACGAGACCATATAGCATATAGCCAACAATACAACATTAAGTATGACTATTCGAATTCGAGGAGATCAAAATAATGACTTTGCTCCTCACAAAAAAAATTTTTTGAAGGTAGCTTCGTTGATAATTAGTATTTAGTTAGAAGTAGGAGACTCTTTGGTATGGACATTTGAGGAGACAAAGTGAAAAATCTATATGGCAGAGGCGGCAAAGGTTCTCCTCTCTCCTTCCTTTCAGAATTATTTCCCTGCACTCTCTCGAGGATCATTACTATCATTATCTTACATAACAATTCACAGACTGCATTTTTGCGAGTAAGCATACTGTTCTACGTGTGTTAGCTACATACTTACAGCTGTAGATGCAATGCGGACTACTAATTGGCATTGGCTTTGGCGTTGGCTTTGGGATGCCTCTCCAATTCCGTATTCGCATTTATGCAGAATATAGAATATACATAGAGAATCCTATGGACTGAAAAGGGAAGAAAAAAAAAAGAATAGTATTTCAAAGGATTCTTCTGGGGCGGGTTCGACATGTGTCAACCATGACGTCGCAATCCTTTCAACAGCAGTTATTATCAGACTTTTAAGGTTACTTCCTTACTTATGATATTTCCCTATAGTCTTCTTCCGCGCGCGTTTTGGTTGTGTGACAGTGACAGGACTTTGTACTTGTACTTTGGGCAGGTACGTAGGTACTTCTCTCCTCGGCCCTTATTTCCTTCCTTCCTCCCACCCAAATTATCACTAAGCGCGGGACTGTAGCCATCTAATTGCAAGACTAAAAGAAAGAAAAGATGTCTCCACAGTCTTCACGTATATTCTAATCTATGATATTTCTGATATTTCTGATTCTACTTGTACAAAATATCCACGAATTTCCACTATAAGACTGTACTAACGATAAGTCTACTGCCTATATATTTCTAGCTAATTTGAGAAGCACACCGAACTTCACGTAATGCTGGCGTAGCTTTTGATTATTCTGTAGCTACCTCTACGTCAGTGTTTCAGTCTTACTCCATACGTCCTGAGACACTGTGTGAGTAGTTGCTAGAAATATCTGTAATAATATGATTAGGAGAATTATAATTATAGTATCTATACAAAAATCTACAAGGAATTTTGGGAGCGCTGAAACTCGTCCTTTGTATTTTGACTGGAACTAGAGCCGTAGAGCTAAGTTCCATTATCAATTATCCCATCCCGGGTTCTGGTAGAATTTATGAGGAAGCATGAGGTAGGATTGCAATTATTGCAATATAGTAAAGTAAGAGCATCGAGCATGCATGGCTTGCGGAGTTGGTGTGTTCAATTAGTTCGTGGGTGATCAGAGACAGACGTAATTCTGAGTACCTAACATGTCAATTAATGATGTGCGCGACTGCCATGGAGGACCTACTGAAGACTCTATAGGCCCAGTCAAGGCCCAAACCAACCGAACAGTAGTACCTACAGTAAGGATCCCATGCCTTCCTTGTCTCTCTCGCTCTCGTCTCATGGGCATGATAATGATTCCTGTCTCTGCACTCAACTTCTCTCACACACACACACACACACACACACACACACACAACTCAATCCCAAGTCCAGTCAACGAACGACGAACGAGCTCGCAATTTTCCCAAGTCCCGGTACCGGTGCCGGTACCGGTGTCGGAGCCGGAGCCGGAGCCGGTCCCAATCCTACACCACGAATGTATTGTCATCGAAAATAGGAGAGAGATAATCGTGCACTCAAGCGGAGTCAGCTCCCGAAATTAGTGAACTAACCCATCCCATTCAATGGAATTAATTAATCATGAATGAGTGAGTTGAGCGAAAAGTTTTTAAATAGAGTTTCATCATTGGGGGATTAGTCTCTGAAGGAATGTGTACATGGAGAAGCATGAGCAGAAATAGAAATAGAATTAGAACAAAATTCTAGACAATAATTTACCATGTATTGTGTAGTAGCTATGCTCTTTGTATACATACATTACACTATATAGAGATGCTTGGGAATTATTATGATATAATAACTTGTGTGACAACCGATTACTCAAGTATTAGCAGGTACAGGCTACAGGAGGCACTTAAGAAGCTAGAGCTCCACACACATCTCATTTCATTTTGGGATCTGCAGTTACATAATAATGTAAAAGTCTATAGGCTCTTCATGCAGCACAATTGACAGTTCAGATCCGAATATGTAGGCATTGGTATTTATGCTTCAGTATAGCTCTCCCTTATATAAGACGTTCACGTGGTGAGGCACACTGCGTCTCCACTCCACTCCTGTACACGTTACGGTAACGGTTGTAAAAAAAGACTGACGACAATAATAATACTCATAATTGTTGTACCTACTTGTAATTACAACTATTTGTACATGGAAAAATACCACTGATAAAGTGCATTGTAAAACCACCTCTGAAAATGAAATATTGCAATATAATAGAATATTTTTATTTCCTACAGTCAACAGTACAGTAGCAGCTTAGTAGCGCGGAAAACAGTGTTCAATTCCATTTTGTTTTCTCTTATGTGCTTATATGGCATATGTACGAATTTCAAATTTAAATACACAAGTACAGTTATCTATCTCTATTATATACACAAGTCCCATATAATTCCACGTAATATTTCCCAGCTATAATAATAAATCCCACCTAGAGCAATTCGTTCTTTTTTTAATAATACCCCACAACTTCATGACTGTGGACTTTATGATGATATTATGGGATGTTTCTATATTATGTTCAACTTCGACTTCGACTTCGTGTCAGTCACAGTCTCTGAGGGAAACGAGTCACATGACGACCGACGACCGACGACCGACATCCAATGATACAAAGATACTACAGACTTTTGTACAGTACACAGTAAAAAGTAAAACCATTGTACTATAATACAATACTGCACACCCACAACTTTCCCTATATATATGATATAAATTCTAATAAAAGCCCCGCTGTTCATATAATGCAAAAAAAGACAAGAAAATATTATAACAAACGTCACCACTTCAATTTGAAACGTATACAGCTGGCTGTGTGGAATTTTTACGAATAAAAAGTTATTACAGCCATGTCATGCTGAACTACCTACCTACCTACCTTTAGTGTTGTAGGTGGAAAAACAGAGCTGCAGTCTGCACTCTGCACATACGTGGATTTACATTTAATCGTGGATTATCTGTAGCAAGAATCTGAGTGATAGGATTGCCAACGAAAACGAAAACGAAAACGAGAACGACGAGCCAAATAATTGTACTGTGATTCTTTGACATATTGTGTAGGTTTGCAGGTAAAACATAGCACGGTAGACTAGCGCTGTTTTGAATGTAAATCACATAGAATAATTGTGAATTGTGCTAAAAGGTGTCCATAAAGGAGAGATGTAAAAAACTTATCAATGAAATCAATTCACTATAATCAGTGTACAATATGCTACAACATTTCAACTAGATATTGTACGCGTGACATATGCATGATTTGTCGCTATCAGTATTTGAAAACTCTATAGTAAATTGCACCTATAAAAAAACAGTAAAGATGGGAAATACACGATTGATTCTATTGCATTGTGTCAAAAGATAGCCGTAGATAATAAAGCATCTTTCTTCACGCAAATAAATTGGAAAACAAAACAAATCTGCAATCCAACCAAAAGACACACGTAGCAGAGTGGAAAAATTCTTTTAATCCATAAAAAAACTTTTAATATATCAATACTCTCAAATATATTAACCATAGGAAAATACCTATACCTACCTAAGAGAACAGTGAGTCACAAATTGAAATACCTACAATAAAACGAGCGAGACGTTGCTGAAAGCCTGTCTACCGTTACCATTACCGCGTACTTACCGCTTTCAAAGAAATACAAGTTGTAAAATCTATTTTCTTTGAAGGGAGAATAACCCAAGAAAAGCATCATGATCATGATTTAATCAGAGTTAAAAATGGTACACATCCCATGTTATAATAGCAATAGTAATAATAATGGGGGATGTTTGAAACCATTAACCATTAAGGCGACATGTTCTACTATTACTGTTACTACTACTATTACTATTACCATACAAGAGAGAGAGAGAGAGATGCAGTACAATCAAAATCAAAGAAACAGCTTCATTGTATAGCGTTGTACAATTCTACATAACTTCTGTGTGTGTGTTATGCAGTCAGAAACCTACCCACACAACATACGTACCTACCTACCTACCTACATAACATTTTACAAATTACAAGAACGTAAACGAAAACGAAAACGAAAAACGAAAACGACCACAATCACGCTAACACATGTAATGCATACATTATAATATTATGAAATAAAACTTGAGCACACAGATACTTAACTTTTTGTCTTGTAAATTGTTACATTAGCATGAGACGACGTTCTCGTTCTCCCTCCACAACATTTACACCATTTACTTTTATTAGGGCAATTTTTTTTTCCACCACATTTTATACTGCTCACAAGAAGAATCAGAATCATCGTGAGCATTATAGAGAATCTGTTACACGGTTGTCGGTTGTGGAGACATAATATATAGAAAATGTTGGGGAAAAAAAATAAAGGAAAAAAATGAATTGTGTGATCCACTGTGTGTAGTTAAATGTGTGTGTAAATTGTGGAGACATTAGTAGGCTTCTATGTAGGTATGTACGGACTTTTACACTGCGTAGGAGGCCCAGTAACTCCCGCTGAGACTCTTGCCATAAGTTACGTGGGCAGATTCTATACAGATTGTAGATTCTGTATAGATCTCTCTGTCTCTGTGTCTGTTGAATCTAAACTGCAGCAGTATTGTAAATTGTAATTGTAATTGTGCTCCTGTCCTATGTGTGCCTCACGTTCACGTTAATATTTATCTGTAGTAGTAGTAGTAGTAGTAGTAGTAGTAGTAGTAATAGTAATATTACTAGCAATAGAAGTAGACTGTTTCGCCTGAATTGGGGCTGCGCTATATGGTGAAGAATTGGAGGGGAAAATTTAATTGATCATGCTTAGGCAGTTAATGTTAAGAGTAATGTTAATACTGTAGTAATAGTAATTTGAATAGCTGTAGTGAGTAGTCAGGAGTAATGGTAATGGCACGAGGAGGATATATACGTACTATATCAGTTGGAGTGGGTACGCGAGTCTATATGCATGAACTACATATTAAAATGATAAGTATGGCACACGACAATGACTGTGAGGTACAGATAGAATGCGATTTGTGTGAATGATAACAATAATAAATAATGAAATCACGGACTCACACAAACACACACACACAAACTCAACCACGACGCACTTGAAAATTAAATATAAATGCCTCACTTTCCCTTCCATCTCTTTCCAGTTTCCACAATAGACACAGAAAAAAAATCTCTCAAAAAAAAAATTAAATAAAGAAGTCAGCCAGGAATTGCGAATCGAGAGTGAGTTGAGGTAAAGGGAAGGAACTAATAATGTGAGGATAAATCATATTGTTCAGCGGAATATCCATTGTTGAGTCTGACTTGTTTCGTGTCCCCTCTCCTGTCTGTACAACAATCTCCCTGCGCTTGTGTGTGCAGTCTCTTAATTTTATTTTACATTTTTTTTAAGTAATACATTTTACTTTACTTTACGGCTACCATACCACTATGAACTATGTAAGTTCCCTTTGGTTGGTTTTGGCTCTGATTTTTTGGTCGTATTTTTTTTGCCATGTTGTTGTAGTTGTTGGTTCATTAAAATCAGAGCCATACATAATATAGGACAGACGGTTGGTAGTTGGTTGTGTGAGAGGATGCCAGGACAGACAGAGCAATACATCACTGTGTATAAGCTTGCCTATGTATGTCCTTACGTCTACGGCTACGTTGTGAGTGCAGAATGTAGAGTGGAAGTGGATGGTTTATTATGTTTGTATTGTCATATTACGTTGAGGTTTGAAGGCATTTTGCCTTTGCATTGCAGGCGGTACAATGGTGAGCTCATGATTTGTGAACTGACTCTCAACTCAAATCTCAACCTTTTCTGACACTTTTTACATTTTATTATTACATTTTACGACGCTTTTTTTTATTATTATTATTCCTTCCTAAAGAAACGTGTGTCGTATCCGTGTTTCTTGGATTTGGATGAACATTTTTGCATTATTTGATTGTGCACTGTACAGTGTACGGGCTGAGGGAGTATTAGTATATTTACTCATAATAATTACGAGAACGACGGTGACGACTGCTACGACGGAAAAGAAAATGAAAACGAGGGCGAGAGAAAGCGACAGACAACAAGTAGTAGTAGACACACTGATTGGGATGATGGGAATATTTTAAATATTTCAATTCATTTCTATCTCTGGCTTTAGAGCCAAAAATAATCTGGAATATTCTTATAAATAAATATATTACAATAAATTTTAAAAAAAAACTCTTCATTCCTTATCTCCAACTTAGAATTGTCGTAACATTACCAAAATGCGAAATTTCCTTCTCTTTTTTTGCAAGTTTTCTATCTATTCATAGCTTTATGAATTAGCAAAATTTCCAATTATGTAAAAAAATATTCTATTGTTAAACACACAGAGCTGCACTAAATTAAGTCTGATTTATTTTTGCAAAATATAATATAACAATAGAGCATACGTTGTGCATGTTTACAATGGAAATAAATGCTAAACATGCAAAAAACGCTATCTGGTATAATCTGCAGGTGGGTTGCATATGCAGATATCTGCATAGATGGTAATTTTAAATAGAACATTTTTTTACTAATGAAGAAACCTATACAGTTATTTACCATATGTTCATAAATGAATGGAAACTATATAGTGTTTATACTTCTATAAATTTATAATCGTAATTGTAATTTTTAATCATAATCAACGATTGTCATGGACGTTGTGGTGGTGGTGGTGGACGGTGTAGAGCATCTAATTATTCCAATTATTTTCAAATTATATACTGTAAAACACATACGTACCTACGCATATTTAGAGGAGCAATATAGGCGAAACAAAGGTGGGGGTTGTTCTGCGGCTACATAAGAACTTACTACATAAGAATTTTCAGTTGTAGTTAACTGTGGACTGTAGACTCTGCATAGGTGGTAAATGGGAAACCAGGAGGCAAGGATACACATGTATGTGCCTAATCATGTGTAGTAGTTGCATTCCAATTTGCATTGGACAGAAGGAGTCGAATTGGAATTGGAATTGGAATTTTGACTCTGCTGTTGGTCATTACAGCACAGCCAGTGGAGTACGTATAGCGGACCTCGTGGAGAGTCAGATATATGGCAGAGATATAGACTCATTTTGATAAGTAATTGGTGACTTTGAATTTGAAATAATGTGTATAATTACATGGAAAAGTCACGCTAGACTCATCAAAAAATGTGAAGGCCGGACCCATTATGTTTATTAAACACCTATAAACTACAAATTAAATCCTTCGTGAAACATACATAAAGCATGTTACTGCCACTTATATAACCACAAATCAACCACTGTACCTACTATATTATGGTCCCTTTAACTTGGATATTAATTGGAATTGACTGGGCACTATGTCACTGGACTGGGCCCATAGATAGACACAGGGCTGTTACACTATCTACTGTTGCTCCACTCTATAGTAGTAATTGATACTCATGATTTACATGAATTTGAAATGAAATTAAACTACCGATAAGATTCTCTCCTAAGATTGTGTTCGAATTTTTTAAATCATCAAATCGCCCTTCACTTATTTTTTTTTCTAGGTATAATAATTAATTGCTATCGGTATTTTCGAATTCTGTGATTCTGTGATTCTGTACACCTCTCCAATGCATAACTCACATGTCTTATGGAACGACGATAATAATAAATTTAATGCAGTGTAATTCACATTTATGACAGGATAGAAATGCGATAATCTTAATTTATATGGAGGGACAGAGAGAGAGACACTTTCCGCAGACTGTAAATGGATGATGGTAGAGATACATGTCATGTTCATAGTCCCTGTCCCTGTCTCATGTCTGTCTGCGCACACAGTCCTGTAATAATACATTTAAAGGGAATGCAAGGAAATAAATTTAAATATTTCCTTCACGATAACGAGAAGAACTAAAAACGAAAAGGATGATGATGTAAATGAAAATAAAAATGAAAAAGGGACGAGAAGCTTAACAATTTTCGTTTTTGAATGGGAATTAGTATGCATGAAAAAATGGATAGGAGTAAAGAGTAATATGATATAAGAACCATTAAAGGAAATTTTAATTAATTTAGAAAAAACTAGGTGATCCTCATTAGTTAGTATTTGACAGTCAGAGTGGATTACGTCAACGTCTCGTTTCTGAGTTCCACGTGTGTGACTGACTCACTCACTCACTGTGTGGGTGCTTGACTATCTCTCTGGCTCTGGTTCTAGAGCCTTAAACAAACTGTACTTGAGAAGTCTACATAACTATAGGCATGTAGTATATCGTCTGTGAAGAACCAAAATGACCCATATCCCATTTAAGCTACAATCAAAATGAGCTATGCCATAAAAACAGAATGAGAAACATGCGTAAAAATGTTAATTAGGAGTTTTTGAAAAGTTTAAAATGTTCTATTTACTTGTTTTTGAAAAGTGTAAAATGTCCTATTTACATGTTTTTGAAAAATCCAAAATTTTATATTTAAATGATTTCAAGACATGTTTAAAAAATTTTGTAGATAGTGGATATTGTTGTTAGCTAAAAATGGATATGGGTCATTTTGGTTCTTCACAGACGATATAGTATATAGCATTCAAAACTTTTTGTGAATTTAAAAAATCTACCTCTTCACAGTCTATACAGCCATACTTAACACGTGGAATAGTAACACATAATTATTTTTGAATTCGCAGACTTTTACTGTATATATGTGATGCTCAAAATTACGGAATTAATTGCGGAGGGAGGAATTAACGGGAACGGGAACTTAACTTTCCTTTGTCACTAATTTGTGGGTGCGAGTCTCATATGTGGAAGTGCGCGCGGAGTCCATTGAAATTTGAAAAATTCTTTCGCTTGTGTGTGTCGATTTTCAAGCTAGATACTTGAATTTTTTTGATTTTTCTTTTGTATGAAGTATGATGGATAAGCGACTCCTTCTAACATTAGTATTAAGTGTGGCGTAGCTTCAAAGGGGCAGCAATCAACACCATAGTGCTAGAAATTCCAGTCCCAGACAGAGCCCGCCGCTACCCGTGCCCGTTCCCGTACATTTGTGTGTTGTTCAAGAAGTCCTCTGTAGTATGTAGTATGTAAAAATTGTAGAAAATGGAGCGCGGATTTTGCGAGAACTTTTAATTAAAAGTCCTTTGACAAGACTTATAAATAATTACCATTGAAGATTTAAAGATTGAGCCCCAGTTCGTTATCGCTTTCGTTTTCGTTCTCGTACCTCGTCCCTTTTCCTAATTACATTATAATTACCATTGATCGGACGGATTTGTTGGATGCTATATAGATAAGGAAAATACTCTATAGCATGTCCCACCTTTTACTTTTTACTAGGCGGCAACTTTATGGTACTATACTCGGTCCAAAATTCAAAATAGGCGACATTTTTAATGTGTTTGCGAGTGCCATGCTCCATACGGTCCATACTGTACACATAGTTTCTTTGTGTCGTTGTCGTTATGGAATTCGTCTCTTATGCTCTCTGTGCACTGCCTACATGGCATGGCCATGCTATGTTGTGGGGTACTATGTAATTACAGTAAATAGTTGGTTACATAACTTACATAATAACATGGAAATCAAAATCCCATTTGTGACGCAGAACATACTTTTGCGTTGTTCCTATATAGTATATCCCAATTTTCAGCTAGTATGTCATTTAGAGCCCATGCATGTGAATGCATAACAGTACATAATAAAGTGTGCCTTGTCTCTCAGGGCCATTTAGACCGTAGACTGTATAGATGATATTTGCATGGACTTGGAGTTCAAGTTCAAAAGGTACTCTCTCTCCGTTTCTGTTTCTATGTTTGTTCTCTGTGTTTCCGTCTCGCACAGAAGACTGACGATGACGATGACGATGACGCGATGACGACTGACTGAATCAGAAACACACAGACAGACAGACAGACAGACAAAGATGGAGATTTGGAAGACGGAAATACCTACACAAAAACCGCTACAATAATAATACTTTAGCTTCAAGCCTATACTTTTTGTATTATAAGACAGGATGAAGTGGAAAGAAAAGCATTTATATGACAAAAGTTTCTACTGTATCTGCGTGGATGTAAACGGAATCAGAATCAGAATATTTTCTTTGCATTATCTAGAATTCAAATGACGGATCGTAAATTGTTTCTGCATTCAGATACATATTTATGCCTCGCATCCTTCATCATTATTATAGTGTTGTGGTGTGGGTGCCACCCAACAGTTTGAGGAGCATACTACTACAGACAGACAGAATCCAGCCTCTTACTTCCAGCTCTCTTCCTCCACGTAGAATGAAATGTGTAGTAATGAAATTTCCATTTGGTTATGGTACATTACTATAATCTCCGTACCTTTTATTCAACATCTCATCTCGGTGAGTGCTTTTGAAGTCAGCAAGTTTTTTTTTTCCACGAGAGAGATGAGAAAAATTATTACTTTACATATACCTATATACAGTACTTGAGGATATAGGTACGTTTGGATAGACTATGTCAGCACTAAAGCCAGAGCCAGAACGAGACAGTGATACGATATTGATACGGACGTAGAAGTAGTCGTAGTCGGTGCATGGGTGTTTATGTATGTATTTTATTCCGGTATTCTGACTCCTGACGCTGTATTATGGCTCTTCCATGATGTGCTGTATTAGATGGGAAAGAATGAGATGAGTAATAATAAGCGTGGAGTTTCTCATGCTAATGTTCAGTCCAATGCAATGACAGATTTTTCACCATTTCACCATTGAGCCATTGAGGAAACACCCTTCATATTCATAATGTAATCATATCCATAATAATCCACCAGAGGAACGCACTGCCATACAGCTCTGCAGTTTTGAATTTTGACAATTTTATTATGCTGTTTCTTGTCACCGGGTCCACAGTGTCATTGTCACCAGGGCCGACACCAGAACCGTGTCGTCGAATAAGGTCTCTATCCTCCTCGGTCTCACTTGTAAATTGTAAATTTGTAAATTGTGAATATTTTGGCGTAGGAAATTTATGCCTGCCTCTCTCTCTCTTTGTGTCTATTCCTCATAGTCCACTCATAGTCCCACATGCAAATGTAAAATTAGCAGGAAGGCACATCATATAAATGACCCTATTACACTCCACCACTGTCGAAAATCTGTACAGGAATGTGAATACCTTACAGAGCACTCACTCATTACGCAATAATATTATTTCATACTTCATACAAGGGGAGGTTCTGTACTGAGACTGGTCCTGGTCCTTGTTCTGGTCCTCACCCTAAATTCTCCACGTTTGTAATATCGTCAGTGAAGAACCAAAATGACCTATATCCATTTGTAGCTAAAAACATTATCCAATATCTACAAAAATATTGAAACATGTCTTGAAAGCATTTAAATTCAATATTTTACACTTTTCAAAAACATGGAATTAGAAAATTTTGCATCTTTTCAAAAACATGGAATTAGAACATTTTGCACTTTTCAAAACGATGTAAATAGAACATTTTAGACTTTTCAAAAACTCTTAGTTAACATTTTACGCATGTTCCTCATTGTGTTTTTATAACATAGCTCATTTTGAATCTAGCTTCAATTGGATATGGGTCATTTTGGTTCTTCACTGACGATATGGACTGTGTAAAATGTATCGGAGATATTTGATTGTGTCATTTGTGTCCTGTCCGTGTACATTATGAACTTGTTCACTTTTGTTCACACAACATGCTGAGGCTGAGGTAGGTAGGTAGGTACATGTAATATTTTTCTAGATATTTTTTTCTCTCCCCGTCCAATCCTGCCCTGTCCTGTCTCTACTTGAATTTTGGATTTATCTCATGCAATAAATGATATATTTATGCAAATGAAAGGGAAATGAAAACTCATCTTCCGTCCTCGTCCCCGCGCATCCTTATCTCTCTCTCTCTCTCTCTCTGCTCTGTACTCACAACTGAGCCAGACTGAAATGTTGTGGAAATAAGTGACTATTTGGCTTTGCCTTTGGTCCTCGTGTTGGCTCCTTTGTGTCTTGGTGGAGATGTGAAGGACTCATGTATATCATTAGGATTTATGGGAAATGTGAGTTGGAGATACGGCAGTCACGGTCCACAACTACAAGTATACCAAGACGAACGCCAAGCGAGAAGAAGTCCCTTGTTGTAAACTCTGTCGAGTATGAAATATGGAATATGGAATATGGGAAATGGAAGATACCGAAACGGATAGAAAGAAGGGAAAATTCTATAGTGTTCTGGTTGGTCTTTTGGTCTTGGACTTATGGAGTTGGTATGGCTGGAGGACTTTGGGAAGGTAATCGAGGGAGCGAGAGAGAGAGAGACGCTTGTGAGGGTCATTTAATGATAAGGTAGTGATGTTGATGTTGATGCTGATGCAAGATGATGTGATGCGTGGAATGTAATAGGTATTTTATACCCACAAATCCATGCAAAAACATACACATTTCTAAGACTTCATTTTCTTAGAAACTCCATGATAGCTTGTGCAGTGTGGACTTATAAATAGCTATACACTCCTCCTACCATTTCCATGTAAGATATCGTCTGTGAAGAACCAAAATGACCCATATCCAATTTAAGTTAGAATCAAAATGAGCTAAATGTCATGAAAACAAAACGAGAAACATGCGTAAAATGTTAACTAAGAGTATTGTTGAAAAGCCTAAAATGTTCCGCTTAGATGGTTTTGAAAACTGCAAAATGTTTGATTTACATGTTTTTTAAAAGTGTAAAATGTTCTATTCACACGTTTTTGAAAAGTGTAAAATGTTCTATTCACACGTTTTTGAAAAGCTGCAAAATGTTTGATTTACACGTTTTTGAAAAGATTAAAATGTTCTATTTACATATTTTTTAAAAGGAAAATAATATGTTCTATTTAAATGTTTTCAAGGCATGTTTCAATATTTTTCTAGATAGTTGGTATTGTTTTTAGCTACAAATGGATATGGGTCATTTTGGTTCTTCACTGACGATATCTGCCTCTATGTATGCACATGGGCTGACTGGCTGACTACAGTGAGTCTCAGTGTGAGGCTTACAACTCTGGAGACTTTAGTTAGTTTACGTAGAGGCTCAGGCCATCGCTGGTCCTGGTTCTGGTTCTGGTCCGGGGTGTGAAGTGTGGAGTGAAGCACTAGGAATACTAATACCGTTAAACCAATGGAAATGTATATATATATAGGTATAGGTAGGTTCGTAAATATGATGAGAATATGGTCGGCCTCAACTACAGTATTAAATCATGTTGGACTTTTGGACGAACCAACTAAAAGATTGTGACTTTGGACGACGTTTAAGAAATTTTTTTAAAGACATTCTGAGCCTGGCTCCGGCTCACAAGTGAAAACGTACAAGCGTCTCTCATAGAATGGCAAACCGCAGATTTATTGATTTTTCCCCCGCTCTCGTAGTAGTAGTAGTAGTAGTAGTAATAGTGTGTAGTTTTTGTTTTAGCCGCCCTTTTCCCTATCTTTCTCCAAAGATGCTGAGAGTGAGAGACCCGCACCAATTTATATGCAGAGTAGACGCTCAAAAAAGTGAGTGCAAATTAAAGTTTTGATTACTTTTTAAGTTTTTAACGGTCGTAAAATTTTATGGCGGACACAAAAAAAAATAAACTGCTATATAACTATACTATATGGGGAAGCTCTACTCATCTTGAGAAACTATCTAATGCACACCAATGAATCTAAACTATATAGATATATAGTCCGAATCCGAGTGCAATACTAATATGAGGCGGTGCTATACTGGTACTGGTACTGGTAAATTAAATGCAATGTGCAATACCGATACCGATACCGAAACCGAAACCGATACCGATACCGAATGTGCAATGGATATGGGAGTAATAAAGTACCTACTACGTAGAAAAAAAAGGGCCAGTCAAGAGAGGAAGACGTATGGAAGAGGAATAACCTGGAAGAATTTATTTCTTTAACTCTTCCCGTCCAATTTCATTCCCATCTTTCGTAGTTCTCTCGCTATCACCAAAACCAAAGCCAATACCAATACCAACACCAGCACCAAGAGCGAGAGCACGAGCAATTCAGAATTTACTATCATCGATACACAAGACATGTCCACAATTATTATTGTATTTCCTCGATTTCCATTCTATTAAACTCTTAAATCTTAACCAAGAGAAAGAACAAGACATAATCTCCAGGATCGCAGTATTGCACCTCTCAGGGTATCATTATCACAGTTCCCCAACACCTTTCCGTCCACATAATAAAACATGCACCTCCACGTAATTTGATGACCTTACAAACACCTCCAGGGCTTCACTATTTTATTAGCGCATGGCAGCATGGGATTGGCACTCCATGACCCTGACACTCTAATTTGTAATCGACTCAAATCATTCTTAGGGCTAATTTATATAGAAAATACTGATAGAAGAAAGTGGGCGGGGAATTTGAAAATTTCCAAATTATTTTGACAATGATTACATCGTACAATTCACAAAGGCTCATTTGGATGTTGCGTGTAGTTCAGGTAATACCGTACAGACACCGACACCGGTACCGGTACCGGTACCATTAACCGGAACTAAAATTGAGACACGGAGAACTGAGGTTAGTAACTTTAAAAAAAAAACAACAAAACAAAAGTTTCTGTCAGCGCTTCACTTGACTAATTTATTCACGACTTCATTTTCATTTATATTGTGCTATCTATTATGTATTAAAGCTCTGGACTGGTTCCTGGTTCCTCGTTGGAGTGAGTGAGTGAGTGAGCTCACATGGTTCATAGAAGATTCAGGAGTGAGACCGAATAAATGTACACAGGTACACAGAGAGCAGATATATGAAGTAAGTCACGTTAAATAAACGAATGAACCTATGCAACAAACTTTGAATTCAACTTTAACATGCAAATATACGTCAAACCTCACAGCCTCACACATTCCCCATAATTACTCACATCACATCTCCTTGCCTCCTCCTTTTGTGTGACTCTAACACCCAAACCAAAAATAAACAAGGCAATTTATTTTCCATATCCCTTCCTACCTTCCTGCTTCAATATAAACTGTAAAAAAAAGACAGGGTTTTTTAATACTTGTACTATTGACGAAGGCATTTCTTGGAATTTTCAAATATTTTCCAAACAACTGAATAGAGTCATAATCAGCTGTGAGCAGAATGGGGATCGTAACGAGAACGACAACGAGAATGACAATGGTATTGACAATAAGCATATTAATATAGAAGTAATTTCTACATTTCTTTAGATGCAAGTTCTAGTTGTAGTACTCCCCATGTAAATTTGAATTTGAACTTCACATCATACAATCAGACAGAGGCTACCTAACTGGGTGATACAATTAAAATTCCCACATATGGATTTCTTTACCTTTTTTTTACCTATTAAAAAAAATTGTATGTATGTTAATGTTATTGTTGATGTCTACTGATATCTCTCCTACTATTGAAATTACTATTGCAACATTCATGCAGCAGAAGAAGAAATGAGTTTTCTCACAGGAATTTGCCAAGGAATTATATTGGCCAATGGATGGAGATGGAAATGAATGGACCGACAATAAAGTTTTTCCACAAACAGTCTCACCAAGTTTTATAGGCTCTTCTTTTTGTAAGTGTGGATTGTGGAATTATTGTGGACTCATCTCATCACCGTGATCATCCGATCGTCTTCGTCGCCGTCGTCGTCGCCGTCGTCTTTATTGGAAGCAGGCGGTGAAGACCAGCGTCTTCTTCGTCTTGTGTGATTTACAAAATCCTTTAATTGCTTTTCTCATGTCTAATTTGTGCAGCTTTTTATTATCGGCTCCGTTTTATTTATTTTTTTTTGAAGTCATCTGCCTGGCTATGGCTATGGGATGCCAATGCCAATTAGCAGTTACTGTGTAGCTCTGTGTAGTCAACTGTGTGTAGGCAAATAAGGCTCATTTACATAGATTTATTTTGTGAAGCATTATCGGATGACGCTATTCCTTATGTTTCGTTCGGATTTGGATTTGGTTGGATTTCGTTTTTCCTTTCTAGTTAATGTCACTTGTCATAAAATCTAATCACAAGTTACAACGTGGGACTTGCTTCAAAACGTCAGCCTCTCCTTTGTCATTTCAATGTGTGCAATTTTGCAATTCCTTACAGGCAAAAACAAAAGCCAAGATCGCGAGTCGAGCCATTGACCTGAATCTGAATCTATGTTACTCACATATAGATATGTACCTGCATTGAATTAGTATAGGGATCTCCAAGATAGGATTCTCTTATATTTCTACATAGAAATCCTCCAAACATCGCTGTCTGAATTAGCAATTACGGTACACTGCAGTGGTGTGTGTACCTTCCTAGGATTCACTATGTCTACTGTGTGTGTGTGTGTGTGTGTGTGTAGAGTCTCAAGAAAATACACATTCTCAATAATAATAATAATAATGAGCGTTAAGTTCAAGAAAAAGGAAGTAAAGTTTATTAGTTCACACGCACAGAGCAAACTCATCGTGAGAGATCAAGAGATAAAACTGAGTTGAGTAAAAAGTACATCTACAAAAATATACACACACACTCCTGCTTCTATCCGTAAACAGAAAATAGTCCCCATCACACCGCACCACATAAAACAGCATATATATGAAGGTAGTGTATTATTAACAAACTGCAAAACACACTCAGAAAGACAAATGTCAAGTCCGGGATCAACCATCAAACCACACGAACAAAACCATTACCACCGTCACACCGTCACTGTCATAATATAGCCAACATGTTTTTGTGCTCGTGGATGGTTTTTTACTTCCAATTTCCATTTCATTTCCGATCCGTGGACAGGCGAGAGAGAGAGAGAGAGAGAGACGGACAGGGCCGGATAATTTGGCCAGCGAAGGCTGCTTGAATTTTCAAAAAACATGTAGGTAGGTACATGGAATATTTTGCAATTTTTAAAAATGTGTAAATAGAATATTTTGCAGTTTTCAAAAATATGTAAAAAAGAATATTGAGACTTTTCAAAAACATGCAAATAAATATTTTTGCACATTTCAAAATCATGCAAAATAAAACATTTTACACTTTTCTCAAAACATGTAAATACAACATTGAGCACTTTTCTGAATCAAGTAAATCGAACATTTTGCACTTTTTTAAAAGATGTAAATACAACATTTTGCTTTACCAAAGAAAACCATCAATAAAATCCGATCAAAATGGTGGTTTTTGTATAGAAACAAATTGCTGCCTAAAACCAATTCCTTCGTCCGGCCCTGGAGACGGATAACAGAATTGTAGAATGTATGAAACCTGCGTGTGTGTGTGTGTGTGTGTACAGCATGTGCATAATAGCCCATGTCCCAATCAATGTGTAATGAATTGTTTATTTATGAGCCGTAGGAACAGGTAGAGGTTAATTCTCCAATTGCAATACAGATAATTGCGAGTGCCATAACAATTACAAACATTTTATTTTCTAGAACGGGGACAGGGTCTAGGTTTTTAGGACTTTCCTTCTTCTGCTTTTTCTTCTTCGTCGCAGTAGTAGCGTCAGTTGGACTTGTAGTCGCACTCTCATTCCCAGACGAATTCGAATTCGAATCGAATTCGAATACAAGATTCGAGACGAAGACGAAGACGAAGTCGAGGATCATGGGATGTGCGATGGGATGGGATAAAATGGTAAAAAGATGTGAAGCTTCTTTTAAGGTAAGAACACTAGCAAAAGCAATAAAAATGACAATAATACCCTCAATCAAGTTGGGAAAAAAACTTGCTGGATTGGAATTTGGAATTGGAAATCCTGAGGACTGACACTGAGTCTGCGCATGCAAGGGATATACGTGGAATAGTATGGCATATGGCATGTTATCCTATGGTATGGTCGTAATTAAGTATTAGAATTAGAACAAGACCTATAATAATAATTTCAACAGCTTCTGTCTCAAGTCAACGCAATTCTTGAGCATTGTCATGCCATACCATGCAACTCAATGCCAGAGTCAATCCTATAATACCGCTACTACGTCGACCCACTCCTATAGGGTAAGGTAGACTTAAGTGCAGGTAGCGTACATAATTAGCCTATCAAATATCTATACATTATCTACAAAGAGATACAGAGAGAGAGAAATAGAGCCATTAAATGTGTTAAGTATGTCTTGTTCTTTTTTTTCCTGTCTTCACTGTATACAACAAGACGATACTCGTAGTAGAATTATCCTTGCTAAAATTTAAAAAAAAGACAAAGAGTTTTTCTGTAATTATGAACTTTCTGTGAAGAGAACTGTGAGAGGACATGAGACGAGACGACAACATAAAATAAAATAACCGGAAACTTTCTATTCTTCTCTTTCTGTCTCCTTCTTCTTCTTGGCGTGGATGTGCGATGGCGATGACGATGGGCGATGGGATGCAAAAAGCGAGAAACATACACAGTCTCCCAGCCCCTTTACTTGACTCTAATTGTATTTGTATTAGCATTCCCATGACACTATGTACTGATAGACGGCAAAAGTCAAACTCCAATAATTGTAGAACTCTGCTCTCGTTGAACGTTGAACGTTGAACCTCACTGCAGATTTGATTTACATAAGAAGAAAATTATTCGAATTCGAATTCGAATTCGAATTCGAGTCTGAGCGAGACATACATATGTCCTATAGATGAGAGAGCAGGGGACGAGGCAAGTGCACAATGCATAATATGTACAGCTCATTTACACGTAAACCAAAACCAGAACCAAAGCCAACAACGTCTGTCATTGTCCAACGTCCAACACATCTTGCTGTTTCTTTTTAACTCCGTTAAATATAATATGCAAATAATCATATTATGCCCATTGAAAATTGAGATCTTCAATGCAAGTTTTATTGGAGTAAGTATACGTATTCCTATGTACATGTTGTAGGAATGACTCGTTTTCGTCCGTATATCGTCTGTGAAGAACCAAAATGACCCATACCCATTTGTAACTAAAGATAATATCACTATCTAAAAAAATTATTGAAACATAATGTCTTGAAAGCATTTATATAGAATATTTTGCAATTTTCAAAAAACATGTAAATAGAACATTTTACACTTTTCAAAAACATGTAAATAGAACATTTTACACTTTTGAAAAACATGTGAATAGAACATTTTACACTTTTGAAAAACATGTGAATAGAACATTTTACACTTTTCAAAAACATGTAAATAGAACATTTTACACTTTTTAAAAACATGTAAGTAGAACATTTTACACTTTTTAAAAACATGTAAGTAGAACATTTGACACTTTTCAAAAACATGTAAATAGAACATTTTACACTTTTCAAAAACATGTGAATAGAACATTTTACACTTTTCGCATTTTGTTTCTATGACATATAGCTCATTTTGATTATAGCTTAAACTGGATATAGGTCGTTTTGGTTCTTCACAGACGATATGCATGTCCTGTTTACACTACTGGATCGAACAGAGACAGAATGATATTGTATAAATCCACCACTTTGAATTTTATACGGGCCACCATTTTTTCCCCTCTTTATTTACAGTTTGTTGTCGATCAGATTTACATAGGATCAGATAGGACCAAGAGTAATGGTTGACAGTCTCCCATATATTTTCAGAATTAGTTTCAATCTTTCCGCCACATCTGAGAGTTTGAGTTCCTATACCCCATTTGATATGGGACTTCTCCATACAATTACCAATGTATTAGATTTGCTATTCGTATCTCTGTATTGGTTCCCCATCACCATCACTATCACCATCACCATCAGCATGAGAACTGATTCCGTGATGGTGCTGCTGATACTGATACTGAGGGAGACAGGATCGACGAGCGGGTGTAATTAAAGGAAATAAAAGTAGGACCAATAGCCTTGAATTTCTCAATATTATTGACAGATAGAAGAAAAACACTTAGGAGTCAAAATAGCTCATCAGCTACATATTTATAGTGCTACTCTAATGACAATGTCTCCTGTACCCAGCCCAGTGGAAACGTAGACACCGTCCCATCATTTAGGGAAATTCAAAAAGTTGTAGTAGCACACTAACTAGGTACTTTCATTTTTCTAGTGGAGGTTCAAATTAACGTATTCTCACAGTCATAATTCATTAGAAAATTTTAAAAATGACACCGTATATTCTTCCCATTTGTATAAAGTTGAACAAGGAGACGAGAGGCAATACGATTAATCCTATTCTAATCCTAATGACATTTGGCTCTCTCAGCAAGAGGCACCCCGAGAAAAAAAAACGCTTTTATTCTGTAAACTAGATTGCTGTAAATATAGGAGATAGAAGATCCATTTCAACTCATAATTAATTATTTGCCAGCTCATAAAATTGTTTTAATTATTTCCAAGTCTCCTCGTCGTCCATATCTCTTGCTCTGTGCTATTAGAATAATTATAATACAAAGAATGAGGATAAGCTAGATTACCTCTCGTAAAGTGTTTTTTTTTCAAATGACTTTTTTTTATGCATACAATAACCATTTTAATTTCGTGATTGCATGTAGACCTGGACCTGGTTACCGGTACCAAGCACCCAGGGCCGGATAATGCGGCGAGCTCAGGAAGCCCCCGCTGCTTGAATTTTCTCAAAACATGTACCTAAATGGAACATTTTGCAGTTTTCAAAAATATGTAAAAAGAATATTTTGAATTTTCAAAAACATGGAAATAAATTTTTTTGTACATTTCAAAAACATGGAAATAAAACATTTTCCACTTTTCTCAAAACATGTAAATAGAACATTTGCACTTTTCTGAATCAAGTAAAAGGGACATTTTGCACTTTTCTAAAAACATGTAAATACAACATTTTTCTTTACCAAAGAAACCCATCAATAAAATCTGATAAAAATGGTGGTTTTGTGTGGATACAAATTGCTGCCTAAAAGCTATTCCTTCGCCCGGCCCTGCAAGTACCAGTATCCAAATCCGAATATTTTAAATGTAGAATGTAAAGGTTACAGGGACGACGCACTGCTGCTGTTCAGGAGTGACACTATTCTACATAATACATACTTAAAGATAGCTATTAGTTCCGGATCCGGACCAGAGCTCGGTCACTGGCACGGATGTTTTTTCTCCGAACATCACTGTAGGTAGATAGGTGCCTTCATTAGATCGAGTAAAAAAAATACAGAAAGATTTGGTATTTTCTTGTGTCACATTTGTACTACAGATCAAATGTCCCTACAGGTACCTACTTACTTACGCTATTCAACTTTTTGACGGCAGAATTTTTTTCCAGTTCAGAATCTAACGACGTGTAAGTTTGGGAGTTTTGGACTGTGCAAGGTGACATTATAAGACTTGAAGAAACGGGAGATTACTTCGTGTGTTTACAGTCACTCGCTCTCTCTCTCCCACTTATGATTATTAAATGGGAAAGTTGCTTCAAATCCAGATCCAAAAAGAATAATGATTCCTCTTTTATTTCCCACTGTATTCATACTTAAACTTACTACGTAGATGTACTTATTTTTTCCAGTGGATCTTACTTATGTTTTTCTCATGCGTTAATAGGGATGCGGTTTTCTGTCTCGAGTGGATTTATTTTTCAAATGTAATGTAGTGTGTAAATTGTAATGAAGTGTCTCTGCCATGTAGCACCATTTTGAGATGTGTTTCTGTGACATAGGGATTAAATAGGATCATCTACAGGACTTCAACCTCGTTGTTATTTCTATCCTTTTTTTCTCACACACAATCTTTAACGGTGACATTTGTACAGAAAAAAAAATAAGATAAATAATTTTTACAGTAATTACTTTCTCCCTATGTGTGTGCTATATGCTGTATTTTCCCTCAACTTTTACTGTTTTTATAGTGCTTACTGTCCTATTGTTTTACCTTGTTTTATCATGTAAGCAGTATCTATGTACCTTATGTGTTGAGTGCTTTTATTTCTATTTGAAATGTGGAATTTGTTTTGGATTTTCCACTGTGAGAATCCAAGTTTGCTACATTTTATTTTGTACCTGTGAACTTGACCGATTTGGTTTTAGCCTTTTAGCAATTTTTTGGTTCTCTAATGTTTGTAATTAATTTTGAGGGATGGTGGTAACTGATATTGGCTGATAATGAAGTGATATGTGAGGGAATAAAAAATAATTGGACGTAGGCAGGAGGTACCTACCATAATATTCAAATGGTAAATTTATGTTCCTGCGCATGGGAGACGTACAATAATATTGCATGAGATTATCTTGAGTTTCTTGAGAGTGTGGTCGTGGTCTGTGTCTCTGAGTTGAGGTGGGGGCAATTAAATTTCTGAGCGGGAAGCGGGAAATGAGCGCATCTAATAAGAAATCAAATGAGGGACGCATTAAAAGACTGTTGACTGTATGATTATACTGGGACTAGTACTGGGGACGGGGACACTGTCCTCTGCTAAATGTGTGCATCTTTCTCGAGAAATATTTTTGGATAAGGTTTATTTTATTTTTTTTTAAAAACGAGACGGAAAACGGAAACTAAGCTACTAAACCAGCAGTGAGGTTTATAATTTCCCATAATAATATTTCCGTCCCCTTTTATTTTCTATATGCAATTTCCCTCACTTCAAGATATGAGTAGTAGTAGAGGAGAGAGAGAGTGTGTGTGAGTCATACTTACGTACGATTAGCAGCTATAGGCTTTGGGTTCTTTGGGTTAACCATTTGCATATAGCGGTCGTCGGTGGTAGATATAAACGAGGCTATGTGCATAATCTGCATACCAATATATGTGAAGTTCCGTTTGTTTTACCTATCTACTAACTACACTACTGCTGCTTGTGTGAACTATCTCAGTCTAGATTCTAGAATCTAGACTCTCGTACGCAGAACCTAGACACGGAGATAAGGCTCGACATTGTGTGGAGTCGTGGTGGTATTTGCAGTGTTTAATTTATTCAAAGCTAACATTATCTTTTACATGCTGTACGACGGCATCGGCCTCCGTCCGTCTCTCGGTCTGGGTATGCATGGAATTTTATCTTCAAATTTTGCCGTTTTCGCTCTTGCTTTCGCTTTAGTGCAGAATATAGGAATTTATATACACGAGGGTGTCTTTTCAAAATTTCAAAATACGATTATAAGATTACGATAACGAACCGTAGTAGGTACGAACGTGGCTTGTTCTTATTTTCATTATAGTCTGTACTTTAAGCTTGTTTCCCTTTTAGTTAGGTAGATACTAAAGCAAAGACAGAACAAGTAGTGCTATCCTACAACTGCATCCCCTCACTCACTCACTCAGATTCTTGGGTGAAAATGAAATTTTCTAGTTCGAAGACATGTGCTCATTACTCTATGATGATTATTGTTCTTCTCTGGGTCTTCATATTGTGTGAGAGTACATATATAGCAGTATTAATATTTTAATTATTCTCAATTCTCATGTGTACAAGTGGTTCGTGTCTCGTCCGTCCGTTGTTACCGTTTTGTTGTCGCTTTTGTTCGAGCAAATCGTAAAAGGTCATTACCGTATTTTTGTATTTGTACATCTGCACTAATATTAATTATTAAAGTTATTTGTTTCCCCGTTGTTTTTTTTTGCTGGTGTAATTAATTGTGGAGAGGTGTAGAAACTAAATTAATTGTTGGTAATACAAGCACGGCCACTCCCTCCCCGTAATTAATTACTTGCTAGTAATATTAACTGCAAAAGCAGCTAATTTATTTCCTATAATTTTAGGGTGTAATGCTACAGTAAAAAAAAGTGTAATGTATTACGGAGGTTTGCAAATTTGGAAATTTTGTAAAATAAATTTAACTAATTTTAATTTAATTTATTAAATTTAAATTTAATAAATTTAACTTTAAGAGAGGACACTACTTTTGTCCATCGGTTCTCAAATCTGTATTATTACATGCTAATTATACAGTAATGCAGGTAATTAAATTTACGTAGATTTTTAGATTTCTATTTATGAGACTTTTACTTCCTTGTAAAATGTAATAGAGAGGGAGAGAGAGAGGGATAATGATTTTGACCAACTGAAGGGAAATATGTAGGCATAGGCTGTACAGATGTGAGATATAGTTTTGGAGGAAATTCATTGCATAGGTACATAGGTACCTACGGAGTATACAGCACTACAGTGTGGGGAGGCACACTGCTAAAATGAAAACGAAAGCCACAAATGTCAAAGTTTAATGGAGCATAAAAATGAAGAGGGAACGTAGAGCAAAAGTACTCACGTCAGTGCGCGGATGGACAGCATGCGTATAAATTGACATTATTAATGTGATCTCCTACGACTATAACTCGTCTCCCTTTGTGTGTGTGTGTGTTTGGAGTGTGTGTATATCAGTACTTACTCATTATATGAATACACGAAGACTCTCAAGAATCAAGAACTCAAGATTTTAAAGATACAAAATTTACTTTTTTTTCCTCCTTCAAATTTCTATCTGATCTTTATCAAATTTACTTTTACTTCTCAACTACGTACGTTTTTGAGAGTCTTTGTCGAGTTTTGGTTTTGATGATGATGCGAAAGCCAACGCGAACTTACATTTAGTCTCATGCACTCACATAAACTTAAACTGCCCTCTTGATTTTCCTCTATTTAACCTGTACCTCACTTCGAGATAGGAGCCTATTATGATTTTACTCATGTTATAGAGCCAGTTGCCAGTGCAAGGTCTGTTGCTTGACAGGCCGGGGCAGTGAGCAGTCAGTCTATACAGTTCTAAAAGTCAACGTAAATGACGTGCGTCCCGTCCATTTCTTTTCATTTAGGCATTACTTGAGTTAACGAGGAATTTTGTATGCAAAAAAAGCATCTATACCTGTACTAATGAAATTGGTACTGTGTGTAGACTGTGTGGTGTGTGTAGTAAAGGAAAGTATGAGAATGGCTACAACAGACGGTTACGGTTACGGTTACGGGAATGTCTATGGGGCTGCGACGAGACACTGCAAATTACAATTTAATGCAGATTGGAGATTGGAGTGTGTGTCCGGTCCCGGTCCCGGTCCCGGTCCCGGTGTCATAGTGAAGTGCTGGAGAGAAGCAGAATTCAAAAAATTATGATGCACTGTGTAGCATACAGCCCTTGGTCTTCTTTGAATTCAAATATTATAATAGTGATTAAAAATATGTGGAGCTTCTAACCTTACCTAACCTAATGAATATTCATATATTTTTAGTAAATTTTAATTTTGTCAGGTGCGGGTACCATGGGGGCATATGAATGAAATTATATCATGAGGCGAATTATGGAATCGGCTTTCCTTTTATTTTTCGGCCGTGCATCTCTATGTATTTATTTGCCTGCCTACGGTATAGGGATCATGACGGGAGGTTCAAAACGCTTTTTAGACTCCCAGACTGTAATCCTTAAAGTTCTTGAGGGTTCATACTGAGATTAACCCTAGTCCGGTTCTAGTTCTACAGTTGGAATTCCAGCAGAATTATTCCGTATATTTTCGTTTTTCGTAGCTATGTATTTGATAAAAAAAAGCCCGAGCTCGACGAAAGGAAAAGTAGGTGGACTGAAAGTAAGCCTCTGCCTATAGGCCGTCATTTCCATTAGCATTTGTATTTATCCGCCATAAAATCCTTTTTAATCCTGATTTCCAGCGCTACGCATAACTAAATTCTAAATTACTATGTATATTCTATTCCAGCGTTAATAAGCCCTGCCAATTAGAAAGGAGCCAGGGATGAGCATTGAGAAATGTGTATAACACTTCCTTCTGATATTGTAGTACCATTAGAAATAATTTGTAAGAAATTTATATAATTATTTAAAATTTCCCGCTCCCTATATATTATGCTCTCCATTGATTCAGATTCCAGATTCCAGATCAAAATCCAGCCAATGACCTCGTAGACTCATATAGGTAAAAGATCAAGATTTTGGGGCACTCTCCAAAACAAATAGAATTCAAAAGCCTTTTTCTTTTTTCATATAGTTTAAGATCCCTCATCCATCCATTGTTCATCGTGTCCTAATCTTGAGCGTAGTCGTAGCGTAAGTGTATAGTGGAATTTCAGAATTTGAATAGCAATATACCTACCTATCCGTTTTTGTTGTTAGGTCGAAATTTAGGACAAGGAGCTTCATGGGGGTTTCATGGGTGTATAGGTAGATGTGAACAGACAGAATTCACTCAGTTTCTCTATTAGTTCCAACTTGGGCCAACACGAACTGTTCCACTTGCACTCGCCGTGTGCATATGAAAATTAATATGGGAAACCTTTAACTAATTGGGCTGAGATTCTGACTTACATAGCTATAGGTATACTCTCCATCTATTTCTATACATTCTAAGCGTATTCTGTATTATAAATAGAAATAGGAAATAGGACTAATTTATTTATGATTACTTGGCCGTCCAAAGTTTTGAGCCGAGAGGGTCTCCTCGGAATCTTATGCTTTCTACAATCTAACAACTAACCCTGTAAAATAGCTTGGAACCTGCACTTGAGACCAAGTAGTGATTTCAGCTGATAAAGTTTCATTTTTAGCTATAAATATATCTTCTGGTTCTGGTTCTATTTCTAATATTATTATATCTTATATCAAGCGCTTATATCCATATACTAGGAGTGTGTACTGTGTCTCTACCTAATTACTGTCTCATTCTGTCTTCCATCTTGAATTTATATCCTCTAATATACTTACTACTTAATTACCTGTGTATAAACTGTCCAACTATCTCTGACGGTATCGGTATCGCCCCGCTAGAATCCTAAACATAATTATGCGGAGTGTCCAGAGTAGGTGTAGCATATCATAAAGCACATAACATATTTTGCAGCATGTGTAGGTATTGATCTACCCTAAGATATAAAGATATGTAAGATAGATGATAAAAGTACCTAGCTCCATATTTTACATATGAATGGAGTAAGTCGAGAAAAAAAAAGGATTGTTGAATAAAATTGAGTGGTAGTTGAGTGTGTTCGAGTCTTGTAAAGATATTTCCAGTTTTTTCCCTCAGTCTTTCAAGAAGGAAAACGCATTTGAAAGTCTGAAGACGAGATAATATGGGAGACAAAGCCAGATAAAGTCCACGTACGGACTGGGGCCAAGACCGAGACCGAGACCGAGACCGGCACCGGGACCGTACAAAAGTCTGAGTACGAGCATCATGATCGTGTATATAGAGTACAGATAGAGATTGGAGTGCACGTGAGACGTTAATGGTATGAAACCGCTCACTAACTCTCCCCGCTTTCTCCTCTCGCTATCAAGAGCGGCGGTGAAAGCTCAGAATTGCCCTGGCCATATACCATAGCGTTCCAGACCAGACCAGACCAGACCATACCCCAGCCATGGAGTATAGATACAGATACGTTGGGCCTTTGTTGAAGTCAGGGAAAGTTTGAGTAGAAGTGAAGAATCTCTCTATACAGACAGTGCTCCATAGGTGTGCAGTCCCTTCCCCTTCTTCCCTCCCTCCCTTCCTTATTGACTGTATAAATGCCATTCTCTGACATTTCCCTTTTTCCATCTCCTTAATTCATTCATCCACTCAGCGCTCTTTTCACTTCATTTCCACCGTCTTGTATAACAATGGCCGAGCGAGGAAATCTATAGATAAAGCTAAGCTCTCAGCTCCCATGGCGTACAAGGAGAGAAACTCACTTGACGATCATCAATGTGGAAGCGTAACTTATTTCAAACTCTACACAAACTACCTTTCCTCCTGACTTTCTCCTTTCTGCATAGCTCAGAATGGGAAGTCTTGCCATGTTTAACTAGGTTCTGACACTGATAGTCGGTGTCGGCCTCGGTGGGGATCCTTGGAGGTCCTTGTACTACACACACTCTCAGTGCATGGGGATGGTTCAGTACGCTCAAACATCCTGCATATAATTATTTGAATAGCGCACATAGCGTCAAGAATACAGAAAATATATATAGTGAAAGTCCTATTTGGATTTTTATTCTTTTTAAAGTACAATGGAGGTAGTAATTATTATATGTACATATATCTGTATGTAGTATAACTAATAATGCCATGCTATACAGTGTATACACAAAGGCTAATTTAGCCGGTGTATAATTAGGATTCACGCACACAGCTCAACTCATGAAATTAAATTGACAATGCTGAAGGCCATTAAGCTGTCGCCGTATGCCGTGCCGTTAATAGGTATGGATGAAGAAAATAGATGTGCGTTTTCTCCAGTTGTTAAATACTAAATATGTCAAGAATTAGAGAAAGGGACTGGTTTCCGAGTTGATGGTGAGATTAGATTTGTGTGTAGTCATACTTTTACTTTTTTGAAGCGTATAGTATGCTACAGTTTTTAGATTCGCCCTCGTATTTTTTGATTGTGTGAATGCGTATAGAGTCCATCTGATTTCACATTAAATTTTTTATAAAATAATTTGAGGGCCCTATGTCCGGATTTCTGACTATGGGAATGCTATTGAACAGTAGTGGTAGTGTAAGTTGATGCTGGGATTATGCGAGCGGAAATGAAAGGGCGAGTTTGTATGTCTTATCATAAAACTTGTCACAGTGTCAAGATAAGATAAGACTTTCACCGTTGACAAGGTGTATGTTGTATTCAGTTTATTTTCCTGGCAATAAAGCTTCACGCATGCAAGGAAAAGGTCCAATCTTGCATTCTATTTGAACCAATTATTCCTTTTTTCACACCTATCTCATCACTCCCGCCAAAGAGAGCAGATCAGTCGAGTCCAGTAGGAAGAGATAGAGATAAATATATGGAAATAATCCAGTTCTAAGGAAGCCCAGGAACACCAACACAAGCACAAGTACTATAGAACAAGAACGGGAGAAAGGTGAAAGTGAAGAAAGGGGCGAACGTGCAGAGTAATAAATTGAGAGTCTCTCGGATCAACTCCATTTCTCAAGTCCAGAATCTCATGTGTCTCGCGTCTTGAGTCTCTATCTATACATTCAATTATTTTACCTTTACGCTCGTCCCTTTCCACTAAAAGCACGTAGTCGCCTCTCTACAAAAACAAGGAACAAGGAACATGAACGGATACTAATATACAGAGCCTTTTAACTCTTTCAAGTCGCCGTAGATACAAAACACTCTGGAGCGTATGTTTTTGATAGATATGCCATTTTACCCCAGTACACTTTAAACCCCAACAAGCACCCCTTTCTTCGCTCCTTTCTCCTCCACTCTTTGGCCGCCCCCCCCCTTTCGTCGCTTTGACTGTGCGCTTATAACTTTACTCAAATCTTCCAATTAGTCCACATTGTTACAGGGACTGTGTGAGATGTGTTGGACGGGGAGACGGGAGAAATGGAGAGTGAAAGTTTAAGAGAAAGAGAGTAAGTCAGAGTGAAAAGCCCACCTTCACTTAAAAACAACAAAAGATTTTCAAAACTTTCTCTGAATCTCAAATATTCGTACTATAAGTATACGTTGGAACCTATATAGGTACGTTGAGCTCTAGTTAAAAACCCAAACACACACACACACATACACACACATTGGAAGATATGGTTGGAGAGTCAAATCATACGGAACTGGAAATTATGCTGTAGAGTGATATGCAATGGGGAACTGGACCCGGTCCCGATCCCGGTACCGGCCTTGATGCGGGAGCCGCCGGAGGAGAAAATCTGAGAGTGAAAGATTAATAAAAGGTAAGTTCAGAGTTGAGCTCAGAGGGAAAGTCCCCATAAGTATCTGTATTATTTTATCATACTGTAATAAATGAAAAACAAAAGGATGATCATTCATCCTTGAGTAAGTAATATACTACTGGAGCATGGTGGTGGGAGCATTCCTTTTCAATTGTGGTGAGCTGATGAATGACGTGGAAGAGGTGCGCTCCCTGCCTCCTTCCTATGTGCGCCATGTACGATGTACTTGTTCCCTACTTTATGCTCACATAATACATATATGTACATGCTATTTTCAGAGACGGGAACGGAGATAATAATATCCAAAGGGTGTTGTCACATAGCCAGAGCGATAGTGCACAGTGAACAGGACTGCAAGGTATATCTTTTTTACCTTTAACAGATGGTAATTTTTTTGGGTAATATCCAGCGTTGAAATAGAATGTAACAAGTGCGTGGATAGTGACTGTCTCGGATGCACTATACATTAAATTATACGGGTTATATATACAAAAAAAATGAATGAAAACTTTATGGAAAAATTGCATAGGACTAATATCAGTCTCGTCCTCGTCCTCTCGTGTGGATGTATGCGTATAATTATTCTAAAGCTGTGTACGTGCATCTACGCGCTTGAACAAAGTTGTAGGAGAAGGAAATACAGGAGACAGAAGAGGCTCGCTGACAAGACTGACAGTCACCCTGACTGAGCACAGCGGGAATAATTTCCATAAATTTACGTCCCAGCAGGTGTCCGCCACTGTCAATATGATGCTCTGCCTTTTGAGACTGGCCAATGTCATGAGTCCTCGTCCCTCAACTCACTGGAATGGAACTCACTCACAACTGCCAACCAGTCAAACTGTGACACTGAGAAAGGAACATGTTTCATATTATGAGCGCTATTAAAGATTGCAGTTTTCCGTTTTGAGCGTGCAGACTGCCGTCGATTTCCATTTCAATATCTACCCGCACAATCTACCTACCTACCTACATAATAATATGTATTATTAATACTACTATAGTACGAGCGTCTACCTATCGACATGAGCGCGGACATGGACATGGAAATCCACATCTAACTTACATTGTATGTGGTCTATATGCGGAACCGTGCCGATAGATGAGGATGGATGGCTGCGTGTGAGTTACGAAATCTAAATAGGGATTCACAAAAGGGGACACAATGGGAATTTCTCGAAACGCGACATGACACTACAGACGAAGGGAGCGACGGAAACTCTCCATGAAATTCCAATCTTATTGTGTCTGTAATCTGTAGTTATTTGGCTATGTGTTGTAACAATACATGAGTTCAGTTTGATTTTAGTTTTAAATGTGGATGCACACAACAACATAATCTCCTCATAGTTTTCTACTACTAAAATAATGCTTCAAAAGCACTGCAATCCAATCGAGGCGACAACAGTTTCAGTTTTGTAAAGCGTGTACCTAATTATGTAGACCCAGACCCAGACATTTGTAGGCATTGCATGCAGGACAATTCAATAAATATTTGAAAACCTTTTAGCGATTTTATTCTATTATGTATTTGATACAACCTTTTCTAATAGGAGCAATCTACATACTGTGAGATTTTTTACTATTTGGCTGTAAAACATCGCCAAAAAGTTCGTTTTTGAATATTTTGAGCACATTAAAACATAAAATGGTGTTAGCTAGATTACTAGATGACTAGCACCAGTAATTTAAATTGGACAGCATCGACAGACAAATAGTTAAAATTTACTTAGTTGATGGAACTTGTAGTTAAAGCTGGATAAACACAGCGTTTAAATATTCATTAACAGATGGGATTAGTCAAGTAAGACTCTATTTGGAGTTGAAAAATTCACTGACAGAATCTTCAATGTGGATTGGTGTATGGGCTGGAGCTGGATACCGATTTTTTTGGGGGATCTTCTTACCATGCGTACCCTGCTATACCCTGTATGTTTAATGCCCGGCACAACGAACAGCTGAAACTCACTAGTCAGTCCCGAGTCATGCAGTACAAATAAATCATGTTCCACATTCTGCAGTTCTGTCAATATTGAATTGTGCTGACACCGACACAGACACCGGCACCGGTCTACTAGGTACATAAATAATGGACATGTTTACGTAAGAAGGTGCGTGGTCGAGCTGAGGCTAAATGTTCCTTTTCGTCTTACTAATTCAACAATCAGAGATGTAAGTTGAGCGTGATTTGGCATTCCAGCTTTAATAGCCGACACTATAAACCTTGTAACTGTAGTTAGTTACCCAATACTCGTGTTGATACTGTCGGCCGCCATTAGTGGTAAGCCGTTCCCATTCCGTTCCCGTGCAAGCGTGTGGAAGGGAGACCCTATTAAGTTCTCGTTCTCAAGTACACGAAGACAGACATTTTTTTCCCCTATATTTATTTTATGATTGGAGGGCGGGAGGCGAAATTTCACAAAGTAGGTATTCATGATTAAATGTAAATGGAGTGCAACCTACTATGTAACTAGGTTAGACATTTGTACCGATTTTGGGGAGAGCTCTGGCATTGACATGGAAAAAATGGAGATCACTTTTTTTCCTGTGATTGCGCCAATATCCACATCTACATCTGCCATCGATATCAACTATCAACATCAATCATCTCGTCATCAATCACCACCATTGAATGAGCGAGCAAAACCGGCTATCTCCAATTTCCCTATGTGTAGGTAGATACAGTTATTTGTTTTTAGAATGAAGAAACGAGAGCGAGAACGAGAACGACAAAAGTTTTACTCCAAGTCTTGAAGGAAACTTGAGCTCGTTTCAGCTCGTTAGACTCCTCACGCAAATCCCTATACTACGTAAGAATAATAATTTTCGGCCAAACCGGAAATTAAGAAAAAATAAAACTACCAAATTAGAGTGCATATGCAATATGAGTGATTCATTTCGAATCTGAATATGTCATGTTTTATTGATTTAATCTGAGCGAATTTTACACGAAGATTAATGAAACTAGCAGAGTTTGCACTGATTTTCACCAAAAAGCACAGACCAGTTCTAAGCCCCAAAATGATTTTCTAAAAATAGAAATATGGATGGGAGAGGGAAATCATGGGAGAAGGAAATATAGTAAATAGCTTTTGTATTACACAATGGAATGTTTTTCTTTTTCTTAGAAGCTACACTAGGCACCAGGACCAGCGCCAGGCTATGGAAAGTAAAACAGTTCTCAATTGTTATTCTCTGACTCTGTCTTTTCATGTTCATGAAGCCTTTTAGTCTCCGTTTTATGGAATTATGGAGACAGAGTGAGAGAGACAGGCAGAATGGCAGGCAGGAGAAGTTGCCTTTGCGTCAGCAGTGTGCGGCGGATTGAATTCATCTTGACGACTTGACTTGAGGTTCACTCGAGCCTTTGTTCCGAGAGCACAATTGAACTCACAGTTCTCACTCTTCACCACACGATCAATCTGACAAATAAACTGGGGCTCGGGAGACTGGCAGAGGAAGAGAGGGAAAGCGAGAGTCTTCAATGTCATGTCATGTATATTGTAAATGTAATGTTTGTCTGTCTCAAGACTCAGCATGATATCCCCCCCCATACACACACACACACACACACACACACACACACCGTGCTGGAGAAAGTCAAAATCGAAATCGAAAATGCGAGGGAGCCCCTGCCATATAGATTATCTTGAGTCTGTATGGTAACCCAGTTTCACTCCGCTTTAGCTTTTCTACTATTTAATTTTTTGAACAGAAAATATTCAGGAAACAAAGGATGACGTATAGAGTGTTTGTGTGTGTGTGTCTGAGCTGCACTTACAAATAATTAAAAATTATACATTTTGGAATTTTTTAACTACTCCTTTTTTACTACGAGTACAATAAATTTGTATCAATACTACGCAAGTCCCGGTTTCAACCTTTCACTATAAATAATACAAACATACCATCACATATACTTTCTTTTAGTATACTAAAAATGGACAATTGAAGTGCCTTGTACTTGAATTGGTTAGGACCGGTATTGGTAGTATGCACTGTACACATTGTGTAAGCTATCTCATCATAGGAAAAACATTTTTTTTTCCTGAACTCATTCCCAGTCATAAGAATAAATCAGACGTGTGTGGAGTGTTAGAGGAAATTCATCTGAGAGGAAAGCTTCCATTCCCCATTACTCCACTCCCACTGTCATTGTCATTGACGAGCCTCGTAGCGTACGTACTTTGTACTTGGTGGAAATAAAGGGGAATCAAAGAGTTGGTGGGAGGGGAAAGGTGAAAGAGAAAGTCAATTTCAATTCAGCACTTTGAGCTGGAGAGTGAGAGGAAGTGTGTGTGTGTGTGTGTGTGTGTGTGTGTGTGTGTCGAGCAAGACTCTACACGAAGTCAAAGTTGGGATGAACACGGAGGAGACAGGGAATAGCGGAATGTATGTATAATGATAGTAGAGTTCGTAGTATAAGTACGAACCATTTTCCCAAGAAACTCTTCAAATATAGAGTGTAGATAGATTGTTATACATACAATGGCCGTAGCATAGTGCCGATGCCGATGCCGATACTCTCACAACTACTGTCGACTGAGGATGCCGACTAAAATTCCTGAGCATAAACTAAAAGTTGAAGTAGAGGCACTTGCTATTAGTTGACTATTGTAAAGAGTAAAGATAGGCCAGCTATAGCTCCTGCCATTAGTTCCTGTCCTCTCTATCTCATGCAATAGCTTTGGTGAGTGCTACGCGCGCGGTTATGCAGTGAAAGTAAAATTTACTAGTCACAGTCCGTGTCCGTGTCCGTCTCTGCCTTGACTTTCTTAAGGCCATTGGTCAAGACTCAAGAATGACGAAGAATCAAAAGAGGGAAGCCGTTGACTCGTGCTTGGAGTAAGCGTAGTGATTTAAAGTGAGTTAATGGTTGGGCATGTGATGGAAGACGTAACTTTCTCCGTGAGGCTCTGTCAAGGCCTATAGGGTGAGTCACCCTAGTCCATGACACATAAGATGAGGTAATGCCATCAAAAATTGAGAACAAGTAAAATGGGAAAGATAGAAAGCTGGAGAGAGTTTTGCTATATAGACACTTTATCATCATTTATATGACATGCCACTCCTACTTGAGTACATACACATGTAATCCAGGATGCACTTACTTCACATATCTTATCTGGAGCTGTTGCTCTTGATGTTGTTCCTGTTATTGTTGATCTGGCTCGTGCTGGCTTTTACTTTTACCCTTCCAAATCCTCGAGTGCCCTTGCCCTGCCATTCCAAGCTTGACAACTGTATTATTATAGTCCCGTGAAAAAGCTCTTTTCACTCACAGAGACTCGACTCACAAGGAGTGAAAGTTACTTTTAGTCGGGGAAAACGGAGTCAAAGGGAATGTCAAAAAGGATTTGATCTCGTTTCCTCAGACTGAGTTACATGTGTTAACCCCGCACACTTACACATAGCTCATTTATTTATGCCCATTTTAGAAAAGTCCTGGCGGAAGTCTATCCATGACTGATTGTTTCTTGAGGGTTGGTGTACGTGTGTGATGGGAATATTGGGGGTAGAGCAAAGGCGTATAGACATATTACTCGAGATACTCAAGACACATGCTCTTCACTCTACTACACGTAATACGGACATTAGACGGATACAGAATACGGATATCTATGGATTCTGGAGGAAGAGAAAATTTCAAACTGTACATTGTAAATTGTAAAGTGTGACGGAAGTAATACATTTTAGTTAGTGCTCATCAGAGAAGATCTATATCCTCCATCCCATGAAATTTGTACCTCTCCGTATATCGATTTAAAGGCTTATTAGCCCTTTGTTAGGACACACTCTAGTACAAGTAGGAAAAGGAGAAATTGAGAAACTCCTCTGCTCACTACTAACAGTCTTTAAATGAGAGAAAATGGACTGGGAGACAAAACATACGTTCAATTTCCTCAATTCCCACGACGCCTCCCATCCCAGACAGAAGAACGAGCAGGACGAGAGCTAAAACCAAGAAAAAACCTCAACTTCCACCTCAACCCAACCCAAACCCAAATCCAACCCACAAGACAAGATATGGAACTAATTCGCTCAAGCTGCTGTACGTATGTAACACATGTAGAGAGAAATCCCATCATGGAACGTAACACAAATGTAGAAATGGAAACAGCTTCAATAGAAATAGATCCAATCCAAAGTTAGGTAGTTTTCTACTTTTAACTACAATTTTGTTTTAAAGATAGCGTAGTGATTAATTTACAGCTTCCAAGTCTATTATAAGATGGATTGATTTAAAACTAAAACCACTAACTGACTAACCAGTCAACCAGCTCAGTAAGCACTAACCAACTTTCACTCACGCTCCCATCTTCCTATTTCTATCCAGGGATTCTTTTTTATTCGTTAATAATGTTAAGCGGCCAACTTGGAAAATGACTCCTCCTTTCTCCATAATGTTAAAAAAAATCTTTCAAGAAATGAGTAGGGGGGGGGGGTGGTAATCTAACCTCCCCTTTTTGGATCCGCGGCTGCCACATCTACAGCTAATGAATTGATTTCTACGTTCAGATTGGGACTAAAGGTATTTACATAATTTCCTCATCATCTCAGTGAAAGTTAGTAGGGGAAAGGTCTACTCATTTCTTCATTGTCACTTTCTCCTACTCTACAAATGTAAGGACACAGTTTAGGAGAGAGAAAGAGAGGGAAATGAAAAAATAGAAAAAATAGAAAATAGTGAGACACAAGGAAATAAAAATAAGAAAATAGTCCCTGTCTTTCTCTACGGGAGTTAAAGAAGCTTTGGAATTGAAGGCTCGGGGGCTCTCGTGGAGGTTGTATAAATAACTGGAGGCTTCTTGTAAGCTTTATCTATAGCATATTGGTGGATGTGCAATAACAAATTTCTTTTCATGGATTTTACAGAGCAGTATGCATACTAAAGGGTACTACATAGCTAGCATTCGGGAATGGCGTAAAGTAAAAGACACATTATTTGTGTGCTTTGGAGCCCGGAGCAGGAGGAGTAATAGTAATATTAATGGTATAATAGTATTTTTTGTTCTGTGCTGTAATTTGTTCTGAGGTGAAATTAGTAGGACAGAACTCAAGACAAACTGACATTTTCACGGGGATTTTTTTTTCTTCAGTGTTACCCTTCTTTGTTTGTTCTATTTTCATAGCCTGACTCAAACAACTGTGCTCTCTGCCACCACCACCACTGCCACCGGTAGTTTTTTCCCCCTTTTCTCGTTCCTGGTACACTCTTTCTCTCGAGTTTCTTCCATTCTGAATCGAAATCGTATTTTCAGTCAGTAGTTTTTAGCCTATCCCTAATATATTAGACACTGTGCATTGTTCAGACTAGAATTAGACACATATGAAAAATGTCAGTAGCCAAAAGGAGGAAGGAAGGAAGGAAGCGTGTAGTGAGGATTGAGGAGAAATTTATACAGTATATAAGAAAGTTGGTTCGACTTCGAATGCGTATGTAATTACGCTCCCGTCGTTTACTTTTATCTCCTCCTTCCAATAAACTCCAGCGTCCAGCCTTCTGCCAGCATATTTTTTATGCATACTGTACGACGCTTCCCTGTATTATGTGAAAGGGCATGAGGCATCACGGAGTTATGTACAGGAGATGCCAGGCTGGGATGGTGGGAACAAGATCATAGATTACCAGACTGTGTATAGGATGTAAATGGAGCTGATCCAATAAAAGGTTGGAGTTGCTATATGGACTTTGAATTCGATTTGGAAATCTATAAAAAAAATCCTCAAGTTTGTTTTTTCTTTTGTTTCATTTTGAAAGATATTTCCCTTTGACACGACCGACGAGGACGAGGACGAGGAGCACAGGACATGGACGTACCTACCTTCTTTTTTTTACTAACTGCGGGAACTGGAAGTCAAGAAGACACAAAAAAAGTTACACTTTTGGCTCCACTTTTTTGGACGACTCGAATTCAAAAATTTAAGCTGTAAAAGTAAAAGTAAACTAATGTAAATAGAATATATGGGACATACCAACCAAGGCAAGGCTATGAGCGGAGGATGTTTCTATATATACTCTGTGTGCACACAGCCTGATCGTGATCGTGATTAGAATTTTAGAATGAAGAGGACGGAGAGGACGTTGGACTGGTAGGACGACTGTCGGACTGTCGACCGGGTACAATTCAAATTCAAATCCAAATCCATGCAAATAGTGGGGAGTTGGAAATAATTAATTTAAGAAAATTTTGTTGTCAAACTAGAATTAAGATAAGCGCTCGGCTCTCTAATTGTAAATGTCCTCCCCAGTGGATAGACTGTGTGAGAGTCGGAAACAATGTAAAGTGTTTAATAAGTCTCCAAGTCGGTCCAAGTCAAATTATGAGAATACGGGGAAGGATTCATATTCTAATCTAAATCCAAACCCCAAAACACTATATAGTGTGACTATAAAGCGGAGAGGTATGTAGCTACTGTGGTTCTGGCTCTGGCTTTCTGGTAGGTTTCCCTTAGGTTAGCTCATCGTGAGTATAGCGTGTAGAGGAGTGGAGTGACTTTCTAGGTATAGGTACAGGAGATATAAGGAGAGACAGAGAGGGAAAGTGGGAATTGAAATCAGTCCCGCAGTTCTATAGGTCTCTCCTCTTTTTCCTCGCTCCTCGCTTCTCGGCTTCGCTCCCGCATCGTCAGGTGCATTGCTCCTCAAAATGAGCCTCCTGAATTATCGTTATTTCCGCACGAATAACCTACAGAGAGGAGAAAGTCCCTCTCCACTACCCAAACTCGTATATTTGAGTCTTATCGGATAATCCAGCCACTTCCCAAGTAAAAGCTAATAAATAAAATTTCATCCTAGAGTCGAACTCTACCATGTTGGCTGCGGGGCTGGTGAATCTGCATCTCGTGTTGGTGGTGGGACCGGTACCGGTACCGGTTTCGGTTTTGGTTTCGGTTGTGGCTCTATAGTCCTGGTGCTACTGGGGCTTGAACCCTCGAACTAGGAAATATATATTATAGACAGTAGACAGCTCCGTCCCTCTCCACACACACACACGTACCTGCCTGAGTTAGGATGGGAATTTTATAGAAGAACAACTATAGTATTTAAGATTGCCCCCTTCCTATTTACCATTAGTACAGGATTTAGGAGAGTTTAGACCCGTACTACAGGGTTATAGTCCGGGTCGTAAATTCAGTGTGTGGACTTAAAAACAAGGAAATTATTTTCATGTCACTTTAAACGCCATTGATTTTGTTTTATGAGTTAACCCCCCCTCCATAATAACTATTATCTTTTATCAAATGATTAGGTATTCTCTATAGTCTAGTGCTATGCTCCTCGCTCGTAACTCCTGCCTTCAAAAATATGAAAATTGAATTTTCAAATAAACAATGGACCAAGTGAATCTACTAATATGCACGCTTCCCTCCAGTCATGATTTAAAATGGTGTTGTCTATATTAGCTACTATTAATTTTCGACTGGACTGTTAAGTTTTTTAAAATCTGTATTAGTGTCAGACCGGACCAGTACCGTTGCCCCAGCACACACGGTTTAATTATTTATTTTAAAATCAAAGAGAAAGCAGTGAAAGCACCTATGAGTAATAGTAGTAAATACGGTGGCCGTGGCCCTGCCGATGGTGCTGTCACTGATGGATGAGGAGCGGATCTGAATTATCTCCCAGCTCTATGGCCTGGCTTATTAACTCTAGCTTTGTGGAAAACGGCATGAAGCACACTAGGATTACATCCATACCATAGTAGGTAGGGGTACAGGGTAAGAATTATCGTCTTACCCGGACCCGGACCCAGGCCCGTACCCGGGTTCTCTCTGTCTGCTCACAGCGCCCTGACTACAGTTTAATAAATGTAAAATATGGGTAGGGATAAAATGAGATTGAATGAGTGAGGGGATTTAATATACATAGTATAGTTAGTTACCTTGTTGTGTAGGCTACGGATTTGTATATATCCAAATTAGGAACTACATAAATGTGCACCATCCGTATGCACCTGGCTATAGGGGTAGTGAAGGTAGTTGCAATCAAGAAATTAATTGATTTAAATTTGGAATTTGGAGCTTTCAGAGGGGTATTCCAATTTGAATTAGAATATCTGTGCATATGGGAATACACAGATTAATTACTGTAGCTAGATTTTAGATTTTCTAGATGTTAATTGTATACCCAGTGGGGATATGAGGATATTTTTTTTTGGGAGGAAACGGAGATCATATAGTTTTCCTCCGTCTTGCCGATTGCAAATTTTGTAAAGCCAGGCGAAGCGAACCTGTCTGACCCACTACCACTAACGATGTCCCACACGGGATTGCAATCTGTATATTTGTATATTTGTATTCCAATCTACTTATTCATAGTCTAATACGAGTGTTCAAATTTAAAGATGTGCAATTTTAGCATCTACCGTGAAGCTTCAAATAACTTCCGGGACACTTTTACTTTTTACTCCAGTCGACTTTAGCACTCAATCAAATGGAGAGGATTTTATGTCCTTTTCTCGGCTTAGACGAAACTTCCCCCCGTTAGTTATTTGGAGCTTGACGGTAAATTTTTACGGAGGTATGACGTATTGACACAATACAAAGTTTAACTTTGTGTCTTACTGCGGGGACCAGTAACCTACATCTCTACAGATGCACTATGTACCTCTACTTTCACCATACTTTCTGTAGTAAACATTTCCACGAGGATATTATGTGCACGAAAATAAGATAAGAAAAGAATGTTTTAAGTATTTTTAAAGATTGAAGTCTCTACATGGTTATTTCTACATTCTAGAATTCTAGCCGGGACGGGGGACGAGAGTCAGAAATGAGAAACGAGACGCGGAGAACCACACGTTGCTCTCAGCCTCTACTTATATTTGATTAAAAAAATAAAAATACTCACTAAAACCCAAAAAGTTGGTAGGGAAAAGTACAAAAGTGGGTGAAGAAATGATGAAATCAAACTTTTTATGAATACGTAAATAGCATTTCTAACTATAGAGTTCCCGTCCCGCGCTGTCCCTCTCTCGTTTTTCGGGTTTTCTTTCTTCTCGTCTCATCCTCAATTCAAGGCAAAGTCGTATATAGCATAAGTTACAAGTTCCAGTTAATGTTCAAATCTTGTACATCTTCCCTTTCCACCCTCGAAATTTATTTAATATACAAAATGTCCTATCTGGATTTAAAAAAAATTAAATCGGAAACATTTTCTAGTTTAAATGGTTGTAATAGTATGTTATATGGTGGTCCCTTATTTCTATATTGACTGAAAAATTTTAAAACTTTCCACACGTTTCCACTGTTACTATTGCCACAAAAAAAGCTCCACCCACTTTTTCAGAATTTATGATGTGCAATTTATCTGTAGAGAAGATAAGAAGATCACGGATTACGCAAATCTAAATTTGCCCACGGCATATATGTGTCCTGCACATAGAGATGAAACGCCAGTGACGACTAGTGATGTGAATGAATAGTAAGAAAGACTCACTGTTCAATATTCAGTGAGAAAGCGGATTTGTTTCTATAGCTTTGTCGCTTCAATCTATGAGTAAATCTTTCAAATCTGTAAACGAAAACCGGGTTTCAGTTTGAAGCTCCGTCGTCTCAATACAAATGTAATTATTTTCAGGATTGATTTGAGGGGTGGTATAGCTAATAGACTGCTCGTGTCAAATTTGAACGTACGTTTTGTAGCGCACACTATACTAAAACAGTCACAGTCAGCTGGAGCTATGTAGTTCTGGTTTCTGGCACTTAAACTGATGTTGTTAGGACGAGTTCTGTTCAGGGAAAAGTATTAACTTCCTCATAGTATCATGGAAAGCCTTCCGGCACTCCTTTAAATTTTCGACACACAAGCTCCACACATCTATCGACTCTCAATCCTCATTCCTCTATACAAATGTATAGCAAACTACGCGCGAGGATTTTGCCAATAAATAATGAATTAAAACTACCATCGACTCCACACGATCCCATTCCTTTATCCGGCTCTGACTTCGGTAACGAGAACGGAACGAAATCGACTCTGGCTCTGGCCATGCCTCCATGTCTCACGAAAATTAATTTAATGCATGTTTTATATTTCTGTTATGTAGAATTGAGGCTACCTAGGTACATATCGTCTGTGAAGAACCAAAATGACCCATATCCAATTTAACCTACAATCAAAATGAGCTATGTCAAAAAAACAAAATGAGAAACATGCGTTAAATTTTAATTAAGAGTTTTTCAACAATGTAAAATGTCTTATTTACTTGTTTTTGAAAAGGTGCAAAATTTTCTAATTCCATGTTTTTGAAAATGTGCAAAATGTTCTAATTCCATGTGTTTGAAAAGGTGTAAAATGTTGTATTTACATGTTTTTGAAAAGGTGCAAAATTTGTTAATTCCATGTTTTGGAGAATGTGCAAAATTGTCTAATTCCGTGTTTTTGAAAAGGTGCAAAATGTTGTATTTACATGTTTTTGAAAATGTGCAAAATGTTCTAATTCCATTTTTTTGAAAATTTGCAATATGTTGTATTTACATTTTTTTGAAAATTGCAAAACGTTGTATTTAAATGCTCTCAAGACATGTTTCAATATTTTTGTAGATAGTTGATATTATTTTTAGCTACAAATGGATATGGGTCATTTTGGTTGTTCACAGGCGATATTACTCCTGGGAGTGTGTGGAGTTTTGAGCCAGAACCAGAACCAGAAGCTGCGTATATTTATCTGTGTCAGGAAGACTGACGTTCAGTGTCAGTACCAGTCACTCTTGCTCTGTTTATAGTAGTTAGCAGATGTTTTATATTTTATAATGCAAGTGCTCCAAATTTCCCAGTTTTTATAGAGCAGTAAAGGAGGCTCAATTTAACCAATAATGTGTCTCTTCATAATAATAAAATAGAGCCCATAGTTCCAAATACAAATGTGATTATATCACAAATTAGTATTAGCAGGTAGAAAGAAAATCTCTATCTGCATATATCTATAGCAATCTCAATTCGGTTTCCAATTCAAACTTTTTAAATTTTATATTGAGAAACTTGCGTTGAGCCTTTATAGGAGAGAAATAATTCTCAGAAAGCAGCAGGTTGGTTGGTTGGTTGGTTGGGAGTGAGTAATGCTCAATTTATTTTATGAGGTTTCCTGTAGGCTTTAGTTTCCAATGGTGGTTCAACAAATTCAAAATTAGTGTTTGAAAGCGCTCAAGTTTCACATCTTTGCAAATATATATTGTAGGTATCTATACTTGCGCGCTTTCACTCACACACTAAAAGTCCTTCTACTAAATGGATGACATGAAAATAAATGAACACAATGAATACAGATAAAATTTCCAGAGTAATATTATTACAACTTCGATTACTATAACTATTTCCCCATTGGATTGAACACCCTGTAGTTTTATTGCTAGTAATACTACTACCATTCCAAATATATCTTCTTTATAACGATTGCACCTATTACCGTATCACAATTCCTGAAGAATGCCGAATAAAGAAAGAGCCGAGATAATGCATATAATTCAAAGAGATCAAAGGTATCAAGGGAAAGTCAGAAACCAAAAACTGATATTATATATTCCAATGCCAAATATATAGTTACCGCTCCTCATAGTATGACATTCCAAAATCCTAAAGAATTCCAGTTCCATAGTCCCCTGTGGGAATGGTATATACATAGTAGAAAGGTAGAAACGCGGAGTGAGAGCGGAAAGCGCGTCGACAGAATTATTTTACTTTTATTATATATTTTTTTTTAAATTGAAAGAAGGAATTTTGTGGAGGTAACGACTGGAAATTTGAAATTCGTATTCGGATTCGAATTTTCGGTATATGAAGGTGAAAGGCGTCAATAGAGGGTAATGGGCTGGGGATGATGAGACGTTGCATTATACATGACATTATTATAGTATTACTACCATGTGCATACATACCGACCCCACACACACACACAAACACACACACACCCATCACATCTCCCTCCCTCCCTATATAGCCATACACAGACATAGAGAGCCGAACGGTGGCGGTGGCGGTAACGGGAACGGTAACGTTAACGGTGGAGTGAGTGTGCACAATTTTTTGGTAAATTGGTTCGTCGAACCGTCAAACTCGAACACGAAATTCAACTTGAAACTCCTCGGGATTGTATTAAAAAAAATATGCGAACGTGCTTTTCGAATCGCGAATTCAAACATAAACAGCCCTACGTATACATAGGAACTCCAAAGGGGCATCAGTGGGAAGGGGAATATGGGCAGGGAGGTGAAAGAGATAACAACACTGTGCCCCGTACAAAACTGCAGCAGGTAACTGGTAAACATCACTTTTGTCTGGAGCACACACTCCACACACAGTGCTACTCAGAACCAGGACCAGAGCCAGAATAGAATTAGAGACAGACTCGAGATATTGGAAGTGACATGACGAGTGTTCACCTAATACAGAATAAAGTGGGACTACTATTTAGAAATACTCGTACCTATACTATCTGTAGTTTTACTACACTACACAGAATGGTCGGAGAAACAAGATGAAATGAATTACAAATAAAATAAATGCCATGATATTTGACTGAATTGACTATAATCCTGATCCCGGAGCTGGAATCTCATTTCCTACACGTTGTATATACGTAAATTGTACTTGTAATATGCCCTTCATAATGTACATGTATTACTAGTGCCTGTGCCAGACTCCCTTCCTATATCATAATCATACTAACCAACACCAATAATATCCTAAATCCTAGTGTAGTGCTCACTTGATGGCGACAATATTTTTTGTTATCTTCTTCGTGTGTACTTCCCATTGGCCTCACATTCAATTTACGATATGAGCACACACACAGAGACACACACAAAGTGAAAGCAGACAGAAGAAAGGAGAAATTCAGAGCGGATAAAGTACCTGCCTGCCTGCCTGCCTGCCTGCCTGCCTACGTACAAAGAAGGAAACGATCCCATGTTTTCTACAGATAAAATTTAGCTTCGAGTTGAGTATTATTCTTGTATTTTTTTTTGTCTGTTGTTACTTTCCCTATTTTCGATTTTGTGTATTTTCCTTGATTGATCCAAAAACAGGGGAAATGCCATTCCCCCGAGTGAGAGTCAGAGTGAGAGTCAGGATCGGGATTTCAGGATTTTGAGACTGAATTACATTCTATTGTTTTGTTTCTTCTATTATGTACATGGACTAATGGAGTTTGCCCAATTCTACCTTCTGTATAGTCTCCACTCAACTATCTGTAAAACATGTAGTAAAAAAAATATCACTTGGAATTTGGATTCGGACTCGACATTACTTTGAACTATGTACACGGTGTGGTGGAGAAAGTCTACTTTCATGTTTTTTACCCGACGTTCTGTATAGTCTGTAGTCCATCTTTGCCCATAGGTTCAGATGCCCTTCGTTTGTTCTTCGTATTCTCAAGTACGTTCGTCCGTAGGGAATACGAACTGTATGGAGAATACACGAGTAAGATGATTTTATAGCTTCTTTTTTAGATTTACAATGGCTCCATTTGTGTCCCACATTACTATGGGTAGTAACCCGAGTGATGCGAACATACAGGATAGGCACTACTAGTAAATGTAATAGTTTAGTGGATAGAACCACATTTATGCACATCACGTGACCAAACCAATGTCCTCCGTCTCTCTTCCTGCATCCGTCAAAATTGAAAACGCAAATAATGAAAAATACATTACAGTAAAACTATACCAGTTTTTTTTACTTCCTAATCCTTTTCATACGCATATTCACATGCGGCATATGGTTTATTTGTATTTAGTAGATAAAAATGAGAGGAAATTGACATATACAGCACTGGACAGAGAATAAAAAATTGCGAAATGGAGAAAGTTAAACCTTGTATTAAATTCTGAAACTGAAATCGAACAGCAGTTTCATATTACGAAATGCTCTCATTTAAAATTTTCATACTGCTGTACGTAATACTTGTGGATTATTATGTATATTCCGTCCAAGACAAACTAAAAAGAGCATATTACAAATCAGAATAAATTTTGCAAGTTTGGACGTGACCATTTGAAAAAGAAGGCCAAATGTAGATTTTGCATTATAAACTAACAAATTGTTCATTGATTTTTACTAAATACTGATAAAAGAAATGCAATGGCGATGACGATCAGGCCATGAAGATAAAAGGGAAAGTAGAAGTGAAAGCACAAATGTGAATGCGATAAGAAGAAAATATGAAAGCTGTGAATAAAACTTTAAAAAGTAAAAACAAACTTGAAAAAAAAGGAACTAGAACTAGTACTGGTACTGGAGTCACGTTTATTATTTCCTTCTGTGTGACTTCACCTCCTTTCATCAGCCGCCAAAAATTCTATTCCAAAAATCAAACTAAGCCAAGGACCAACAAAATCGAAGCCCAAAGCCAAGAAAAAAAACTCAATAAACTCAACCAAGTTCAACCCTCCAATTAAAATCCGATTCAGATTTGGGTCCAAAAAAATCCATGACTGACTCTTTATCTCAATTACCATTGCTTAATAACAGGCGGACGATGACGTAGCACCTCTCCCCAAATACATATGACAATGAATTTGTGAAAAGATGGTAAAGACAAGAGCGAGCAAAAGAAATGGTGAGATGTAATATGCTGAAAGTCTAATTGTAAGACGTACCTTTGATCCTTTTTTTCTATTTCTCGCAGCGAATTTGCGTCTGTATAGTCTCCAGTGGTTGTCGTCGTTTTCACTGGGCTAAACGAACTCGAGGAATTCAAAAAAGATCACCAAAGAAGACGAAAAAGAAGAAGGAGAATAAGAAGATGATGATAATGATGATGACGACGATAAAATCAGTGGAAAAGTTTTCTCAAGTTTCTCTTCTCTTTGATAAGGATCACATGAGGTGATTAGAATAACCTAAAGTAATTTCGCTCCCCTTCCCACACTCCACAAATCACCACCACAAAAACTCTTTCTTAATCTTTCTCCCTATTCCAATGTCTGAGTCTGCTCCCCCCTCAAAAACACTCACAGCCCCATCAACTCCACGGTCATAGTCAAATTTAGCAGAGAGAGTCACAGTCTAACCATAACTATTCTCATAGTCACGAATTCTTGCAAGTATTTAATTGTAATAATTATTATAATCAAGTCAATAATAAATTCGTGGCCCAACTCTTGAACAACCAAAGTAGAAGGATACAAGTGCCAATAAGACTAACTCACGAACAAACACCACAAGCTTTCACCGAGTACCTTTCACCTGCACAAGAGTGCTTTTTCAACAGAAGAATCAATCCCACATTTTATCTGTCGTCCCACAACCCGCCACGCAGCTCCTTTCTCTTTGTTTTTATTATGAATGTAAACGTGCAAAATTTAAAATTTTGATGTGCACACATGTATTATATATAGTGTAAGTTATGAACTTAAGATGAGCCTTTGTAGCTTGAATAGTCTATAGTATTGTAGCAATTAACAAAAGTTTTTCACTTAAAATCCGGAGACACTGACGACACATCCAGACGACTCTTAGTTGGTTGGTGGACACAAAAAAACTCAGAGAGTGAAAGTCGAAATTGAAATTGAAATCGAAATCGAAATCGAATCAACTCACTGTCTTGAGTTGGACTTGGCGGCGAGAAAGTTAGGTGAGAGTCAAATGGAGTGAAATTGTATGTGAGAGAAAGTTAATTTTCCACAATGTATAAATTCTGTCCTGTATACCCGTACCCATGCCCACACCTGTTCAAGTCCAAACACCAGTACCAGCATTATTTTTGAGAATTTGAGACTTGATGAGTTGATGGGAGCAGTTCACTATTTACTATTTAAACGCATGTGATTACTCCTATATACTTCCTGTATGCTTCCCTGTCAAAACTTTGGAAATTATCTTAACTTTTGGAGTTTGACTCTCTTTGACTTAGAACTGGAGCTTTAAAGATTATGTAATAATTCTTGCGTGTTTGAATAAACAGTGAAAATTGAGTGTAGGGGAAATATTGGAGAAAGTGATATCTGTAATTATTAAAATGAACTTTCTCTTAATTTAGACAGCATTTAATTTAGATAGTGAACAGGGGAAAGTCAGGAATGGGGGAGTGCTACTTATAATATTAATAAGTGTCTCAATTCTTAATTGCTCCACATAGCCAACTATATTGTTGAGCTCAAAGTTCAGATTGAGAGTCCTCTCACAGATTCCTGATATTGCTCTGAATCTTTGCTGCGGCTGCTGTCGTTATTTTTTGTTTTTCCTCTCTTGCTTTGTTGTTTGGATCTTGGTTGTGTGGTTACTTAGTGCAGTGTTTGCTGGGCTGCGCACATGTAGATTCCAATTGAAATGGAGTGTCTAAAGATTAATTCCCCACTTGCCACTGTAATCCGGACAGGGCCACTGCTCCTGCTGTTGTTTCTTCTCCTGTGGCGGAATTATGGTCATGGCGTCACATTGACTCACTTTGAGACTTTAGCCTTTAAATCCTTGACTAACGGTGGGAGAGTAACTATTTACTATTTACACAAACTTTTAGCTTCATGATGGACGCGTATGTTCTGATAGAAATTTAGAATCGCATAATCGTGGAGAAAGTACCTGAGTTTTAATCAACTCTCTCCCAAAAGTTCATGTTCATGTACTTTATGTCTCCAGTGGGATGAGAATGACAAGTCAGTGGGACAGATTAAACAAATACTGAGAAGATAGAAAGTGTGTCTTAGTTAGGGCACAAGTAGGGCAGGGTAATCGGAGAAGAGAGACTCTCCCTATATGTCTTCTATAGTTTACCAGTATAGTATAGTTCCATGTGGGTTGGTCGTCGGGGGGTAGGAACTGGGAAGGAGAAGCGGGACTTTCTTTACATTGTCAAAGATTAAGCCAGCCGAAAAAGGGAGAGAGCGAGAGAAGAAGAAATACGAGAACTCAAGACGCTAATCCTCCTGCTACTGAATACTCAACCAACGAGCTGTGATGATATGAGTCAAAAGGAGAAAGTTATACAGACGGAAACAAATATGGGAGTCTCAGGGTGCCAGTTTAAACCCATGGAAATGTTCGAATGAGATGCACTGGGAAAAGTACCAAAGTATAAATACAGCTGAAGGCTTCAATTGCCCTTGCTCTGCGGTCCACAATGTCTGTCCTAAAGAGTCTCAGCAATCATATAACGAACAAATTGTCTGTATTAAACCCACGCTATACGTTTCATCCGCTAAAATTTACTGGAGGAGTATAACTGCCGGCCGATGTTAGCGAGTACACAATGTGATGGTCAGGAGAAAGTAAATAGGATTGGATTACTCAGTTCCACGTAGATGTAGGGAGCTGCACTAGAACTTGTACTTGTGGCTCGGCCAAGGTGTCTTCAAACTTTTAATATGACATAATAATGTACCATATATACAGTGCTGGTCATTTTTTGTCTATACTATGCATTCACTAGCACTGAAATTGGCACAGACCCTGGCCACGGTGTGGAATATCTCTGTTGACTGTCTTATGTGTACTTAAAAGTGCACAGTCAAATTACACCAAGAAAAATGAAAACGACTTTTCATTCGACAAAGTTCACACTTCCTCTGACGACAACGACCAGTGATTCAGTTCTTATTATCATATTTTTTAACGCTAGTTTCGAATGATATTTATCCAGAACATGCTCAAATGGTATAGGCAAATTGATCTTGATCTTGATACCAATATTTGACACGTGCGTACACGTTTTTGTTTATTAATATGTAACAGTGTTTTGTACAAAATTCTTAACTTTCAAATTCACATTCGTATATTGTATTTTGCAATCAATGCAACGGTTTTTTTTCTAGAAATTTAGCAAGTTTTAAATGTCAACAGGCTAATTTTTAAATTTTAATTGATTTTAAATTTAAAGGTGAAAGTTGTGAAAGTTCTCAAAGTGAGATTATCACTTCAAAGTCAAAGGTTTCCTCGTATTTTTGAGGAATTGAAAGAATTAGCCTAATAAGAGGATTTCACAAGTAACCAGAGAAACCAGAAAAGGTGAATGTTTTAGAGCGTTGATTAAATAGGCGTGTTAGAGTGCCTGTTTTTTAAATTCAATTCACCAACACTAAAAACTACAAACCCCACTACTACTCTTCTTACTTTGTGACAACCGTACTTTAATGTACTACTACCACTGCACTATGTACGATCACTCTAAGCCAACGTAAGGGACAGTCAGCAAAGTACAAAACTCAGCAGCCACAAATAAATTCTGACCACTAAATGCCAAATGTAGGTCTGTAGTACGATATGGCACACTTTCACTGGTGCAATTGTATTCTTGAACTCCTCGTCCGTTATAGTTTATTTATATTCTATATGGGAAAATGATAGAGAACACTATATTATGGATAAGCCAATCCCAGTTTAACAGAAGCTCAAACGATTAAACTTTTGTTTTCAACTTTCACTTGACGGAAGTTTTTTTCATATTTTCTTCTATATTTTTATAACAAAGACTACTACTTTCTCCGCTCGGATCTTCCCCTCTGTCTCTGCCGGCAGACTTTGTTGGTCTGAGAGAGGGAGAGATAGTCTCTTGAAGTTACTAAAGTAAAACACTTGGAAACTTGTGGTTGTGGGGGGAAAAAGAAGTGATTTTCCTTTCACCAGCCTGTTTCACTTTTGTGTGTCTGTCCAGATCCAAAGACAGATTGTGTGGTGGTGGTTGGGCAGGACTCAGATCTGAGAGGATCACCTTCCTATGAAAGACGCCTCAGTCCCAGTAAAAGAACCAGAACCAGAACCAGGACCAGGACCAGAGCCAGAGCCAATGCGAGCAGTGGAGCAGCAGCGCGAGTAGGATATTATTATAGAATGGACGAGGAAACCGAGACGAGCGGACAGAGTCATGTCAAATGCTCTTTCTCTCCATCTCCTTCTATCAAAAGCAAAGCAACTTTCCTACTTTCCAGAACGTTGAACGTACGAACGACTTTTCCACTTGCCTCACTCCCAACGACTACGACTACCACCGAGACTGTTCCCCAGCACCAGCACTACTTGAGACTTGAGACAGAAAAGTCTTCTACTACTATTCCAGTATGTACTCAAAGTCAAACGGAACGGGGAGCGGGAAGGTAGAGCCAGAGCCAAAGCTAACCTTTCTCTCTCTCTGTCTCTCTCTCACTCACTTCCTACAGATATCTTGTATCTCTTCTTCACCCGTACTTTTTGATATCCACCTAAGCCTATGCCTACATGGGATACCTATATATTTATGTTATTATTCTATTTCTATTAGGAGGTCGCCTCACTCTCTTTCTCTCTGTATTACATACACTTACGCAGAGTGTTTCAAGTTCTTCAAGTCAACTTCTTCAACTTCTTGAACAACGTGAATATCCTGTAGCCTTTGGCCTAACTTTTACACATGCTACACAGACTAGGACCAGGACCGCGATCCTCCTCTCGTGCCCACTCACTTCTGGCTGATATGGCGGAGAGGGAAGGAGAGGCTGCCTGACTCGAACGCGGGGCGAGAGGCCTGGGAGTCAGGTTGGTGTTGGTAGAATCAAGCTATTGTCAGCCCAGGATTGAATGCATATCATTGACTTGACTTTACGTGTGAGCAATTCATTTTCTCCCCACTTTATTCCACTCGACGAACGGGCGAGTACATGACTGGGAGTACTGGGACTGGGACTGGAACTGGAGTGAAGAGCTCTCGCGATGAACATCCACATCCCAAGTCAAGCTAAAGTCATGTCACCAGTTCCAGTTTGTACAATATCTTCAGTGTCTGCTGCTGGTCTGGTTCTGTGAGCAGCACCGAGTTTAGAAAAAGCATAGTTTTTTTCTCATCCCATCTTGTTTTTCATGGAATTGCACTTGCACTTTGTGTACTGCTCAGGCTAAAGTATGCTGGTGTGGTGTGACATGGAATTGTAAAAGTTAAAAGAGGGTTGGACATGGACCGTGTCCTACAGTATAGTAGACAGATGGGAGATGGGGAAAAAGTGTAAAAAAGCCAAAAGAGTATGAGAGAAGGAAACAAAGTTAAGCCAGGCTCATTCTCGCTTTCTCGGTCTTGGTCTCGGTACGGCTCATGCTATGATATCTGAATCGGTCCTAAATGTGCCATGTACCAAGGTACATACTTACGGAGATATAGAATGTTGTGTCGCTTCATAATAAGTTATGTTCCAAGCGACCAAATGTTAAATGTGAATAGCGTTTAGTCATGACAAAGGAAGGATATGCACGAAGAAGATGTGGAGTCGTAGTAAAGATCAAAAGCCCTTTCGCTCCTCCACTGCTATTCTCCTCTCCGTGTCTCCATGTTTACAAATTAGAAACAAAGCTCTCAAAAAACAGAGACTGTTGGTACATGGCCAATAAGTAGGCACAGTATCCGGACGATACTTTAGTAATTGATGAATTTGAGATATGTGGATGAGGCAGACACGGGGATGGGGACGGGGAGAGGGACGGAGCACGTAGCCGGCCGTGCGGCTCCTCTCGCCGCCGCGTGTGACGTGAACGGGAAACGTCAAGTAGTCAAGCAGTCAAACTAAACACCATCTGTGTGATCTGAGAAGAGCATAGTAGGAATACAGGGGAAGATGCCAGAATGGGAAGTTGACACTGATACCGAAACCGAGCTGGGAAAGACTATTCCTGTCTTGCTTATGGACTGTGTATATTGGATAGGGAACATTTTTGTGGGGCATTACTCATTAACTAGGAGTAGAACTGGACGCCAGGACTAAAATCGAGACTGACTCAACATAAGAGACGCTTTTAAAATCTAGAGGTATGATGTTCTAAAAGTGAAAGTCTCCGCGGTTCTTTACCATTCCTTGCGTGCTTTCACTGTGCTTTAAATACCAACGCCATAACATTCCATGCATTTCATATACAGTGCAAAAGCAGTGCTATGTGGCTATGGCTGGTGTAACACGTACCGTGCCGTGCTCTGAGAATTCACTCGCAAGCCGATGATGCCGCGTCTCCGCGACCGTCTCCATCTCCTTCCCCTCAAGCCTAAAAATCCCAATATAAGGAAAGCGTGGGGAAAAGTAGAAATTATACAAATGGAACGTATAGAACTTTTGACGCTACTTTTATTCCCGCTGACAAAAAGTAGATCAAAAGTGTCATTTTTGTGACGAGCTTTATTTCCCTATATCCATCCGTCCTTACTCAATGTAAAGTGCCTATACCATAGGTGTCTATGTCTGCTTCAGTTGCAGTCGTTTAAGTAAGTCGTCTTTTTCCTTTTCTTTTCCTTGTTCTCTTCCCTAGCTCACATTCCACACACGTTACGTTACGTTTTTAGAATGGGCAGACTTTTCTATTTAGTCACTGGAAAAGATTAATAGAAGGAAAGTTGAAGACTTATGACGAGCTCCTGGATTTTCGACGGGGGTTCAAATCCAGTGTCTATTGACAAATTTTCTGGATTTTGTCTTTGTAATTTCCATCTCTCTCTCTCTCTTGTTGAATGCAAATTTGAATTTCAAGGCGCGAACTCCTTCATAAAACTGTGACTGTCGACCTCGTAGAAAAAAACAGAGAGAGAGACATGACAACGACGTGGATTGATGATTTCATTTTTATATTCAGTGAAAGTATGAGCAATTGTCGACCATTGAATCGTCTACATATGGTGCGATGTGAAAATTATATAATTGAGCCTTGGCATGTAATATCTACATAATAGTTCTAGTGCTTTGTTATCTACAAACCAGCCCCAATTCAGTTTCCAACACTTTGTATTTTAGATTAAGTAGGACACAACCACATGCATACGCTGCGTCTGGTCTGGTGCATTATTTTTGATCTGCAATGAAAGCTATATGTTGCAGTCTTGGACCTCCTCAAAATAATTGTTTCGCAAACTAAATTCACCCAATTATTTTGAATTTGAATATTTTAATCGAAATCTCATTTGCACGTGCTCCACATAGTCACAGATCACAAACAGGGGAAAGAATTCAGGAGCGTCTGGTCTTGAAAATGATACAAACTTCTCTGATAACACTCTACGATTCGGATTTCGACTACCAAAAAAAATGTCCCAACCTTCCGCTCCACCGACTTTTGAACGTTCTATTTTTCTACGAACTTAATCGTGGATTGTAACTCCCAGATAAAGAAGTGCCAAAAGAGAAAGTAAATGAAAATATCTGAGGATGAGTAGTGTGCATCTGATATGTTTTTCTTGAAGCAGAAATTTTACCAGATGAAAAATTGTTTTATAATCTGAATTTGAATCTAAAAATATCTCTAAATTCAAATGCAAATGCAAACACAAATTCAATTCAAATTCCCAAGCCTAATTTTTGTGTGTAGTTTTTGTGTACATAGGTAGGACCCTAGAATCTCACTTATTAGGTACATATATATGGAATTAGTACACGCTGCTACTAGCCTGGCTTATAGCTTAAATATTACCATACTCGTGAGTTGGTTGACAAGGATGTATGTAGTCAGTGTGTGGTTGACTCAAATTAATTTTGTGATGTACTTACGATTTTATATTCATTTTCCAACGTTTCCCACGAGGGCAGAAACCGAGGGACTTTCCTCAAAGGCGAAATATTAGTAAATACGCAGAAAGCGGAGAAAGTAAAAGTGAGCGGCGTAGTAGTAATAATAGTAGTAGAAAATGGGAATAGTAGTCTTGACAAATTGGTAGTATTGTTCTATAGTTAGAATTCAGAATCAGAATGAAAGTATACCTATAAAATAATATTCTGTACCGCCTGGGTAGCTTGAGCGCTTGACGCGCGTAGAAATAGAAATTTGTAAGATGTTTTTTAATGAGGAGTAGTCATTCCGTGCATGGCTCCGTCTCATTTTCTTCCTTGTCAGTCCATCGAATTCGAATTTCATTATTTTCAACATTCCTCCACCTTCCGTCCAGCCTTCCCATGACACACTGTGCCCGCCATATCCATATACGCTACACCATACCCTACCACACAGAGTCCCGGTCCCGGTCCCGGACCCGGTGCCGGTATCCCGCGTATCCGTCTATTTTCAAACATTCATTTTTCATTCCGGTCTGACTCTCTCTCTCTCTCTCACTCTCTCATTTCCCCTCCAGTTCATTATTAGCCCTAAAACTCAAATATATCTTCAATTTACGAAATTAGCTACGCTTTAAGTGGTGTGTTCTTGGGATAGTAATAGAAAAGGATATGTACTATCTGTACGTGCGCATTTTTGATTGTCTGTATAGCAAAAAAACACTTGCTAAATCGGGATCTAAATCTACTAGAGATATTCCATTTCGATCTCGAGTTCAACACGGAGTACTACTAAATTAACAGTTAGTACAAAGTAGCTGGAGAAAGGAGGTGGACGCGGTTTATTTTATCGTTAAAAGGTCCCGCCCACAGTCGACAGTGGCATAGTGTATTATTGAACGGGTATTTTTGTTGTATACATATGTATTTTTTAAGAAAGAAAAAGCCGCATTTAGTGTTCGTGTAGGCTAACTATGCACTAGAAATGACTTACCTACTCAAAATGTGGGAAGAATAAACAGTGTCCCATTAAATGTCTATGTTGCCATAATAATACACATTATATTCATATAAAATTTTAGTTTTCTTCTTAAGTTGTACAAATTCTATAAATTTCACTGTAATTTTGTTTTTGGAGGTGCAGACATATTTAAATCAAATTACCTTCTTTTAAATTCAGATAAATAAATTCCTGCTTTCGTTTTACGTCGCCTTCAGTTTAAATTCAAGCAATTACAGCAATAATACAGACCATCCTCCATCACCAATAATGGAGACAAAAAGCGTTTGCATCACTGAAGTATTGTGATTTTGGATCAGAAATTCTCAGAAATGTCATTTCATATCTCTTACCAGTTATTTTACTCTGAATTGCGCAAATTATTACATGTCATAATATAGGAGTCACATTCCTATTATTTATTTCTAAGCATCAAGATTCAAGAAAATCAACACTCAAAAATTCTTATATATATTCAAAAACTCTCAATTTATCTCATTTATCCTTTCAGGTGTCTCAACGCGTGAGTTGAGCAAAAACGCTTTATAATGAGCGTGTGCCAATCTTAAAAAATTCGAGGCACACGCTTCATTTTTTTCGTTTGAAATGTGGGCACATTTTAATACAGAAATAGAAAGCATAGATTTTTTTACTTTCACCAGAAGGCAGAACCAGAGCCAGAACCAAAACCAGGTACAACACTTCATTTTCGTATCTAACATTCATCCATTTCTCGATCCTTCAGAGTCGTGTCATCCTCATTCAATATTTTGAATGTTTATATTTCTGTGTGTAGGTATGTGATTTCAGAACCATAATTTAATAAATATTAGTATTTCAGTTCATCTCGCATGGTTACTGGTACCGGTACCGGTACCGGTATCGGTCCCGGTCCCGGGATGGTAGGCTACCGTCACTATCCACATCCAAGTCAATATCGATATCGATCTATATTATCTGTCTGTCTGTCTCGAGTGTCGGTGTCGGTGTATGTCTCTTGGCGTGGAGGTGAAATGAGAATAAATGCTCCTCACAGAACATGCCATTGCATTGCCATGTCATACGGAAAGGGTTCGACGAGCTATACATATATGATAGGATAAGAAGTAAGAATAAAAAAACAAGAGGAAGACAAAAGCCAATAGAATCTAATATCTGTGCTTCGAATCAATAATTCAATGACTACGCCATTATTTTACCATCATTTCCTCTAATAATGGAGGGATTGCTTACTCTGTAATTGTAAGCCAAAGCCCTAACAGTACCTAACTGTCAATGACACGAGAAAAACACAATTCAAATACAGAGCTGTATCCCTATTTCTTACACATTCTTACACCATTCCGATTCCTAGCTTAATTGTGAATCTGGATTTTGATTTCAATATGCGAGATAATGAATGACGGCAGTGTCAATGACATGCAATAATTTGCCTGCACTTTCATGGCATGTACCTACTTTTTGTGTCTGGCTTCACTGATACTATAGCAATAGCCAAGATGCCAGACAGAAATTTAAAAAAAATCTGAAACCTTCATTTTCATATAGTGCTTTCTCCGGTTGTACTTTCACCAAGACGGCGATAGAGAAAGTAAAGAAAGTAGAATTTGTATTTGAAAGTGAAATTGGGGGATTTTATTGGAATGGGGCTGACTGAGTGGATAGACTATACTAGTATATGAATAAGTATACACTATATTATAGAGTATGGGTATTTGATAAATATCAGTTTCTCCAGTCTGTAGACTATATAGACTTGACACAGAACCTCTTGGTGATATTTGAAGTGATGATGAAATTCAATTTCGGACCATAAAATGCCATTTTGATTTCACAATTGAGCTACGAGCTTCCGTAATGTGATTTACGCACAAAATTTTGTGACCGTGAAGCAAGTTCCGCTCCTAAAAGAATCCGAATCCGATTTTGATAGAGTTCCTCTCACGGCTATCACGTGGATCCTTTCCATATATTTACACACAGGGAGAGAGATGAAGGGAGGCAGTGTCTACTTTCCCCGTGGTTTTTCGTCCACACACGCAGAATTACATAATACATCAAAGGATATATGTCTGTGCGGATCGAATTGAATTTCAAAAAAAAATGAAATAGTAAGTTTATCGGGGAGGGTGGAGATCTTTCTTTGTGAGCTTCTATAGCTCACCTGAGCCTTGATGTAAGTAGGTTCATTGCTTTACTATTTATGTATACGAAATTACTATACAGATATATACAAAGTATTTCGCGTATATCTTCTAACAATAAGCTCATTTTAAAGCCAACTGTACTGTAGGCTAAATTGTTTAAACATTATGGGATTAATTTACTGCATTGCATTATTGTGGAATTTTACACTACTACTTAAGTTACCCGCAGTCCTGTCGGCAATTTTGGCAGTTTTTTTTATTGTATTTCCTAGCGTTTTTATTTTACTTTTAGCGATACATAATTTACTAATTTAAATTAGCCTAATTTATTTCCCTATCCATTTATTTCTACATGCAATGAAAATGCCTCTTATGGATTGATGGACTGAGAGTGTCATTAATCAAATTTAAAAAGCGTCATGTAGTCATGGGGAAACACCACTGCAATATAATGTTGATGTTGTTGATGTGATGGGAGTCAAATCCGATTGTAAAAATCTGTTAAAATGCGAGAGACGCCAACGCACCAAGTTTTGTTTGTAGTCCACAGACAGTCCAAACTGAAAGTTGATCGTTTCTCTTAGTCTGTCTCAATTTATGTACGGGCACCGGTACCGGTACCAGTACCGGCACCGTTACCGTGGCCATTACCATCACTGGTACTGGTATAGAAATCCGAGTCGAAACCCAAATTTAGATCACCACCAATAAGAGAAACAGGTAACTATTACTAGGACAATACAATATACAATACAGTAAAGCATTAAATTGTACATATAATCTGTATAGATAATAGAGGAAGTCTAGATTCTAGAATTGGTTTCGTTTTTCCTTCTTGGTTCTTTTGTGTGTGTGTGTGTGTGGAAAGTTATTTGTGCAGAGAAATCATAACATGAGTAATGTGCTCCATTAGTATTATTACACACAAGCCCAAGATAAAATGCTAATGCTCCTGCTCCTGCTACTCTCATAGTAATGGAAGGTTCCTGGCACTGGACCTATACCTATACAGAGCTTCCTCCTATTTCCCATATATAAGGGGAACACCTATAGGAAATGACATGAAAGACAGAGCAGCTCGGGAGCTGTAATAATGCATTGTAATGCCAGGCTCAGAAAACATTAATTTTGGTAATAAATAAAAATGAAAGGAGAATGATTGTGAAGAAATATGCGGATATATAGTCAAGACTCAAGACAGTTGATTTTAGGAAAAACAAATGGATGGATGGTGGATTTACTCGACAGAGTAAATCACCACCAGAACGAAGCCCTCAAACTAATCGTAAGTCAAACCAAACCAAACCAAATCGAACCAAATCGAAAACCAAATCAAACCAAACCAAACCGAACTCAACTCCCCAAACACACACACAACCGAAACCGAAACCAAACCAAAACCAAGCAACACCAAACACCAAACCCAAGTCACGTGGCCAAGTCAACAAAAAAATCTAAAAGAAAAAGGGAAATCATCAAACATGAGAAATCATGCACCGTCTCTCAGTGAGTCCGCTCCGTGACGTCTACCTACCCACGTCCACACATGAATTACAGGCACACGTACATGACAGAGCCATAACCATAGCTCTATGGTCTGGCCCTGGCCTGACTTCAACTTTTGCACACAGTGGCCAGGGCAAAGACATGCTAAAAAACCACAGCCAACAACATGACTAGTCAATAATAACGACCAACAGTGTATAGCATAGCTGACTTGTGTGGGTCTTTATATAGGCAAATAAATATACCTTAAGACGCCGTCGCAATTTCCAGTAATGAATCTCACGTACTGGAACTGGGACTGACTGAGAGTGAATTGCCGTTGCCCGGTGATTTGTGTCCAAGAGTATGACCATGTAATGGATGCATTTTTGACGGTTGTTTTCCCACTACTCACAGATTATTATTTACTATTGACTCGATCAGAAAATCACAAGTCAGACGTCAGACGTCTTACGAGCCTATAACTGATGATGTCCAACTTCGTCTTGGTCGTCGTCGTCGTTGCCCTTTGTAACAATCAGGTAATTTAATATTAGAAATTTATAAGGGCCTCCCTACTGCAGGTATTAAAACTCCGACTGTTGAACTGTACTCAATTAGAATTCTACATACCTTTACCCGCGATCATACAGTACAGTACAGGTGAGGAGACGCGGGGTCCCGACCGCGTCCTTCATCCTGGAGAATACATTATAAAAGGGGAGCGAGCGATGACAAGGACTCAAGAAACAGCACGGAGAAAGGCTGTGGTTCTGAGGAGGTGTGCAAATATAATTTTGTGCTGAGTGAAAGTTAAATTTGTGAATGTCATTCCCGTGAATACATGAATATTAGAGTTGTTAGCGTGGAGAAAGTAGAAAGTATATAGTCAAGTGTAGGAGCCATGAATATGTCAAAATGTATATTTCCCCTCCCTCACCTTCCTTCCTTCCCATGATTTATGGACATGAGAGCAGAGCCCTCAATTCTGAATTTTACAAATTTCACACCATCCTCCCTGTACATGTAGCTACTATACCTACCAACCTACCTAAGTACATACGACAAGGGAGACGGGGACCGGGACCGGGAGCGGGACGTACACACGCACAAGTTCAAAAGTTCCCTTTTCACAAGACACTCAAAATAGCTCAAGAAAATTTAAGCTCCTGCCCCGGTCCCGAGTATAGCAACTATGTAGAAAGATATGCCTATATACAAAAGCTTATCGCGTAATATATGAGCATAATAATATGTGACAGTCTGACTGAGCGACACTGTATATCAGAAGTATGCTTTAATATTTATGCATATGCAGCTAAAAAAAAATTGAAACCGAAAATGAAAACGATTATGTATGTACCCACCTCTGAGTATATATGAGCGACCTATTTAAATTTAAACTGCCTCTATGAATATATTATATGCAGAACAAATGGGATTATTAGTCTTACCTGGGATCCAATCATACGTCTTCGATTTAGATTAAACTGTGAGTGATGGTTCAAGGGAGAGTAGTCGAGCTTCCCTTTGGAGCCTTCATCTGTGGACAGAAAAAGATGAGAAAAAAAAATCATAAATGGTGTCAAGTATACTTATATATGCGTGCCGACTCCCGACCCCGACACTGCTACTTCCTTCTACAGTAGAAAGAAATATTTAGTAAAGCAGAAAAGAAACTTCTAGAAATACTTTTATGTATCGAATATTGCATCGCGTCACATTAACAAATCAGTACAATTTGTCCTGGGAATTCCGTAAATTTTGCCGTTAGTTATTTTTTTGGACATTCTAGTTCTGGTCTGGTTCTGGTTGTAATCGTGATTTCTTTTTAATTATTTACAGGTCAAAGTAAGAAACCAGGGCCAGATAATACGGCCAGCGCAGGCAGCCTCTGCTGCATAAATTTCCAAAAAACATGTAAATGGAACATTTTGCAGTTTTCAAAAGTATGTAAAAAAAAATATTTTGGCTTTTCAAAAACATGCAAAATAAAAATTTTTGTACATTTCAAAAAGATGGAAATAAAAAATTTAACACTTTTCTCAAAACATGTAAATAGAACATTTTGCACTTTTCTGAATCAAGTAAAAAGAACATTTTGCACTTTTCTAAAACATGTAAATACAACATTTTGCTTTTCCAAAAAAAAACCATCAATACCATCAAACATCAAAATGGTGGTTTTTGTATAGAAACGGATGGCTGCCTAAATGCAATTCCTTCGTCCGGCCCTAAAAGAAACACACAGAAGTCGTCGTCATGATCAAAGTCTTAAAAAATATTTATTTCATCGGTGGTTGGTGTTACAGTACTAAAAGGCTACGATAATGAGTGGTCCTACCCAAAAACCCCCCAAAAAAGAAGAAACAGATCCAAGTGTGTGTGGTTCTCAATTCGTATTGATTGGTTATTATTAGATCTATTAGGACAGGTGTGTGCCTGGACGCCCATTACTATGTACTGTTGCTATGTGGCTATTATTAGGCCGGCAGAAACTAGAAACTAGTGGGATATAATAGGGACCATCCAGACACGGACCGTAACAACTTTAACTGTAACAATAAAACAATAGGAGCTAAAATAGAAAATTGTTATTATTATCGTTCTTGTAATTTCCTAAAAGCATGGCTATAGCTACTTCACATGTGTGTGTACGGGATTCTAGAATTCACTATACTTATAAGTATAGTGGAAAGTAAAACAAAAAACAGTATAGTGAAGAGGTTGAACGTGTGAAGGAAGAACAACGTATTGATACTATTGACTCAAGCTGAACATAAATATTTTACTTGCTCTCCTCTACAAAAGTCCAAAATAGCCTTTCTCTTCAGATTCTACATCCACATTCTAGAAGTAAATGGGCGATGAGTAGATTTTTTGTCTGTCCATTTATTCAATGACATGAGCAGCGGAAAGCCGGTTCCGGTATCGGTACCGGTCCTGGTCCCGGTACTGGTCCCGGTACCGGTGCCACCGAGTTTTGCGAGTATACTCCCAATGTAGTTTTTTTGGCGAGTGGAAGCAGACGAGCGGATGAAGGAGATGCAGACAGAGAAGAAGTAGACATGCTGTCTAGTACCAGTACCTACACCACCTATACAGTGTGTCTACGATCCAGGGGGTACTGGGGTACGGAAAACTATTTGCACTATTATGTATATTGGAGAATCTAAGGTATTTTATTCGCACAAAGGCTAAATACGGATATCAGTAGAAAATTGTAGATACTTGTTGATGAAGAAAAATAAGCCATTCCTTATTTTGCAATATTAAAATATGCTACCAAATCATTTGAATAATTTAAAAATAATATTTTTGGAGCTTGCAGTTTTCAAAATAACACTATTGAAAAAAATTTGCGCTTTTTTAAAGTGCAAAATTTGGTTTTTGCACATTTGTGAATTTTCAAAAAAAAACATGATATTTGCAATTTTTTAAACATGAGAAACAAGAGACTTTAAGCTTTTGAAAGGTGATAAAGTTTAAGAATTGAAACTTTTTAAAGGTGCAAAATATCATTTATTTTGAATTTCTTGTAAGTACAAAACACAGCGATATTTAGCATTTTTTTTAAACTCGAAATAAGAGATTTGCAACACATAAAGTAGGAAAATATGTATTTCTTGTAAATCCAAAACACAATATTTACAATTTTTAAAACGTGCGAAACTGGAGATTTTAAAATTTTAAAATGTGTAAAATGTTTTTAGTTTGACACTGTGTAAGTGTAAAATATGATTTTAGCACTTTTTTTAAAAATCAAAACACGATATTTACCTTTTTTTGAACGTGCGAAAAAAGAAATTTTAAACTTTTGAAGAGTGGACACGTTTTTAATGTTGACACTTTTTAAAGGAGCAGCAAAATGTTTTTTTTGCATTTCTTGTAGGAACAAAAACCGATATGTACCTTCTTTTTAAAGATGCGAGACAAATGATTTTAAACTTTTGAGGGGTTATAGAATTTTATTTGAAACTAATTAAAAACCTTCACTATTGAAATTTTACAATTAAATATTGTTTTAGCACTAACGTTAACCTGGCTTCTTTCTACTCTTCAGACACAATCTATAGAACATAGGAAGTATAGACATACGTGAACAATTCTATGAATTTCATAATATTGCATTGAATGTGCATAAATGTGTGGGGATGACGTCAATGTCAATTTATTTCTTGAGCATAGCTACAAAGAATAACCCAAAAAATTCTTTGAGTCTCAGTTTTTTTGGGTCTTCAATCAAATGCTAGAAGGTTCTGAGGTTCTTGAACGTCTCCGCAGTATGTAAATCATTACAGTGTTATTGTGTACAAAGAAAAAGAGGAGAGGGATTCTCTTCCACAGTTCATTTTATATGTATCTTTCATATCCATTCATTTCATCCGAAAAACATACATTTAAAAAAAAAAACAACTTTTCTACTCCTCTTCTGATTTTATTGCCAGATTTGGATTTTGGTTTCATATGAATCAACAGAAATCTCAATGCACTTTATTCCTATATGTACCACCTCCATCCATATACGATATACCTACATGAAAAGTATTACTGAAGACCCAATTGAAAACCTTATAGAATTCACCTTACATCATTTTATACTGTTGACTGTACACAGTTTCTTAAATAACGCCATTCCCCAGTTTAGCTTTATCTCAAACATACGTATGTATGTACAATATACTAGAAATTTCTTATTTGTTTTTTTATAAAATTAAAAAAAAAAAAGTATTAGGAACATTTTTTAAACCTGTGTACTATTCTCTAAATTTATGAAAACTTAAAAAATACGCACAATGCTTTTTGCAAAATTACAAATATCACGATTACACAAGTTTATAAAATTCATAAATATTTTAATTGTGATTGTGAAATATACTTTTTAAGTTGTCGTTTCTGAAATCAAAATTGCTAGAAATACTTGCTTTTGAAAATTATCAAATATATTGTGACGATTGAATTTTTTTTTCAAAATTGCAAATAATTTTTTAAAAGTACTTTTTAAAATGTGAAAATGCTCCAAATTACTTGTTTTCAAAAAATGCAAAATATTTTAATACAGTGCTTTTTAAAATGTCAAAATGTTCTAAATCACATGTTTTTTAAAACCCAAAAATATTTTTAAAAAATACTTAAATTGTTAAAATGTTCCAAATTACATTTTTTCAAAAACTGCAAAATATTTTAATACAGAGCTTTTTAAAATGTCAAAATATTTTAAATCACATATGTTTTTTAAGACCCCAAAACATTTTAATTCAATGCTTTTAAAACGTCAAAATGTTCTAAATCACATGTTTTTAAAACTCCCAAATATTTTACCAAAATGCACAGTAAAAGTAAAACAAATAACTGTAATGGTCTTATTAAGTATTACTAGAAAACAAAATACCTGTATAATTTTCTACATTCAAAATTTTTAGACTCTGACGGTTCTTTAATAAAATGAATATAAATATGAGGAACTACTGGAGCTGTCGGATCTGTGTCTTCTCGAGATCTTGAGTTTAATACTGGGAAGCTCTATATTCCTATGTTGACTATTGACATAATATCTGCGTACACCTCAGTTTCCATTTGGATTTTGCTAAAATTGGAAATCGAAAAGGTATAGATAGAACGGAGACACCATTCACCGTTCCCTATCCATCTACCGCTTCGTCTATCTACCTACCTACCTACCTACCTTTCTAATCTCCTATCTGTCTCACTCGTTCCGTACATCCGTCTCGCTCACTACAAAAATCCAATACCTCAACATTCACTGGGACGGAAGAGTGGGAAGCGAAATCTGTCAGTATAGAAGCACACTACAGTTCCACGTAAGTTTTAATCCACACTCATTTTGACTTGGACCACAAATTTATACACTAATAATAAAAGTGAATCCAAGCAGAAATTTCACTACTTCTACTTAAATAATAATTTTAGAAATTCCTTACCAAATGATCTTGCCCTCGGATGAATCACATGATGAAGCTGTCCATGATGAGGACTTCGATGGTGCGCACAAGAACTTCCTGGATTCTCACACGAGTGAGCTGAAATAAAGAAAAAATCCACACTAAAATTAGCACACAAAAAAAATGATAACATTACTACAACATAGCTAATTATTTCCTATTTTTCCCAATAATTCTGTAACACTATATAGACTGGTAATAACTGAGGAACCGACGCCAAGAAAAATTGGGACATGTTTTGTTTTTCATAATATTTTTAGTTCTTAGCAAACCATCAATTCAGTATTCAGATTGTAGATTAGATAAAAATAATACAAAATAAAAAATATGCATAAATTATTATTAAAATTATCATTATTTTATTTTTATTTTTTTTAATTAATAACATCCAAATTCACTTTTACATTGGGAGCTTTTAATGTACCGATGCGGATGCCGATAGGTTTCACTTTCTATTTTATTGTGAGTGGTGGTGATGGTGTCAATAAAACTGTGTGTGGTCGAGCACACTACAAATTTCATGCCATGTTTCCAATTTGTAAATGCTTCTCACTCAATCAATAAATATGATGTGGTAAACATGTAGATTTTGATTATGATTTCCATTTCCCACGAACCAATACTGTGCTGATAACTGTGCGGCGTGCGGTGTATATAGGCATAGACCTGTTTAATGCAGTAGACAAAAATTGTACACTCGAGTAAGTGGCTAAGTTTTTGATATGTTTATTAATATTTATTATTAAATATTAATGGAATGGAACTATTACGGTGAACGGTATATGCGGTGTGAGTCAAATGGCAGGTGTGTAGATTAAATGGGGAAACCGTGCGGAAACTTGTGTGTGTGTGTGATAGATTGAAATTGAATAGAAATTAGGTTTGGATTTATGCAGTAGTTAGTTGAGACATACTTTTTGGGGTTGTAATATAGGTATAATCAATACTGATGGTACTCATAAAAGTAGCACATAGACGCATATAGACAGGCACCATATCTGAGCGGCATATTATGTATCAGTAAATATCAGGAGTACATAATTTTAACTTCCCGGTCAAAATTTCAAAAATTATCATTACATAGTAATTAACTAATAGTAAACCAACAGTAACAGGACACCAAGATAACACGCGGTTATCGTGTATTGAAAGAACGGTAAACTCAAGACTGTTGTAACTTGTAATCAGCACAAAATTAAAATTAAAAAATTAATTCAATTACAAATTATTGACTACATAACTTTTCACTTTAAAAACAATAATTAATAAAGTATTTATCGATTATGTGTAGACTCTTGCCAAAAGAATAAAAGCTAGACAGATTTTTAAAGGCAGTAGTGGCATTTGAGCGGGAGCTAGTGATCACCATTAGGGCAAGTCCTACTAATTAAATATTAGAAAATTAAATTATCTCAATCCTAAAAAACATGTAAATAGTACATTTTGGACTTTTCAAAAGCATGTAATTATAGCGTTGTGCACTTTTTTTAAACGTGCAAATTGAGCAATTTGTGTACTTTTCAGAAATGTGTAAATGGAACATTAAGCACTTTAAAAAAATGTAAATAGAACATTTTGGAATTTTCAAAACATGTAAATATAGCGTTGTGCACTTTTTTTAAACGTGCAAATTGAGCAATTTGTGTACTTTTCAGAAATGTGTAAATGGAACATTAAGCACTTTAAAAAAATGTAAATAGAACATTTTTCACACAAACTTTTGTAAACACTTTGGTAAATGTGCAGTCGAAATCGAATTACGTTAAAAATTTTTCATTTATATCCTTATGCACACTACACTTAAAAATTATAGACACTATACACTCTGTATATTAGTTAAAATTTTAAAATTGACACTTTCCACCCAAATTCCAGCTCGGCGTTTTACATGCTGTCGCAAATTATTGTAATAATTATTGAAGGTTTGGTTCAGTTAATGGTTAATTTATTGGGATTTGTAATTTGAAATACAATATAGTTATAGTTTTTTTCGTCGTTTTACTTTATTAATAAAAAAAATTAAACTAATCGTCAGTTCTTCAGTTTCAGTCACTTGCTCTCTGCTGCTGCACTGTACTGTGCATACGAGTCGTAGACTGTTCGAGTAATTTCATTATGAAGACTTTATTCCCTCATCATCATCACAATACTCAATACTTGACTCTGCCAATTAAAATACGTGTGAACTGTAGGAATAGGTGAGCTCTCAATCTGCATAGCTATAGAAGTACAGCGGTTATTACGACGGTAGTTGTAGTGTAGTTGTGGTTGTGGCAATTTTACCTTCATAACATTCCCATAGTACTGCCAATATGATACCATTATTACCCCATCGCTAACCCCATAGCCACTCACTGTTGTTTTTTTAATAAAATATTATTGTGATATTACACCCCGTTTGCCGTTTACTATATGAGTGCAGATGAGTGTTGCTGTCTGTGGTCGATGTCGATGTTGATATAGTTGTATTGTGGTAGAGATTGACTCTGACTGTGGACTGTACTAATATATACAAGACAGGGAAGGAAGCGCAATTATTTGAAGAAGATGAGGTTCAATTTTGTACATAATAACAGGGGCGGATCCAGAGGGGGTGGGCAAGATGGAAGTTGCCAATTCCAAAATGAATTTTTTAATATAGGTTAAGATGGTTTAGCTTGGCATTTAGACAAAGATACACATAGTAGGGTTCGCCCTAATGGTGATCGATTCCCTAGTGGTGATCAGTAGGAGCTGTTCAAATGATATTGCCTTTAAAAACATGTGCTACTGAGTGTAGGCAGTTGAGATTATTAGCTAGACAGATTTTTAAAGGCAGTAGCATTTGAACGGCGGCAACTGATCACCATTAGGGAACCGATCACCATTAGGGCAAGCACAACTAATTAAATAATAGAAAATTAAATTATCTTAATCCTAAAAGCATGCAAGTAGGACATTTTGGACTTTTCAAAAGCATGTAAATATAACGTTTTGCATTTTTTTAAAACTTGTAAATATAACGTTTTTCACTTTTTAAAAACGTGCAAATTGAACAATTTGTGCAATTTTCAAAAACGTTTAAATGGAACATTTAGCACTTTAAAAAAATGGAAATAGAACATTTTGCACTTTTAAAAAACTAGCAATTAATATTTTACGCATCTTTATCATGTAGTTCTTTTTTTGACATAGCTCATTTTGATTCTTTCCCCATATACGATATGCATTGCCCACCCCAGAAAACATTCCCAGATCCGCCCCTGCATAATAACATGATCATTTTTGAAGACAGTACAGATATCGCTACACTACACTGATAGTAGCCAAAGTAGATAGTTCCCTTCCCTCACACAGTCCCAACGTCCATGCTGCCAAATGCAAAGCGGTCATAAGCTAAAGCCCCATGAAATGGGTATTATGAAAGCTCTGTGGGATTTTGAATGCGTCAGGAAATGAAAGTGTGACTATATTATTATTATTATGGATCTCTGCTGTTCTCTGCCTCTTTGCGTCTCTCTGAGTGAGGGCAGATGAGAATAGTCTCAAAGGGTGAGCTACGAGATAGAAACTGAAGATGGAATTGGAATGTGTGGAGCATATGTACGGGGCCAGGGCAATTTATGAATGATCACCTCCTGTGATAATAATCCACCTTTGGCTCGTTAATTACATGGATAATGTTCCATCTTACCAAACAACTCTTTTCTCTATCCTTGATAATATTAATTATCCTCCCCTCTCATCTCTCTCTCTCTCTCTACCCTCACCCTCTCCCAGAATTCACGAATTTAAACAAGTCCAACGTTACACACGAAGATGAAGACCAAGACCAAGACGAAGACGACACGAAGAGATCAGAAGAAAATATGGTATGGTTCGTCGTCGTCTTCGTCGTCGTCGGTGTCCGTGTGTTGGTGGTAATGGCGATGTTCGAGTCGTGGATTCCATGCGAGTGCATCGTTTGCAGTGCATAGGAGTAGATCGTTATGCTTGTGAATATGAGAGCTGTTGTTGAGCTTATAAATTACAAATTTTGGTTTTCTCCGCAAACCTCATCATTATCTATTCACATTCCGACAAATCGATTCCCTAATTTACATTTATATTATTCAAATAACAGCTGACTGATTGATGAGCCTCACTTGGCGGTCAGACTCCTTTCCCCCTCATAAGTCGTGACTCTGTAAAAACTGATACATTTTTAAGTAGGTAGGTAGGTACGAATACGAATATTCAAAAGTTCAAGTAGAGACAATTTAAGTTTCAATTTTGATGATTTTGCTTTTGAAATAATGATTTAAATTTTTAAGAGTATATAGTTTGAATTTTAAAGTTGAACACTATATCCATTTTTAGCTAAAACTATTATCAACTATCTACCAAAATATTGAAACATGTCTTGAAAGAATGTAAATAGAACATTTTGCAACTTTCCAAAAAAAAGAAATTAGAACATTTTGCACCTTTTCAAAAACATGGAATTAGAACATTTTGCAATTTTTATAAAACATGGAATTAGAATATTTTGCACCTTTTGAAAAACATGGAATTAGAATATTTTGCACCTTTTCAAAAACATGGAATTAGAACATTTTGCAATTTTTATAAAACATGGAATTAGAATATTTTGCACCTTTTGAAAAACATGGAATTAGAATATTTTGCACCTTTTCAAAAACATGGAATTAGAACATTTTGCAATTTTTAAAAAACATGGCATTAGAATATTTTGCACCTTTTGAAAAACATGGAATTAGAATATTTTGCACCTTTTCAAAAACATGGAATTAGAACATTTTGCAATTTTTAAAAAACATGGAATTAGAATATTTTGCACCTTTTGAAAAACATGGAATTAGAATATTTTGCACCTTTTCAAAAACATGGAATTAGAATATTTTGCACCTTTTGAAAAACATGGAATTAGAATATTTTGCACCTTTTCAAAAACATGTAAATAGGACATTTTACGTTTTTAAAAAACTCGTAATTAACATTTTACCCATATGTTTCTCATTTTGTTTTTATGACATAGCTCATTTTGATTGATGCTTAAAATTAAAATGGATAATATGTTGAACACTGGTGAACGATATTAAAAATCTCAAATCTCTCTCTCTCTCTCTTCCTAATATAATCTAAAAAGTTTCAAAAATATCCCCAAAAAATTGTATAGCTGCTATTGCTTCCTCAAAACCAGAGTGGAAAACGACACCTGATGACCATAAATCATAGTGTTTTAATGTAATTCAATTCTCATATAATTTATAGCCCTTCTGTGCCTCTGTCCTTCTCACTATTTGACTTTCATTAAGTTGAGCAATTAATTTAATGTTTTGTTACCGCTCACACGTTCACCGTTCAACCATCAACCATCAACGTTCAACGTTCACCGTTTCCACAATATGTACCGTTCGTTCATAGGAGAGGCGGCAGACTTGTATTCTTTGTCTTGAGACTTGAATTGACTGGTCACTCATTAAATGACTAAATTATAACTCTCATTTGTACGTAGATTAGCTCATCCGTGTCGTTATTTTTTTAGAGACAAAAATGCCTTAACTTTTGAATGGAGATGTGTAGAACGACTGCACCAGCACCAGCACCAGGACCAGGACCAGTCCCGTCACTGTACCTCACACATCATGTATTTGACATACACTGCGTTTCTATGCAAACAATGACGGGCTACTTGACCAACTACTACAACTACTACTACTACTACTTCATTTCACATTGACGTCGCGGCAGAATAGAATCGTCAAGATTTACTCCAACACGCTCATCTTTGTTTGAAGTCGTGGGGGAGCAGTTCCGGTCAAGTCACAAATTACAAAAAAAAATTACAAATTACAATTAGAAATAAGGTGAACGTGATGTGAAACATAATAATAATAAACTTTCCATCTGAATTTTACAATTTACAAGAAAACATTTACTACGGCATATAGTGACTGTGTCAGGGAAAGAAGACACACACAAAATGAGCGTCTATATCAGAAAATCTTAATTTAATTGAGTGTTTTACTTGAGAATTTATGACTTGGGATGTTGGGTCAAAAATCCTTGCCAATGCTGCGCTGCAATGGTGGACTTGGACACCGCGGCGGTCACGGTGTCCACTTGCCTAATTGGACATGGTAAGTTCAGCTAAATATGCACGATGATCCTCTTGTCTCTCTGTGCTATTCAAGTGGGCAGCAGCAGGAAAGTAACCACCACCACCACCACCACCACCAACCACCACTAAGCAATATCCTAACCAATAACCAGCATAACGGCAGCGACTTTTTATTTTATTAAGTGTTTTAAGTACGTACATGATATATGGACATACCTACCCCCGTTCTTCTGTTAAGAGTTAAGGTAGACGTATATTTTTGTTTTTTGCACTTGAGCTAAAAGGGTATGTTTGTGTGTGTGTGTTTCTGTGGGTGCGTGCCGCCATGCTGACTGCTGACATTTTTATTTCAAACCCTAATAGAAAATAAAACAAAGATCACGATTTGTCGTGATTTACTGATCACAACTCGAATTTTAATTACTTATCATTATCTCCTCATCATTTTCCACATGTACATCTTTCTCCCTACTTCTCATTACCGCAAGCGTCTTCTTCGTCGTCGTCGTCGTCGTCGTCGTCGTCGTCGTAGTACTAATGGGATTGTGAGGTGAGATTATTATGAGAGATAAAAAAAATTGAGAGAAATTTCATATATTTGTCAACAACTGCCTCAGTCAGTTTCTTCTTTTTTTTCAATTTTCACATTTTTTGTTAAAATTTAAATTCAATTATTATTATTATATTTTTTCATTATTTACTTTTCAAGCTAAATTGTTTGGATTTTGGATTTTTTGATTGTGGATTTTTTTAAGGATATATTTGTTTTTATAAATTTCACATTCAATTCTCTGCCTGTCTGTGTGAATGATGTAAACTTGTTTCCCTTCCAAAGTGCTCACTTCTATTTAAGGTGGATAGATAAATGAAATGAAAATATGGGTTTAAATTATTATCAATTACTATTGCAGAATTACAGGATACATAGATATAGCGTTGTAGTTAGAGTGGGGCTATGGTGTAGTTTTTCTTATTGCAATTTTACACACACCATTTTAGGTCCTATAATTTCCTATGGAAGAATTTTTGAAAGTTTCCTTTTCAAACCTTTTTAAGGTCATTGCAGTATTTATTATAGGTATATCTGTATTTAGCGATAAGGCTTTTGGAAGTGCAGCATTTTTTGTATGTATTATTTTGTAGTAAAACTGCTGCGACTGCCGCAAACAAAAAACGGTTGAATTATAATAGATACTAATGTGCGATTAAATTAATTAATTAAATTAGCCTGTGTAAATAATTTAAATTTTTTAAAATTCAGATTTTAAAAAAATGAAAGATCAAAACTAAATCGAATTATTACAAAAATAGCTTACATCCAACACATTTTTTCTTTGATTTCCGTCGACGATATGCAAGGGCGATTGTAGTCTGGGTGCTGTCTGAGTATTGAGTGAATGAGGAACTGTCTCCACTTGATGTACTAAATCCAACATGAACTTCTACACTGTCTCCGTCACATTCACTCATTTTTTTTTTAATTTCTTTTAAAATCACGGAAACTTTTACTTTATTTAACCTTTTTTTTACACTGGCGACTGGCGCTAAAAAGACAAATATTCTTGACACAAATAGCCGTTGCTAATATTGAGCATGCTATATGGAAACCACAATGGCAAAAATTACCACTACAACCACTTAACACATGCTAAATTACAATACAAAAATAGGCTATATGCACTCAACTAAAACTACAACCAGTGTTGTATGCTGTATGGAAATAATAATGTAATTTATTCAAAACACAAATGTCACCCAATGTAGTAATTAAACTAATTAATCAGCTATATGGAAACTTTGAAAAAACCTTTTTGAGGACCACTTTAAAAAAAATGTAAAAAATCCACAGTGGATATTTGTGACTGCAGATTTGACTGTGAGCCGTTCCTTGACTTCCTTGAGTGTAACTAAAATCGAGCAAATTAAGGAAACATTGAATTGATCCTTCTTCTTACTTACATAGGTAATTTGTGGTCGTTTTCGTTTGTCGTTTTGGGTATAAAAGAAGACGAAGAAGAAAAACCAACGCAGATGTAATTGTAAATCTATATAGCCCAGAATGGAAATGGAGTTTTCTTAGACTGTCGCACAGTTGTTGCATAATTATTGTATACATACTCACTCGTCAGTCCTATGGCTTCTGGTGGCTCCGGCTCTCATTCTGTTTGTTGAGGGCTAATAATGTGACAGGAACAAAAGGGAAGGTACAAGAAATGCCTTTGTGAGACAGGTCATACAAAAGAGGGATTTCAAATAATGAAATTGAAAACACTTCCTCCTCCGCGTGATGATTCTTCAACTTGACTCTCAAGTACAAAACATACACAGGGCGAGATAATGAAATGCAATATGCCAAGTGAATTTATTGGAGCTTTCTCAGTTACTTTGTGTATATTGGTCTTTTGGCACTTTTGAGACAGATGTATATCTACACTGCAGAGATGTAGTGTGATGGTAATAATAGTAGGATGGGGAAACGCACTGCTGGTACTGGTACTGCTGTGGTGTGCTGTGCTGCGTTAACGTGCTCAATTGAAAATAAAACAATGCAAAATAATTTCTATTCCTAAATCCTATACATTCATTCACATTTACATAGGGACAGAAGGCATGTTTTATTTGACTTGGAATTCTCCTGTATCTACTATATTTTTAATCTATTAATGTAAATCAAGTTAAATAAACTTGAACCTTATCTTAATGTTGGGTGCACTCGGAACTTTGTATGTTCAATGACTAAATATACTACAAATTACAAAGATACGCTTCCATTATACTGGCTCATGCATCGTGAGTGAAGAACCAAAATGGTCCATGTCCAATTTAAGCAAGAAGTAAAATGAGCTATATCAAAATAAAACTGCATGAAATAGATAGGGAAAATATTAATTTCGAGTTTTTTTAAAAGTGCAAAATGTTATATTTACGTTTGTTTTAAAGTGCTAAATGTTCCATTTACACGTTTTTGGAAAGTGCACAAATTGTTTAATTTGTACGTTTTAAAAAAGTGCAAAACGTTATATTTATATGTTTAAAAAACGTTGGATGCGTACAATGTTAATTAAGTGTTTTTAAAAAGTGCAAATTGTTTTATTTGCATGTTTTTGAAATGTGCAAAATTTTCCATTTACATGTTTTTGAAAGTTGCAAAATATTTTATTTACATATTTTTGAAAGATGCAAACATTCCTATTTACATGTTTTTTGAACAGTATAAAATATTCTATTTACATGCTTTTAGGATCTTTTTCATATTTTAAAACTTTTTTGTAGATAGTGTATTTTGTCTTGAGCAAAAATTAGATATGGGAGCTCATTTTTTGGTTCTTCACTGAGGATATGAGTATTATATTACACGCGGTCTTATGTAAATACCTTTGTTCTTTTAAGAGCACTATAATACCTGTAATTACGCTTACGTATTTTCAAGCGTTAAAATTAAAATCATCTTAATTCGTGGAAAACATTTGAAAAGCCCAACGCAATTTCCCTTCAAAATAATATAAATGCATTAAAACGCCAAAAATATTTTGCACCAGTACCAGTACCAGTACCAGTAGCTTGACGCAAGAAAGTGTTGACCTCACAAGAAATTTAAAAACATCACTTCAAGTTCAACGCTTCCAACTTGCTCCTTCTGTTTTTTGCTATTAATTAGCAACGGACGAAATCGAAATCAAAATCGACATCAAAATTTGGCATCCACAACGAGACAGCAACAACCACGATGGGAATAATGGCTAGGGGGGGGGGAGGGCGAAGGTATCACATTAGCATTAGACAGTATAGTAAAAGATTAAACATTCAAACATTTCGTTTGCCTTTTTTTTCTGTTGTTATTTTGGTACAAACTTGCTTCAGACTGGGGACATTAGAATGTAGAATAGACAGATTTGAATGACTGAGGAAGTTGAACTGAGGCTAACTACTACAAAAATTGTGACTTCTTTGAAGAGTCCATTAACTGAAGAATCTCACAGTTGGAGCTGCATTATGAAACTATGGAGTCAAACTAGAGCATAGAGAGAGAGACGACGTACGAATTACGAATCACGAATACGACTCACTACGGCAGTCAGCATCGTCACCGTCACCGTCACCATCACCGTGGCACTCCCGGCACCTGGCCTCCCAGTCCCCATTCACAATTGTTTCAGTCCTACACTGTTTGTCAACTAATGGGAGTGATTAGCCCTGGGAACGAATTCAGATGCTACTACCAGTTCAGCTCAGGCAACGGAAATAAGACGGCAATAGCAATAGCAAGAGCTTTGTAGCATTAACCATAGCCATATCGTCTGTAAAGAACCAAAATGACCCATATCCAATTTAAGCTCCAATCAAACTGTGCTATGTCATAAAAAAAATGAGAAACATGCGTAAAATTTTAATTATGAATTTTTAAAAAGTGTCAAATGTTTTATTTACATGTTTTTGAAACGTGTAAAATGTTCTATTTACATGCTTTTGAAAAGTGTAAAATATTCTATTTACATGCTTTTGAAAAGTGTAAAATATTCTATTTACATGTTTTTGAAACGTGCTAAATGTTCTATTTACATGTTTTTGAAAAGTGTAAAATGTTCTATTTACATGCTTTTGAAAAGTGTAAAATATTCTATTTACATGTTTTTGAAAAGTGTAAAATGTACTATTTACTTGTTTTGAAAAGTGTAAAATGTTCTATTTACATGTTTTTGAAAAGTGTCAAATGTTTTATTTACATGTTTTTGAAACGTGTAAAATGTTCTATTTACATGCTTTTGAAAAGTGTAAAATATTCTATTTACATGCTTTTGAAAAGTGTAAAATATTCTATTTACATGTTTTTGAAACGTGCTAAATGTTCTATTTACATGTTTTTGAAAAGTGTAAAATGTTCTATTTACATGTTTTTGAAAAGTGTAAAATGTTCTATTTACATGTTTTTGAAAAGTGTAAAATGTTCTATTTACATGTTTTTGAAAAGTGTAAAATGTTCTATTTACATGTTTTTGAAAAGTGTAAAATGTTCTATTTACATGTTTTTGAAAAGTGTAAAATGTTCTATTTACATGTTTTTGAAAAGTGTAAAATGTTCTATTTACATGTTTTTGAAAAGTGTAAAATGTTCTATTTACATGTTTTTGAAAAGTGTAAAATGTTCTATTTACATGTTTTTGAAAAGTGCAAAAGATTCTATTTAAATACTTTCAAGACATGTTTCAATATGTTTGTAGATAGTGGATATTGTTTTCAGCCACAAATGGATACGGGTCATTTTTGTTCTTCATTGACGAAATGAATCATCTGCCGGCCTATATACCTTGTCTATACTCTGTATCGTGTACAATGTACAAGAGAGGAGCAGAAGGAGCGTCGCATAGAGATGACAATAGAATTGAAATCTCATGTAATTATAATCTCTTCCTCGTTTTCCTCGTTTCTACACATCCTTTTCCTCAGCTTAGCTTTTTTTCCCATTTCTTTAGAAATTGTGTGTGTGTGTCTGCTTGTGCGTCGATTGTCGATCGTTTTCCTCTACAATACACAGAGACATAATCGTCATCTAAACATTGACAGGGACAGGATGGCTTGGCTATTAATGCTCTGGATTTACATATATATATATCAGGGACTGGAATTACATTACAGAGAAACGTACCTAAGCGTAATAGGCTGTACGTGGTAATTTGGTAATGGGACTGGTAATGGTAAGTCATCAGATCAGAGTTGGTTGTACGGACCACAATAGGAATAGTGTCTTGTCTATATATGTACATACAACTCTTTTTGATGAGGATAATAGTTGAGGACGTGAGTGCAGAGAAAAGGTGGACGTCTCTACGAATTCTAAATCTACTAAATTACGCTTCTTATTTCTAATGTTTTTGCCCGGCCCGACCATCTAATATGGCTATAGCTATATATATATATATATACTGCCGTAGAGTGTAGAGTGTAGAGAATAATAGAAAAGAAGTTGTTGCCCAATTTAGACTGTATACAACTTCTCACGTTCACACACACACAACTTGCTTGGAGAATTAGATATAAAGTATATACCTTCGTTTTTTTTTATAGTATCAATCTTATTTTATATCAAATCTTCCACAAATTGTAAAGTCAAAGTCAAAGCCAAAAAGACGAGAGGAATGGCGAGAAAAAAAAAGTCAAGCAGGAAATAGGTAGTTTCAAATGATTCATTTTTTTCTATGTGTGTGTATGTGGATATTTTGAGAGTTTTTGGTTTTTGGTTTTGGGGGTTGTGATTTGTCTTGTGTGTGCTTCATCTATTGAGCGGAAGTCGAGTGTGAACAGGAGTACATAGTGCAGTGTACACGTTTTCAAACAGACATAATCACGTAGGTCTGTCTTCGCATCTCTCTCGCTTTCATTTGAAATTTTATTTTATGTCGATTACTTTACTTTACAACAACAACAACAACAACAACAACAACATGACCGTGTCCGTCTCCGTCTCCGTCTCCGTCCTGAATGAAAGAGTTAATACACTTTACTTAAGTTCTGTGCAAGAGGTCTAATCTATTATAATAAATTCTAATTGAAATCCTCACACAATTGAGTTCCTTTTATAATATTTTATTATTAGCCGCCCATTTACACACAAAATTCCCCCATTAGATTCCACAATGCTGAAAGGCTCCTCTGAATTGTGATTTCCTGTCCTATTCACATTTTGTACTTTTGTATGTTGAATTTTGTAAACAAACAAAGCTGCTCCGGGTCTGGTATATTCTACATAATGTATTATGCTGATTTATATCCAGATCAAAAGTGGCAATATTTTATAGCTTACAAAATTATATACAACAATAAAGGCCATTAGAAGCCCATGTGACGTGTTTATCCTTGATTCTGTAGGATTTAAAGGGCTACGGCTACGCTCAAGATTTTCATAATCACTCTAATTGCCCTATATATTATGACCCTATACCAAAAGAAATAAAAATAGAGATCAAGGAAATCATATAGCATCATGGTCATCATCATGTGAAAACTGCAGAAAAAAAAGAAAAGGAAAATCGCCTAAAAATTCGAAACAATTTTTTTTAAATGGCCCACTAAATTCTTTGAACTCTCCCTGAGGAAATTTTCTCACCTTCTTCTCTTGTATTTGTAGTTAGCATATTATATAGTGTGTGGATTTGATTTGAATTTTTTGGGGAAAAGTGAGTACAAGACTAAAAAGAGTAGGGGTCAAAGGACAGGTTGACCTTATGATGGTTGATGGTGGTATAAAAAATCAAAACAAGTCAACTTGATAATATGTAAGTTGACTACTGTGATATCTATATCTTTCATGTAACGGTATTTCAGTATTTTTCACTTGTTTATGATTGGGATTATTGTAAGTCTGCAGTCCGTACTATGCGGTTATCTCGTCTTGAGTTTGAGTGAACAGCTGAGTCCTGACTGAATCTTCTAAATCTGTAAAGCTTTAGATGATACATTTCGGAATTTCTTTTGGCGGGGGCGTGGCTATGCGGCTAAGGCTACAGTTTAGAACCCAGTGGAAATGCTACTAATTATCTACTATTCTTCTTTCTTTTCTAAACTCTCCTTTTAAATGGATGCGTGAGGAAGTTTTTAGAAATTTGTGAAGATTTAATATTTCCACTCACAATCTTGAGACTTGGATCTTGAATTTGTGGGTCTTATGAAGTTGTAATTGACTAATTCGTTACAGATATGGTTCACATTTTATCTATAAGGCGTCTAGGCCTAAGAAACGTCTCTGATTTTTGTTTTATTTTTTGTGATTTTGTTTTGTATATAGGGATGAATGGGGAACTAGATGATGTGCGTGATTAAAAAATTGAAACTATTTTTGAAAAAATTAATAAACTAATTATATGACCAATTTTTTTATAAGTGTAATTTTAATATGGTTTAATAAGTATATTTAAATATTTAATATTTAAATTTCAATTCAAAAAAGGTTGTCACTGCACTGTAAGTAAATGATTAGAAATCAAATTATTGGTAACGTTAGTTCCCTGGTTAGTTCCTAGGTTATTGGAATCTCAGCTGACTTTTGCCATCTCAACTATTTCTTCGTACCTTTCTAATAACAGTAGGTACACACTCAAGTATGAGTGTAAACTATAATGCATTGTATAGAATGCGTGCTCGTAAGTTATATGTACGTACATGACAGGTTACAGCTCTCGAAATTGGAAACACATGGAGATGGATCCCTAACCTCAGATCACCCAATCATGAAGTAGCAGAGTAGTAGTTGTAGGTATAGTAGAGATCATATGAAGGTTCTCGACTTGTAATCTTGTAATGATTTTAATCTGTCTCTTCCTCTATACAGATATTTGCCTATCCCCACCACGTTTTGTCTGTTTTTTTTTAAATTCCCACTTTATTTCACAATTCGTGCTTCTCGATTTTTGTGTCTTTTTTAACTTGAACTCTGTTTCTGTATATATCTGCGTTCCACACGTTCATCCTCTACACAGAATTTTACTAAAACATTGAAACGACCAACTTGAAGTCGAAATCAAAATCGAAGTCGAGAAGGAAACTTTAACATTATTTGGTGCATAAATGAGGCAAATTCCCGCTCAACTACAACAGAACAGGACACTACCCCGCACCAAGGTAATTATTTAGGTGCGGGGTAGTGCCTTTAAATGTGTACTGCACACCATTTCGTCTGTAAAGAACCAAAATGACACATATCCGTTTTTAGCTAAAACTAATATCAACTAACTACACAAATATTCAAATATGTTGTGAGAGCATTTAAATAGAACATTGGTCACTTTTCAAAAATATGTAAATACAACATTTTACACTTTTCAAATACATGGAATTAGAACATTTTGCACATTTTTGTAATCATGGAATTAGAACCTTTTGCACGTTTTTGTGAACATGGAATTAGAGCATTTGGCACCTTTTAAAAAACATGGAATTGGAACATTTTGCACCTTTTAAAAAACATGGAATTGGAACATTTTGCACATTTTCGAAAACAGTTAAATAGAACATTTTACGCTTTTCAAAAACTCCCAATGAACATTTTACGCATGTTTTTCATTTTGTTTTTATGACATAGCTCATTTTGATTGTAGCTTAAATTGGATATGGGTCATTTTGGTTCTTCACAGACGATTTGTAGATTTGATATAATTATACCCCAGCGATGGTGATGACGCCACGTTCTCGTAATCTAATGGAAGCGGACGTAGAAAAGAAGGTAAATCACATGTTTTTATTGTTACAGATCAACATCCAATCCCCATATTTGCTATTCTAATTCTAGCAGACATCACAATACAACAATAAGAGCTCTACAGCCAACAACAGGAAAGAACAAACACAAAATAAGTCTCTCTAGAATGTAAACCTTAAATTAAAATTAGGCTCAAAGACAAACTCTCACACGAAGATAAAGCCCACACAAGCGAAAGTAATCATGTCAATACGTCAAATGTCCAATGTCCAGTGTCCAAAAATGACGACTGCGATCCTAATCTTGACATGGGACATGGACGAGAACAGACGATAGGCATGAAGAATTATCTTCTGCAGTTCCGCATAAATCACAATAGCAATAAGAAGACAAGGGAACGGACAGGGAAGTCTACTCCAAAATCCAATCCAAATTATGAATGAAACTAATAAATGTCATAATCAAAATTCACAACACACACACACAATAATAAAAAATGAAGCCTCAGTAGTCAAAACTCAAGAGGATGTTGTTGACGTGGTGGAGCGTCGACAACATTGCGTTGGCGTGCATCCCATGTGCTGTATCCTTTTTACTCATTCGCTGTCATTCTATCCATATACAGTGTGCTATATGTCCATAAGTATTTATATGAGGCCCTATCTGCTATGTAATAAATGTGTAAAAATATGTAATACAATCATTTCAAGATTTATTGTTCTGCCAGACTCCACCAAGATTCTCTCTCTCTGTTTAAGTAGAACTCTGCGTGGACTGTACAGACAACTGAAAGAATAAATAAAAAAAAACGACAGCCTAAACATGATTATGATAAAGAAGAGCAAGATCACAGCTTGGGTTCAATAAAAAAAGTGTAATTGCCAATTCCCTATTTCACTCCCAATGATGTACATGATGGGATATGGGATACTTACACATTATTTGCGGGAGTAGTATCAGAATCAGAAATCACGCACGCGTGTCTTTCACAGAACAGAGTCTCTTCTCCCAATCTCATTTCTCAATACCTAATAAATGTGGGCAACATATCGTCTGTGAAGAACCAAAATGACCCATTTCCAATTAATTTTGTCAATCAAAATGAGCTGTGGCATAAAAACAAAATAAGAACTTGCGTAAAATGTTAATTAGGAGTTTTTGAAAAGTGTCAAATTATCTTTTTTCATGGTGTTAGAAAGTGTAAAATGTCATATATGCATGATTTTGAAAAATGTAAATTTTTCTATTTATATAGTTTTTAAAAACTTGTAAAATGTTCTATTTACATATTTTTTAAAAGGTGCAAAATTTTTTAATTACATGCGTTTGAAAAGGTGCAAAATTTTCTAATTCCATGTTTTTGAAAAGGTGAAAAATGTTCCAATTCTATGTTTTCGAAAAGGTGCAAAATGCTATACTTGAATGCTGTCAAGACATATTTGAATATTTGTGTAGAGTTGATATTGTTTTTAGCTAAAAATGGAAATGGGTGATTTTGGTTCTTCGCTGACGATATGTAGCTACATGGGAACTGATAGATGACTATATGCATTTGTATCAGGATTCAAGATTGAATTGACGAAGGTGGATCTGGTTCTGCTGGTACTGGTGCTGGTGCTGGTACTGGATGTGGAAGCAAACAGAGATAATGGATGAGTTCTTAAATACAGAAAGTCGTTAATCAACTTGGTACTATCAACTATGGGATGAGGATAACATGTAAAGCTGGTCGCTGGTCTCTCTGCCTTTTAGTGCGATTAGAGTGCAGTGCATCTCCATACATCTCCTATGGGATCTGTGCTGTGTGTGCGTGTGTGTAATAATGTGTGGACTCGTACAGCGCTCTCCTTTCCAATTTTAAGCACCGGCCCATCATGGAAAGGTACCTAAGTAAGATCGTAGAGGCACAGGGCCGGAGGAAGGAATTGGTTTTAGGCAGCAATTTGTTTCCATACAAAAACCACCATTTTGATTTTATTAATGGTTTTCTTTGGTAAACAAAAATGTTGTATTTACATGTTTTAGAAAAGTGAAAAATGTTTTTTGTACTTGATTCAGAAAAGTGCTCAATGTTCTATTTACATGTTTTAAAAGTGGAAAATGTTTTATTTCCATGTTTTTGAAATGTGAGAAAAAATTTATTTGCATGTTTTTGAAACGTGAGAAAAAATTTATTTGCATGTTTTTGAAATGTACAAAATAATTTATTTGCATTGTTTTGAAATGTACAAAATAATTTATTTGCATTGTTTTGAAAAGTGTAAAATATTTTATTTGCATTGTTTTGAAAAGTGTAAAATCTTCAATTTTACCCCGCTGCCTGCGCTCGCCGCATTATCCTGCCCTGTAGAGGCATTAGTACAGTGTGTAAAGATGGGCTGTGGCTGCGACTGCAGTGTGTAGGATAAGATGTACTGTAACTGTACAAGACGTCAACAGCATCTTAAGGTAAACACGAGACTGCCCATAGTAGGTACCCACTAATCTAATGTAGGTAGGTACATATTATGTAGAGAGATGCAAAGTTGAAATGTTGAAATGCATAGGAGTATGGGACTAAACCCCTGCCTGCCAGTACCAGTACCAGTGCCAGTCCCAGACCCTTTTGTACTGTAAGACTGATATGTTGATTTTGATTGTCAAAGATGTGGTTCTGGTTTGACTATTTATTAGTTAGTTCAGTTCTAGCTTTTTTTCTTCTTCCTCTCCCCTATAATCCTTCATGCGCTTCATGTTCACAGCTCCTCTACCTCATGTACCTGGCCATGTAATGAGGATGGAGATAGAGACAATTTACAATTTATGGCATGATGAATCGGCAATCGATCACTGGGTTAAACTTGTACTTTGTAATCGTTCCGTTACGAGCCATTATCAATTCCAACTCCAATTTGAAAAAAAAATATATAACATTCTACATACATCGTTCCTCAATTCTCTCAATCTCAGAACATCACCTGCTGTTGGGATGCTCATAAATTGAATGACTTGTTAATTTCTGCCAGTGCAGTCGTTGATTGTATGTGCTTGTACTATACCTATACCCATACCTCATTTCTACAACCTGTAACCTTTGATTTCTTTTTAAATTTGACTAAATTTCCTAATTCAAACACACAGTTAAAAAGGTACTATATATGCAGTAGTTCCTACTACAGACGTCCCATGAGCTTGTTTTATTTTTTGCAATTTGCAAATTTGCAATAAACATTCCACAAAAGATCCATATCAACTATATCAAGGAGCAGAAAACGGATTAAAATGGACTGCACAATTGGCCATAAGAATTTATGGGAAGTTGGAAATTGGAAATTAGCAATTGGATGATCTCACACACAGTATTTCATATTATATTAGCTGCATCTATCAGTATGTGATTGAGCTGTATGTAATTGTGTAATAGAAAATATAGGAAAAGAGGGACCAGGTCCTATGACCTATGGTATAGGCCAACATCCTGGTTCCACTTTCTTAGGATTAGTGTATATGTATCGTCCTCCAAGTCAAATGAAGATTGTGAGGTAAGTTACAATATTGCAAAAGGGTAAAAAAAAATGTCTGTATTTTAGACGGAATTAAAGAGGGGTCGTGTGTGCGTGTGATTTTGTTAAGGTGTTTTTTTTCTAGATTGCAATATTGGTAGAAACCGTGGCAGTTTAATGGTAGTCATGGTAGAATGTATTAAAAAAAAGCATGAGCATGAGTTACGAGGGACGAGGGACGATTGACGATTTACGATAATCTTTTTCCTATTATAGAAATCCGTACATTGTACATGCTGCCTAACTGTAGGTAACAAGGAGAGGTGGAGATACTAAAACTAAGTGTAGGTACATTACGGCTACGGCTACGGCTACGGCAGACCTATTGTTGTGCGTATCATTATTTAAAGGAGAGCCAGAACCAGAGCCAGAACCAGAACCGGCTGATATAGGATAGAGATGAAGATGATAGATGAAACTATATAAGAACTAATCACGTAAGACTTGAACTGGATTTCGATCAAAATCAAAATTCACCTCCACCTTTTTCAAAACAAAGACCATATCGTCTGTGAAGAACCAAAATAACCTATTTCCAATTTACGGTAGAATCAAAATGAGCTATGTCATAAAAACCAAATGAAAAACATGCGTAAAATGATAATTAAGAGTCATTGAAATGAGTAAATTGTTTAATTTTCATGTTTTTGAAAAGAGAAAAATGTTATATTTACGTTTTTTAAAAGTGCAAAATGTTTTATTTCCATGTTTTTGAAAAGTGCAAAATGTTTTATTTCCATGTTTTTGAAAAGTGTAAAATGTTTTATTTCCATGTTTTCGAAAAGTGCAAAATGTTTTATTTTCATTGTTTTGAAAAGTTCAAATTGTTGTATTTACATATTTTTTAAAAACGCAAAATGGTCTATTTAAATACTTTCAAGGCACATTTGAATATTTTTTTAGATAGTACAAATTGTTTTTAGCTCCAAATGGAAATGGGTCGTTTTGGTTCTTCACAGACGATATTATAAATATCATTATCATAGATACATCCTCCATTCAGTCCTCCGTTAACTCTCCTATGTTGGAAGGTGTAATTTGTGATTTACTCATTTCCTAATATTGATCCTTACACATACATTACTATGCACTGCTCCCTGTCCATGTAATTTCCGTCTTGTAAACCACATGCTACAACCTACAACCAGAGAAACAAAGCCAGGCACAACAACAAGCAACAAAGAAACGGACAAAAAGTTGGCCGTATTTGTTTTTGATTTTTTTTATATACGAGACAGTACATGGACTGATGCGATGCCTTTACATGACTCTGTGAGGACCACATGGGGATCAATGACTAACTACAATGCCAAATACAAAATACAAACTAAGCATGTACGAAGAGCCACGACAAGATAGCGGAAGACGCCGAAACGGCATAACGTCATATTATGCCATAAAAGGGAAGACACGAACCACCAACTAGGAACTACAAATCATCATCTCCTTCCATCCCATGATCCAATTCCAATAACATCCCATTACAAAATTCCACAAGATAAACTTAACATTTGGGAGGACGCAGAGACGGACAGAATTTGTAAAGGGAGTCAGAATTATTTTATTATGTAGCCTGATGGTAATGGCTAATGGGAGTCATGTCAGTAGTGATTACATATATAGAATTTTCCAAATGGGCCAATCCGTTGAATCCGTGACAGTCAGGACCGGGCCGGTACCGGTACCGGTACCGGTAGTCGGTTTCGACAAAAATAAAAATGACCATTTTTCATGATGAGTCTGCTCTAGTCTTTGTAGTACTGTGCTACCACAACTTGTTCTACAGCTCTCGTTGTTCCTTATTGCTCCGTAATAATAATAATATGTTCTCTCACGATTATGTAAAACTTACGGTTAGTTATTATCTTTGATATTGGTCTTTAATATTTATTGGAATTTATTAAATTGCAAAGTCGTGAGGGAAGATGGACCCATATTTTGGCTCTTCCAAACGACTATGTATAGCGTTTTAAAAAATTCAATTTTCGATGACTTCCCTTCTTGTTTGACAATTATTATTATTGCAGTCATTCATATACCTATAGGATATCCTACCCCGCACCTAGTCAAAAAAAAGGTGCGGGGTAGGAAAAAGGTACATATTGTCTGTAAAGAACCAAAATGACCCATATCCAACTTAAGCTACAATCAAAATGAGCTGTCATAAAAACAACACAAAAAAAAACTGAGAAACTTGCGTAAATGGTAATTAGGAGTTTTTGAAAAACGTAATATGTTCTATTTTCATGTTTTTTAACAATATAAAATGTCATATTTACATGTTTTTGAAAAAGTTCAAAATGTTCTAATTCCATGTTTTTGAAAATGTGCAAAAATTTGTAGTTCCATGTTTTTGAAAAGGTGCAAAATGTTCCAATTCCGTGTTTTTAAAAAGGTGCAAAATGTTCTAACTCCATGTTTTTGAAAAGTGCAAACTGTTTCATTTAAATGGTCTCAAGGCATATTTGAATATTTTCGTAGATAGTTGATATTGTTTTTAGCTTGAAAAATGGAAATGGGCCATTTTGGTTCTTCACAGACGATATATGTATATAGTGTTAATTAAAACGCAACGTAGAGGATATTTATTCAGAAGAACCAGATAAAAGCAGTAGCCATCCACTAAGCTGCATACCGAATGGTCGCTAATGATTTGAATTCCCAAATTCATAGTCGGAATAATAAATTATAAACTCAATGTAATAATAACAACTGCCATCAGAGCAGGAGAACAATTCTGTCCTCCGTTTGTCGATACATTTAAAACAAAACACTCCAGTAAAAACCAATGGAAAAATGATCGTAAAAATGCTTCAAATAAAATCAACCTTTTCATAACAAAGTGGCCGACTATACTTTGGTGAGCATGTACTGGGGAGTAGTAGCAAGGAATCTTTCCATATTACAACCCTTGACTAGATTTGGAGTGGAAAAATGAAATACGTAACAAGACTACTACTTACTACTATCTCTCTATTATTATAACTTGTTGTCTTGTCTCCTTCGCTCTGTTTTCTTCTCTCTCCTGCTCATGATGAGACACTGTACTTGAGGTCGGGGTCAGGGTGAGGAGGACAAAAGGATGAGAATGTGGGTGAATGAACTATGAGATTTTATTTTTATTACCTACTCCACTATATGTATTGACTATATACCGAACTGCTCGAGCTCTGACTGAGCATGAACACACTAATTTCAAGCTAAACATTTGGGAGGATGAGCCTCATTAGTTTTAGTTTCTTCTTGGAATGTTATTATTATTTTGTATATATATATCGTCTGTGAAGAACCAAAATGACCCATATCCAATTTAAACTAGAATCAAAATGAGCTATGTCATAAATACAAAATGAGAAACATGCGTCAAATGTTAATTACGAGTTTTTTAAAAGTGCAAAATGTTCTATTTTCATGTTTTTGAAAAGGTGCAAAATGTTTTAATTCCATGTTTTTGAAAAGGTGCAAAATTTTCTAATTCCATGTTTTTGAAAATTGCAAATTGTTCTAATTCCATGTTTGAAAGTTGCAAAATATTCGATTTACATGTTTTATAAAAAAGTTCAAAATGTTCTATTTGCGTATTTTTGAAAAGTGCAAAATATTCTATTTACTTGTTTTTGGAAAAATGCACAAGGTTCTATTTACATGCTTTCACAAACATGATATTTAAATTTGTTTTGTAAATAGTGCATTTGGTTTTTAGCTAAAAATGGATATGGGTCATTTTGGTTCTTCACAGACGATATATCTGCATCATGACTATTATTTTGATTTTTCATACAGACAGTTGCAGTTGCAATTATTATTTAGTATTTGTAACTAGAACTATTGTTAAGAAAAGACTGAGAAAATTCATGATTGATTGATTGCTACCTCCTACTACTACTACTACTACTACTACTACTACTACTACTACTATTATTATTATTGTTATTATTACAAAAATACGAATTTATGTACCAGGAAACTATGTACAACTAGACAACGGAACATTGTGTGTATCTATATGTCTGACTTCATGATTGTGAGTGAAAACAACAGTTACGTCTGGACTTTAAAAACTTACTCTATCATTTTTTTTTCCCTCCTGCAATCTCCAATATTTTATTTCCCTCCTGACCGATTTAGATTACACATTGAGATATACAGATGAATCAAAACTCCATCCTCAGTCAGCCATATACTGACTAATGTAATACCGCAGAGGAGAGTCCAGACCGCATAGCCATATAGCGTAATGTTTAAGTAATATCTCTTGTAGTTTTAAATCAGAAATACTGTAATAGTACATAATCTAAACTTGTTTTTCTTTGCGTAGATTTTTTTCTTCTTCTTTTGTTGTGTGTATTAGATGAACGTAAAATTTCTAAAACACTTTTTTTTTGGCTTTATTGGCTTTTGCTTTGGCACATATTCCATGGATCGCTCAGCTGACTTTATTCGGCAGACATACCACTTTTTTATAATCTCACTCTAAAGTTGTGTAGTTTTAAAGTTATGGGAATATTATAGTTGGCATGGATTTTTTTTTTCAAGAGAAACTGTTATTATTACTGCCAGTCTAAACAAGGAACGAAGGTACAAGTACAAGAGCTCAGGGCCGGATAATGCGGCCAGCGCAGGCAGCCCCCGCTGCCTGAATTTTCAAAAAATATTTAAATGGAACATTTTGCAGTTTTCAAAAGTATGTAAAAAAGAATATTTTGAATTTTCAAAAACATTCAAGTAAAAAGTTTTGTACGTTTTAAAAATATGCAAAATGAAACATTTAACACTTTTCAAAAAACTGGTAAATAGAACATTTTGGAATTTTCAAAAGTATGTAAAAAGAATATTGAGACCTTTCAAAAACATGCAAATTAAATTTTTTGTACATTTCAAAATCATGCAAAATAAAACATTTTCCATTTTTCTCAAAACATGTAAACTGAACGTTGAGCACTTTTCTGAATCAAGTAAAAAGAACATTTTAAACTTTTCAAAAACATGTAAATACAACATTTTGCTTTACCAAAGAAAACCACCAATAAAATCCAAATGGTTGTTTTTGTATGGAAACAAATTGCTGCCTAAAAGCAATTCCTTTGTCCGGCCCTACAAGAGCTGTCCTGAGAGTTTTTGACTGTTTTTTTTCACTTTGACTTTGACGTTGACATCCCGACATATCGCAAATTTTTATGAGGATCGAACCTGTAGTTTATGACAATGTGTGGGTTGTAATAGAATATACGAGTGGACGACTCGTTTTTTAAATTCTCATTTTCCAAGTTATGGGCCTCTTTTGTTTTTAAATGTGTGAATACATGTGGAGTATATTTATGTCTATAGGGAGGTATTTGTTTTTGCTCAAGAGCCATTATTATATTTTATTTATTTCCTTGAATTGCATTATTGTAGTAGGGTAATTGACATTTTATATGTATTGACTAGATGGCTCATTTTATACTGTTGGCTAAAATAAAATATAGGGATATTTGCAACTGTAACGGTGACGGTGACTGCCATTGTCATTGCATTGCGTTGGTTGCGGAATATTTATTGGGATTTATTACTCACTGACTAGTGAGTTACATAAGCAAAAACAAAAAAAAAAGTGTGACGACTAAAGCGTATAGCATAACTTCATCTATATGTATGAAATTACAAGAAACATACATACCAAGTTTTCAAGAATTCAACAAGAGTTTTTTTTAAAAGTCAGTCACCAAAGTTCAGGTTTACCACTTTTCTTAATCTCTAACTTTTCTCGTTTTGGTCTGGTCATTTAGTTCTCCTGGCCTCCTGACAAATCCTACTTGTTTTTTTTTCTTCTTGTCAATATCTGCATTTAAATTGCACCCGCTCGATACTTGATATAACAGGGCCGGAATTCAGGCAGCCCACGCTGCCTGAATTTTTCAAAACATGTAAATGGAACATTTTGCAGTTTTTCAAAAATTTGTAAAAAGAATATTGAGACTTTTCAAAAACATGCAAAATAAATATTTTTGTACATTTCAAAAACATGGAAATAAAACATTTTCCACTTTTCTCAAAACGTGTAAATAGAACATTTGGCACTTTTCTGAATCAAGTACATAAAAAGAAAATTTTAAACTTTTATAAAACATGTAAATACAACATTTTGCTTTACCAAAGAAAACCGTCAATAAAATCCGATCAAAATGGTGGATTTTGTATGGAAACAAATTGCTCGGCCTAAAACCAATTCCTTTGTCCGGCACTGACTTGATATCAATTTAACGTTATAAATTTGCATGCCTATAATATTGTCAACACCACTATATAATGTCAACCTCAAAAACCAATATTTAATTTAAGTGGGAACTTTAAAAAAAATTTAAAGTGCCTATATACCTACTGTATAAAATGCTTAATTAGAAATTGTGAGGATAATTATCATAAATTCAAACACAAAAAAAAATCAAATAGTGGTTGTAATATTGTAGTTGTTAGCCCAATACATTTAATTATTCCCATGGGAGAATGGACATATAGTTTGTATATTCGTTTAACTTTAAGCCTTTCACAAGAAACTGGACTCATTACCATTTAAAACGAAGACGAAGAAAAAGAAGAATCTGAAGAAGAAGGGAAACAGTCTACTAATTAATTATTTTCACCCGTCAAAAAAAATGGGATTTTCCTTAATGTCTTCCCTCGTCGTGTCTTGGATTTTGACAGCTCCTCTTGTTCTTGTCTACTACTTGATATGGTCATGCTATAGCAAAATCCACAGATATATTTCAATCAACTAATGGCATATCCTTTTGATTAATATTAATTAGGTATTAAAGTCTAATGCGTGTACCTACTCAGAAAAAATTGTGAATTTTCTCGCTCATCAAACTGGTACATACTGGTATATGGTAGTAGTAGTAGTAGTAGTAGTAGTAGTAGTAGTAGTAGTAGTAGTAGTAGTAGTAGTAGTAGTAGTAGTAGACGGATGAGGAGTGAATATGCACGCAGTAATTATACAGGTAAATTTTTCTAGTTTAAAACCACAACTGAAATACGAATAGAACTATGAGACGAGGAGACTATGATGAGAAATATAGAAATTCGAGAAGAAAAAAAAACAGAACCAGAACCAGAATCAGAAGTAGAAATCCTGAACCTGTCTCATAGCGTAAATGAAAACATATATAATAAAACAGGAATGGAAATAAAAGAAAAGTCAGACAGACGGTCACCGCCAACTGCACATTTTTTGACTTTAGAAACTATCAACAACAACAACAACAACAGCAACTATCCTACTGACCAATTAACATGAACGCACTCTCAGACATAGACGGAACAGTAGAGCAGTTGTACAGTTTTCAAAGTTGATTAAAAATCATGTCTCGGAAATATTTCTCTCTGGATTCCTGGGTTAAATTACAGGGATGTCCGGTTATGCAGAATGCAGATAGAATTATTACACAGATTATTACTATTATATTAGGTAGCACCAGGATTATATAATTTTAATTCACGCACAATTTTTTTTAGAGAGTTTGAGAGTTTGGAATTGGACTTGTGACTGTTCTCCGGTGCCGGTGCCGGTGCCGGTAACTGTTGTTGCTCAGTCTAACTGAATGTATGAGACTATCAGTATGTATAACATAGGAAACGAAAGAGCGGAAGTGAAAAGACTTTTGGAATTATGCAACTTTTTCTCTCACGACCGTCATTTTAAAAATATATTAAAAATTATTATACTCATTGAATTTGAAATGAAGCACTACCACGCTGCTGTACACCTAATGTTTCGAGTAAAATTCGAGTATAAAATAATAGTATGCAAGTTTAAGTTAAGATTTTATCTCCTATCATCACAGTCTCTGCTCACAGAGGCTCATCCTAATAACGTAGGTAGGTACATAATATCAGAGATTGAACAAGAAATGTTTCCAATCTGCACGAATTCCTCATTTTACGGCCCATTATCGCACACATAAAAGAAATAATATTATTATTATGGGCTATATGCTATATATTATGTAATTCATTGGTGCCGGTCCGGTGCTTGAATTTCCTTACAGTCACACACATTGATATTGTCTCCATGTTTTACTATATGGTCAAATTCGAATTGTAAAATTGAATTTAATTAAATGGTTTGGCGGTAAATTCGAAACCAGAACCAGGGGAAAATATAGGGCACATTATGAGATTTCTAATCAGTTTAAAATGATATAATCCCTGGAATATACTCGCAATGGAAGCTGTTGGTAAAAATGTGCGTAATTTTATATAGAGTGACATATGAATGCTCGCGTATCAAAATTCAAATACAACTCTCCAAATTTTCCATCCCGTTAAAATTTTAACGTATATTTCAATTTTCAATAAAATATGTAAAATCATATCAAATAAAGATCCACATATTTTACAGGTAATTTTCACTTTATTTAATATTTCTATATACCAATATTATGATCATCAGCATATAATTCGAAAAGTGTAACCGCAGCCGCAGCCTTTACCGTTACCGTTAGACCGCCGCGCCGTGACGAGAGAAATTCGCCTTGTTTTACGAGAAGTAGTAGAGAGTACTTACCTACCTGCGGGTAGGTACGTAGGTGTAGTATACGTAATAGATTAATGTAACATCACCATACTTAAAAAAATCCGGTAAAGCTCACACAGTAATACTGTAAGTCGAGTGATACATTATATTGGCAAGAAAATCCATTCGATTTCCATTTCGAATTCAAATTCGCGATCTTTGACTTTGGGGTTGACGTTCAAGTTGAACCTGACAATCATACATACAGATTATGGAAATGGTACATAGTTCATCTGTGTACTTCCTCAATACGTCCACATGTGACATTGTACTTTATCGTAGGCACGTCTCCCATTTTGTAGACTACGCAATTGTCTAATATATCAGATCAATGGATGAGGATTAATTCAATAGGGAAAATTGAGAACAAGGTAGACAGTCGGTACCTTTAACATAGGTACTGAGTCTTGAGTACAGCCTCACGAAATACTGAAAAGCAAGTTACAAAATGATGATGATCCTTATGCAATAAATACAGCGATTAGTTTCAGTTCAGAAAAAAATTGGAAGATATATGTTTGTACGGTTTACAGAGTTTAAACATATCGTCAGTGAAGAACCAAAATGACCCATATCCAATTTAAGCTACAATCAAAATGAGCTATGTCATAATAACACCATGAGAAACATTCGTAAAATGATAATTAGGAGTTTTTGATAAACGTAAAATGTTTTATTTTCATGTTTTTCGACGATACAAAATGTCCTATTTGCATGTGTTCGAAAAGGTGCAAAATGTTCTAATTCCATGTTTTTGAAAAGATGCAAAAATTTCTAATTAATAGGATTTTGAAAAGGTGCAAAATGTTGTATTTACATATTTTTGAAAAGTGCAAAATGTTCTAAATCCATGTTTTTAAAAAGTAAAATTTTGTAGTTACATATTTTTGGAAAGTGCAAAATGTTCTATTTAAATGCTCTCAAGACATATTTGAATATTTTTGTATAGATAGTGGATATTCGTTTTAGCTAAGAATGGATATGGGTCATTTTGGTTCTTCACTGACGATATATGGCTATATACAAGGGAAGGATACAGTTTTTGTCCTCATAAAATATGCAGTCACTCTATTTCAATTGGTCCTTTAAAGTAGTCTTGCATCTCTTGAGGATCCAAACTAACATGTAAGACCATAAGAACAAAAGGAAATTGCTACGCACACAGTCAGGTACATATGAAGCGTTTTTTGGCAAAACGGGACAAGTCCATATCAAAGCAGATTTTATAGGAGCAACGAATTACAAACAACTCTTCATATTATATAGAATGGTAAAAATTAAATGCGTGTGTAGGTGTAGTTCTACTGATACATATAGATTTTTTTTAAACGGGTGATTACTACGTTTACGACAACGATTATAGGATTTGTATTGATAGTCTTTGGTAGGTATATCAGTGTAGTTTGGTTCTGTCTTTTGTTTCTTGTCCCCGCCTCGGCTGTAGCTGTAGTTTTTTGTAGTTGTAATGTAGTACATTATCCTTCCGTCCCGACGTCAGTTGTCAGTTGAGTAGAGTTCACATTAAACATTTATCGACAGTAAAACTTTGGGCTTTGACTTTTTAACTTTTCTTGTAGTAGGCCTACATCCACTATACATACAGCTCATGTTATACTGGCATGGGTCTAGGAGCGCGACCCTGGTTTTGGTTGGTAGGAGATGACATTGGGGAAAGAGTTGCGAGTACTTAATTGAAACGTTGTTACACGCAGGGCCGGACGAAGGAATTGCTTTTAGGCAGCAAATTGTTTCCATACAATAACCACTATTTTGATTTTATTGATGGTTTTCTTTGGAAAAGCAAAATGTTGTATTTACATGTTTTACAAAAGTGCAAAATGATCTATTTACTTGATACCGAAAAGTTCAAAATGATCTATTTACATGGTTTGGGAAAAATGTTAAATATTTTATTTTAATGTTTTTGAAATGTGTAAAAAAAATGTATTTGCATGTTTTTGAAATGTGTATAAAAATTTATTTGCATGTTTTTGAAAATTCAAAATATTCTTTTTTCATATTTTTGAAAAATACAAAATGTTCCATTTTCATTCATGTTTTTTGAAAATTCAGGCAGCGGGGGGCTGCCTGTGCTAGCCACATTATCCGGCCCTGGTTACACGCAATAATATTACATCTTTTATTTCGTCCTTTAATATCCATGTATCTGCACTCTGTACTGTCTCCACAACATTCAAATGCGAAGATGCGATGAGGATGATTAGGAGATTCGAACCGATGTGCATAATACAGAAGATACGCAACACCATCTCCATCACCATCACGGGACATGCGGATATTTTTGAGGACGGAGACGGTGACGGAAGGTGATGATGATTTTTTAAGGGATAAAAATTGTGCTGCGAGTTCTACGAGGAGCGCATCCAGCAGAGTCATGAGGAGGAGAAGAGCTTGAATTTGAAATTTTGTTGAGATGTTGAGGAGAGGAGCATTGAACTTGGTAAATTGCCATTTCATGTCATGCCTCAAAGGACCTTTTCAAGTTCAGTTTAGTGAACATGGGCACACCACACTAAAACACCAACACCACTTCACTTCACTTCCTCTCCTATATCACACAAGACACACACACAACTTGGAATGAGCATGATGAAAAGGACGAATACGAAAAGGACGAGAGACGAGGACTTCCCATTCCCATAGGTACCATCAGCAGCCCCGTCCTCCATCCTCCCACCAGTACCAATTCCCATACAACTACACTATACTTACAGCATCTTCCACGTCCACCCTACCGCAATGTATAGCTGCCGAACAGCGTCTCAGTCTGCACCTTCTACACAGCCTTTTATTAGACGACAGAGCAGACGGAGCCCGTGACAGAGACATTTCTTTGACAAACTCAATCTGAATCTGAACTCGGCACCGGTACCGGTACCGGTACCAAAACCGGCACCGGTACCGGCACCGACTTCTTATCTCCTCCTCCTCCTGCTAAGCTACATGCAAATTCAAATGATGGAAAAGGTACATTTCGTCTGTGAAGATGCAAAATGACCAATAACCATTTGTAGCTAAGAACAATATCAACTATCTGCCAAAATATTCAAATATGTCTTGATAGCATTTAAATAGAACATTGAGCACTTTTCAAACCCATGGAATTAGAACATTTTGCACCTTTTCAAAAACCTGGAATTAGAGCATTTTGCACCTTTTCAAAAAACATGGAATTAGAACATTTTGCACCTTTTGGAAAACATGGAATTAGAACATTTTGCACCTTTTTGTAAACATAGAATTAGAACATTTCGCACCTTTTCAAAAACTTGGAATTAGAACATTTTGCACCTTTTGGAAAACATGGAATTAGAACATTTTGCACCTTTTGGAAAACCATGGAATTAGAACATTTTGCACCTTTACGAAAATATGGAATTTGAACATTTTGCACCTTTTCAAAAACATGGAATTAGAACATTTTACACCTTTCAAAAACCCCTAATTAACATTTTACGTATGTTTCTCATTTTGTTTTTATGACATAGCTCATTTTGATTCCAGCTTAAATTGAATATGGGTCATTTTGGTTCTTCACAGACGATGTGGGTAATGTATAGCGAGGTTTTCTGACTGACTTTGAGTACAGATCGATTCTAGAGACGAGAGTCAAAGGCTAGTGCTGGTAGTGCTTACGTTACGAATAGGGAAGAGACTGGTCCAAATTCAGAGTTTCAGAGATCGCCAATTGAACCCAATTATAGTTAAACTCAAGGCCCAGGGGATTCCTTGAATACAGTCGCATCACACACGTGATTTCACACTAAATATGCGATAATCTTCCTTTAAAGAGGGTGCACATACCTAATTATATAGGCATTTAATTCCAGGCTCGTCCTGGTCTTGGTCCTGGTTCTTAATAATCCTGGCTATTGGCATGCACAGTTCGTAGATTCTATTGTCCACGTATTTGTCATCAGACTGATGAAGCATATCAGAGCCAGGGCAGTCTCAGTCTCAGACCCATTCCCAGCACCAGTGAACCCGGTAGAGATCAGGAACAGAAACAAACTTACGATTAGTGCTTCTCATAGGTATAGGTGTGTACGCTGAGTGCTTTTTCATACAGATACAATTATAAAGTTTAGCTTCAGTTTCAGGCTGCTCTCGTATTTCGTATAAACAGAGAGAGACGGAGATTCAGATGGTTGACGACGACGACGACAACGACGACGACGATTGAGAATGACATGGCATCTTGTATTGTTTCTGTTATTTCTATGAAGCTCCGTACGACTGCATCTTCCTCCCTCATCTTCTTCCCTTCCCTATGGGTGTCTTTCTATTTCCGCCACTTCCACTCTGTCTCCTGTCTCCTGTCTACAGTTCTACAGACCCATGCTAATCCGTCGAATTTGAATTCAATGTCTTGTGTGTACTGATTTAACTGCATTGAACTGATATGCACCCGTCAAATCTACTCATTCATAAATAATTAAAGGGTTTTGAATTTGAGTTGGGTCTCGTCCTTTTGTTGTAGGTAGTTGGGCCTAGTTGTACTTGTAATTAGGCTACACAATACTATGTAGCTATGTACACTTATATGGATGGGGAGAGATAACGTGTGAATATATTTGAATTTTGAATGTAATCCCTCCCCTCCCTTTCCTTCCTTCATCCTTCCCTCCTACAGATATATATGTAATTACTGAGATAATACAACTACAATTATGATCTATAGCTCCAAATACAGGGGATCGTCCATAAATTACGTGGTGCAAAAATCTGAAATTTTAAATCCCTACCCCGCACCTTTTTTTTGTTGGTTAGTTGGTATGTACGCCCATGTAAAAGGATAGACAACCTAAACCGCTACCCCCAAAATGTAGCACGTAATTTATGGTCGCTCCCTAGTAGAGTAGTGCTATAAAAAATAATCATAATAACAAGTTTGTGGATGTGTGTGTGTGTGGAGAGTGGTGGAGAGGCATGTGGATTTGAGTGACTAGGTTTGTTCAGAGAATATCTGTAATTGTTAGCACTGTACATGCTACATGGGAGAAGATGGCAATATAGTAAATTGAAATGTCTTTTCCTATTATTCACCTGTCATTCCTTTTTTTTCTCTTTCTGTGTAGCTTCTTCATTCAAATATTCAAATTCAAATCCATCAAAAAAAAATAAGAAGAAAAAGACGAAGACGATGGATGAAGACGAGAAACTCTGAGGATGAAACTGGTTCTAGTATTTCCACTATTTACTATGTGACTGTGTGTGTTAAGCCATCCCTATAGAATATTATGTTCTCACATGCATCTTCGGCATCTTCTAAACTTGATACTTGACTCTTGAATTTTTTTTTGAATTGGACTTGGATTTGGGTTTAGGTAAGATCTTTCTGGGTCATATTTATTACTCAACGAACACAACGAACAACGACGCGGCGACCTGCAGAAAACTTTATACAAATGGAAGAGGTTTAAGTAGTAGTAGAGATTCCCTTGTGTGTTTCTTCCAATTTGTGTAGAGTGTAGGTATACATATGCCTAATTTATTCGAATTGTTTTAATTTGTGTGATAGTCTTTAAAGTGTACATTACATTACGTACACACAGTATAGGACATGGGGCTAATAAGGTTATGACTACATGGCATATCGTGCAGCCCATAGAGATGAGAGGTTATGTACATATGCTACATCGTGTCCCGCTTCAAAGTTGGAAGTAACACTAATCATAATTAAAGTAGGCTAAATATTTATTTCATATAGTAATCAAGTAGTAATTTTTTTTATATTGAACAATATACATCCTATGTGGACTATGCACTGATTTATTTAATAATGCTAATTTGTCCAACGATTTTGATTTGTTTTTGTGTGGTATACATTGGATTTGCTAATTAAATTGACCAACTAATATCGTGGGATTACAATGTTGTCGGAAAAGGGAATTCTGCCATTTTTATGTAATTTTTGATGTAGGTAATAATGTTGGTATTAGAGAAATTTTTGGATTTTAGAAAATTGTGATAAATTTGATATGATTTGATAAACGGGAGAATTTAAACTGCGATAATAACTTTGTAGGTACTTTTCAAAAATGAGTAATTAGAATATTTTTCAGTTTTTTCAAAAGGAACGTGTAGCATTTTGTAAGGCTTTCAAAGGGGGTGTAATTTTGATGTTTTAAGTTTTTTTAAATGTGTTATTTGGACATTTTAATCTTTTCAAAAAAGTGTTATTTTGATATTTTGAACTTTTAAAAAACGTGCAATTCGGACATTTTAAGGTTTTTTAAAAAAGTGTAATTTTGATATTTTGAACTTTTAAAAAACGTGCAATTCGGATATTTTAAGCTTTTCAAAAAAGTGTGATTTTGATATTTTGAACTTTTAAAAAACGTGGTATTTGGACATTTTAAGCTTTTCAAAAAAGTGTGATTTTGATATTTTGAACTTTTAAAAAACGTGCAATTCGAACATTTTAAGCTTTTCAAAAAAGTGTGATTTTGATATTTTGAACTTTTAAAAAACGTGCAATTCGGATATTTTAAGCTTTTCAAAAAAGTGTGATTTTGATATTTTGAACTTTTAAAAAACGTGGTATTTGGACATTTTAAGCTTTTCAAAAAGTGTGATTTTGATATTTTAAACTTTTCAAAAAGAGTGTAATTTTGACCTTTTAAGCGTTTCTCGAGTGATTTTGGTATTTTAAACTTTTTAAAATCATCATACAGTTCAATTTCGTACATCGCCTAATTTTTAACATACTATAGCTGCAGTCTGCAGTAACTGTTAAAGCATCGCAGTAGTGTATTCGACTTATGTAATTTTTCCAAACTTTCTCCCTTTCTTTAGATAGGTAAACGTAAAGTATCTGACAATGATTATCTCCAAATTTATTAGAATTGGTAAGTCCGAATTTTCTCACACTGCTCATATGAAATTAGTTTCAAGAGGAAATAAAATGTGGGAAATCAAAGTCAGAATCAAAATGAGTATGCATCGGCTTAATGTTATCAAACCCTCCCAAAAAACACCAAATCGTCTCATGCCAGACACGAGCTCAAAATCTAATGGCTATCTTAAATTATCTAAAAATAAAAGGGTGAGTGAGTGGTTTGAGTATATAGGCTATAGGCTATATAATATTAAACTACATATATATATATGTAAAGGAAGCGTCCATAGTTGGAACTCACCATTGTCCAGATTGAGTGACCTATGGCGTCTCAATGACTCTTGTGGACGCCTGGGTAGAACGGAATTTGGTGGTGATTGTAAGTTATTTGGCTGAGCTCCTCCATTCGTTGTCACCCAGGGCAAGTACCAGTCATCCTGCATCACGTACCAGTACGCCTGCAAAAGAAAAATAGTTGAAAAAAATAAAATAAATATATAATTCAAGAAGAAACAGAGAGAGAGAGAGATGTTTTCCCAGTACAAAAAAAATCATTTGTCAAAATTAGTCTCTCGCTGACAAGATGAGCTCGTGAGATTTGTCAAAAGTAAAAGTTACGTGACAAAGACCTTGAGTACAGATCATTCATGACTCTGTTCTGTAGCCGTAGCCGTAGTCGTAGCCTCTCTATCGCTATAAAAATTCCAGCATTTCAAATCTTAATCATCTTAAGCCCTGTCCAAGTCCAAATGCCGGTACCGGTACCGGTACCGGTACCGCGCTGATATACTTACCTACATAGTACCCGCACATAATGACGCGAGTAGTGTAAAATATAAGAATTCAAAAAAATTGGCGCTTCTTTGAAGTCTTCGTGTAGCTTTGAGACTTTTGACATGGAAAATAAAAAGGGGCTCTGTACAGTCGTGTGTGTTTGGACATTTAAGACTTTATTCGGAAATAATTTAAATTTCCAGAGCGCCTGTTTTTAAAAGTGACAAAAAAAGTTTCAAAGGCTTTTTCTTCTGTTCAAGTTTGAGAGCGTGGGCAGTTTTTTTTGGGTCGTCATAAATAATGATAACGATGCACTAGGATTAAATAGCAAATGTCACAATTTTTTAATCTAGAGAAAAAGAATCCATACTTTATTATGTTACATTTTTTGCATTGTGCTCAGCGCATTATTGTAGATTGTAGGAAGAAAAAGGGAACCCCTCCACTCAGAAAAAAATTCCATGCAGAATTTTAATCTAATCTGATTTCAAGCCTACAATCAGAAGAGTCAGACATTTCTCAAAGGCAAAAGGAACTATTATACACTCACTGGGTATTCTATACAATTTTACAAGGGAGCTTATATTTTGATGGCTCCGTTTTCGCCATTAAATTCTTTGCCTCTCAGTCAGCGGTGCAGAGATGCCGACTGCCGACACCGACGCCATGTAGTAAAATGTCATGTCATGTCATGGATGTCGGACGGCGTAGACGTATACGGTGTAGGTACGTATACGGACTCTGAATTACATTTCGTTTCATCATCATCATAATGAGTAATTTTAATCTTGAGCAGTATGTCTCTATAGTCAGGACCATATACCAGGACCATATATAGTGCTATGTGCTATGACCATGACTATTACAGTATTAAATGTAAAAGAAAAAAAAACCTATCCATAGTTTCAGTTCCAGCTTCTTAAACGTAGGATTCTCTATAACATGCTTTTCTATATGGAACTTCTTGGCTTTGGCTTTGGAGGATGATAAAATTCCAACTGTGCCTACAAATCAAAGTGACAATAATAAATTATTGTCATCGGTGCATATTACCTTCTTGGAAAAGAAAAAAAATTGACTCAAGACCATTGGCTTGCCGTCGCAGTTACCGTGTGGCTTGGTTTTTTAGCTTTCGTGGGGGATTTTTCTGCAGACATAATATATCATCTGTGAAGAACCAAAATGGCTCATATCCATTTTTAGCTAAAACAGATGTCAACTATCTACATAAAATGTTCAAATATGCCTTGAAAGCATTTAAATAGAACATTTTGCACTTTTAAAAAATATGGAATTAGAACATTTTGTACCTTTTCAAAAACATGGAATTAGAACATTTTGCACCTTTTCAAAAACATGGAATTAGAACATTTTGCACCTTTTGGAAAACATAGAATTAGAAAATTTTGCAGCTTTTGGAAAACATGGAATTAGAACATTTTGCAGCTTTTGGAAAACATGGAATTAGAACATTTTGCACCTTTTCAAAAACATGTAAATTGTACATTTTACGTTTTTCAAAAACTCGTAATTAACATTTTACGCATCTTTCTCATTTTGTTTTTATGACATGGCTCATTTTGATTGATGCTTAAATTGGATATGGGTCATTTTGGTTCTTCACAGACGATATGTATGTGTGTGTGTGTGTGAATCTATTATGCTCGTGCTCTCCTCATCATGTCACGTCCACGTCACATTTACCTTCTTATATCTCCTGTCTATTTGTATAGATCACTTAGGAATCGTCCAGAAATAATGCTATATCGGTACGGTACGGTAGGTGAGTCTATAGTCAGGTTAAACATAGCCGCTTACGCAACCTTAAAGTGTGGTGGGGGGGGGGGGGTGGCTCCTAAAAGAGTTATAATTTGGCTAACATCATTTATGGACCATCCCTCCTAGGTACATTCTTGATCTTATATTTTTTCCGTTTTTTCCGTCGTTCCTCTTTGGTATTTATTGTCTGTAGCCGTAGAGAGGTTAGGTTGGTGTGTGTGTGTGTCTTAAACTTGCCCCTCTCGTGGACTCTCTATGTATGTGTGCTTCCTCTCTCCTACTTTTGAACTAATCTTTCTTAACGCCTACAACTAAACTGAGCCAACTATACTAAAACCTCTGAGCAAATGTGCTTAAAATGTGACATGGAATTATTTGAGAACCTGAGAATGGAATTTGCTCAATTTAGAAAGCCTTTTCTATAAGCTACTAAACTACGACCAGAACCAGACTTGAAAAAAAATATCCGACTAATCCGACTTTTTACAATTTGGTTTGATTTATGTGGTTATTTTTTAATATTTTCTTTCCCCACTACGAGCCATTATCATTGGAATTGGATCTTATATCCGTATAGTACAATTCTCTAACGAATGGTCATCAAACATATTTATTAGAATCAAAAATCAGAAACTATTCTCATCAGACCCAGACCAACATATTTCTCCCCTTTTTTATTAGACTTTTTCTTAACTGAAAAAACTCTGTGGTTTTTTTAGTATGTGTACAGGTATTTACCAGTACCAGTATTAATTACATGGAATTATTGGAGACGCTTTTAGCTTCCCTAGAAAAGTTTAAAATGTACTTTTTACCTGATTCAGAAAAGTGCTCAATGTTCTATTTACATGTTTTGAGAAAAGTGGAAAATGTTTTATTTTCCATATTTTTGAAATGTACGAAAATTTTAGTTTACATGTTTTTGAAAAGTCAAAATATTGTTTTTTACATATTTTTGAAAACTGTAAATCGTTCCATTTACATGATTTTTGAAAATTCAAGCAGCGGAGGCTGCCGCTGCGCTCGCCGCATTATCCCGCCCTGTATCTAGGTACTATACTATGTAAAGCTAAAAACTTGCAAATTCTAAGGAAAATAAAATTCTTTTTAGAAATTCTTTGTACCTACATGGTAAAATGGCTTTACACTTTTACTAGTTTTATAATTCGGGTCAGTCTTTAGTAGTCTCACGGGAGCATGTTCATGAAATGCTAAGAAAAAAATTGAAAATATTATTGAACTGGTGGTGGTAGTGGCTACGCAAATCCAAATCTACAAACGTCCGATTCTTCTCCCTGTCACTGTCACTCTGGCTGAGCATGGACATGGAGTATTAGAACTCAAATTATTTTCATGAAAGAGGAGCCCCCCACCACATAACAACAACAACAACAACAACAACAACAACGAATAACAATAACATGCAAAATTCCTCCTATGTAAAAAGTTACGAGTATCCAGGGCCGGACGAAGGAATTGCTTTTAGGCAGCAATTTGGTTCTATACAAAACCCATCATTTTGATTTTATTCATAGTTTTCTTTGGTAGAACAAAATGTTGTATTTACATGTTTTAGAAAAGTGTAAAATGTTCTATTTACATGTTTTGAGAAAAGGGGAAAATGTTTAATTTCCATGTTTTTGAAATGTACAAATATTTTAATTTGCATGTTTTTGAAAAGTTAAAATATTCTTTTTGCATATTTTTGAAAAGTGCAAAATGTTCCATTTACATGTTTCTAGAAAATTCAAGCAGCGGGAGCTGCCTGCGCTGACCACATTATCCGGCCCTGTGAGCAACTCAGACTGAGTCCCAGTGCCTCTCCTGTAACAACAACACTGGGAAGAAAACTCATATAGTAATCCATATGATTATTTTTCTATGGTTTTGTCAATCATCTTTATTTTTCTTGTTCAGAGAATTCATACAACAATATACAATGCATATGAGAAAGTCCCAGATGAGACAGTGGATCGACGGCGACAGGGGCTTTCAACCGCCACCATATAGCAGTTTAGATCGCCAGGAAAAATCTCGCAGGCACCACCACCATAATAAAAGTGCGAAGCCAAAGCCTTTAAAATACCAGCACCAGGAGACTCAAATCCTTCCCATATAAAACAGCGCCAATAAGAACATTTTTAAGGATTTATTATTATTCTTTTGTAGAAAAAAACAGCATTCATGTTGAGAGGATCTTCTCCACTGACTAGTGAGTAAAGCATAGCATAGCTGAGTAAACGCACTCTGACTGACACGCATGGAATCCATGATGTGCAATCATATGGAATTTAACACGGAGTCACCAGTCACAGTCACCTCAAGATCGCTCAGCACTGAGCTCATCCCTTTCAGATTCAGATTCAGATTCAGGCAGACGACAAACTCTCTCCAAGCTTACTTTGGTTTTGGTACTTATACACACGGATTTATATTTTGCACTCAAAGTGTTTTCAGAATGACCAACCAAAACGCACCTGAAGAGTAGAGGGCTACATAGTCAAAAATCAAGCCAAATATTTTTGATGAAATACTACATAATAATGTTGTTATTACGAAATCTGTAGATTTAAATATTGACTCGATTTTTCGATTTCTTGCATTGGGCTTTCGCCTTTTAAATCCATGTCTTCGGAACATATCGTCTGTGAAGAACCAAAATGACCCATATCCAATTTAAGCTAGAATCAAAATGAGCTATGTCATAAAAGCAATTTGAGAAACATGCGTAAAATGTTAATTAGGAGTTATTGAAAAACGTAAAATGTACAATTTACATGTTTTTGAAAAGGTGCAAAATGTTCCAATTCCATGTTTTTGAAAAGGTGCAAAATGTTCCAATTCCATGTTTTCCAAAAGATGCAAAATGTTCTAATTCCATGTTTTCCAAAAGATGCAAAATGTTCTAATTCCATGTTTTCCAAAAGGTGCAAAATTTTCTAATTCCATGTTTTCCAAAAGGTGCAAAATGTTCTAATTCCATGTTTTCGTAAAGGTGCAAAATGTTCTAATTCCATGTTTTCCAAAAGGTGCAAAATGTTCTAATTCCATGTTTTCCAAAAGGTGCAAAATGTTCTAATTCCATGTTTTCCAAAAGGTGCAAAATGTTCTAATTCCATGTTTTCCAAAAGGTGCAAAATGTTCTAATTCCATGCTTTTGAAAAGCGTAAAATGTTGTATTTACATCGTTTTGACAATTGCAAAATTTTTTATTTAGGTACATCTTTTTAAATCGTGTGAAATGTTCTATCTAAATGCATTTAAGACATTTAAATATTGTAGTAGATAGTTGATATTGTTTTTAGCTTAAATTGGATATGGGTTATTTTGGCTCTTTTCAGACGATATAATTGTTATTTTTCAATATCAATAACAAAACTGACTTTAGGACAGGACCTTTAACAGAGCACCTCGTTGCTAAAAGATATGCGTGCTATAATACTATAATGTGTCGGTGCAGTATAAATGAACGTACACAAAATCCCATTTAATCCTAATCGCATAATAATTTACGAAAGTGAAATGAAGACGCGCGGGATCTAAAGCGGTTGGTTGGTAATCGTACAAGACGCAGACGAAAACGAACACAAGCTCATAGAAAAGAGTGACACATATACCCATATGTACGAGATCAACCTACCTGTTTCTGTGTCGTGGTGGACTTTAAAAAAAAGTGAGGTTAATCTACCTACCTACCTACCTACCTATGGTCTATGTTGGGAGGGCCATATTATGGTTTTAAGTCTTTACTATAAAATTAAGTACATGCTGCTACACTGAGGTACGAGGACAAAGTGGAAAACTCTCATAAAATACACAAAAATGAAAAGTGCACACGGCATACTTAAATGATCAGCATAGCATCCCATAGGAACGACCACTATAATACCACACTCACACCAAAAGACTATATAGCCATATAGCACCAACACCATAGCTAGTATAGTCCCATAGCCAAACACCTAATAATACAAAGTTGCAGCAGAAACTCAGAAACTTGTGAAAAATATGAGGAAAATGAAAAAAAACGAGAACGAGAACGACCCTTTGCTACGACAGTTCGATTTTTTCGAGAGTTCCGGGTAAAACTTTTTTGGATAGGTTAATAGTTTAATAACTTGACACTTTAGCCGAAACCGAAACCGAAACCGAAACCGAGGCCAAAGCTAAAACTTTGTACAAAATTTTACATTTTAGCTCAATATCATAAATTGAATTTCTAATACAGTGATCTTTTTGGATGAGTGAACAACATGGTCAAAAAGTTTAAAAGTTTTTGTATATAAAACCAAAAAGCATAGTTTCCATTCCTGCAGAGTCTATGATGCTATATGACTCCTTTTTTTGCATGGAATTTTAAATCCACAAATTAACCGTCTTGGGCTTTGAAAACTATCTTGGAGTGCAATTTAAGATAACAGATCTGCTTTTGTTTTTAAATTCAAGTTTGTAGCACAGGAGGAAGCATTACAGTGTATCGTCTGTGAAGAACCAAAAAGACCCATATCCATTTTTAATTAAATACAAAATGTACCATCTACACAAAATATATGAATGTCGTGTAAACCTTGAGGCTTGTAAATAGAAAATTTTACACTTTTTAAAACTATGTAAATACAACATATTGACACTTTTCAAAATCGTGTAGTTAGAAAATTTTGCACCTTTTCAAAAACATGGAATTGGAACATTTTGCAACTTTTCAAAAACATGGAATTAGAACATTTTACACTTTTCAAAAACGTGGAATTAGAAGATTTTGCACCTTTTCAAAAACATGAAAATATAACATTTTGCACATTTCAAAACTATGTAAATACAACATATTGAACTTTTCAAAAGCATGGAATTAGAAAATGTTGCACTTTTTTAAAATCATGGAATTAGAACATTTTACACTTTTCAAAAACGTGTTACAACATTTTACATTTCTCATTTAGCTCATTCAAAAACGTGTAAATGCAACATATTGCAATTTTTAAAAACTCCGAATTAAATTAGTGTTTTTCATGACATAGCTCATTTTAATTCTAGCTTAAATTGGATATGGGTCATTTTGATTCTTCACAGACGATATAATTATTGTATGTGGATTTACAATAATTAAAATGGAAAATTCCTTTAATTAATTCAGGACATTCCATGTATATTCAATGCGTCCATTTACTGCACCAGCAAATGATGCAATGTCTCTAGTGACAATAATTCAATCCTTTAGTGAACACACTTTTTTTTTCTGTGGCTAATCTTTTAATGGTTAATAAGCTTAAATTTTTAGCTATTTAAAAAAGTTTGGGGTTTTTGGTAAAGGCGCTGGGCATAAGAACAACAATAACAATAGGAGGAGAGCAATCTCTATTTTTATAAATTCCATTTCTACTTCTAAACCATAGCCCTACATATGGAGCCTTGAGGTTGGAGATTGATGGGATTGATAGAGGGACTAAAGCGTCGGTGTTGGTGTTGATGGTCCCTTTGTTGGGAAAAGCTTTATAATGTAAAACGTTCTGGTGAGTTAGCGTCTCTGTTTTTTTTGGCGACATAAAAATGTTGTTGAGGGTAGACACACTGCATGAGTCTGACTGAGTGAGTAGGAATGGAAGGAACAGTAGTAAGAGTTTAGAGCCGAACATCTTGTATCTAGGTGACCTATTTTGGTGAAAAGAATTTTTTTTTTCAAGGAGAGGATGATACTTTAAACCGAGGATTTGTCACAATTTTAAGGAATTATTATTTTTGTCATTGAAAATTGAAATGGGTGGAAAAAGTGGTATTCACGCTCAGCTCATTATTATTATTATTATCATTCTTAGTCCCCAATGATACAGTAGACAGTGGAACTCGCTCTGTTTTCTATGAGTCTGTACTCCGGATTACGACTCCGATTACAATCACAATCACTATTAGCAACACGTGCAAAAGTACCCAGTCCCTCGGGATGAATATCTTCTACAATACCCACTACAATGTGGGTGTATATTTAGTTTGAGTCATTTCTACCCAAATTACATTTTTGTGTGTGTGTCCAAAACACAAATGCTTCCGTTGTACGAACGATGCAGTTTAACTTGGAGCCATAATGCTAAGTGAAGAATCAAAATTCATCATTTCCAATTTTTCCCTCTAAACGAGATGTCGGTAAACGGACATTTTCTACCTGGAATTTTCCTACCCGGACATTTCTTAAGGCTCACCGCAAACCTAGGAAATTTTCTAGTTGTTACTAATATGGAAATCAAATATCACCGGGTAGGAAATGTCCAGGCACAAAATGTCCCAGTAAGAAATTTAGTAGGGTAGTAAATTTTCAGGAAATGTCCTCTAACCGAAATTCACTGTCTAAAAAATAAACTAAAATATCACAAGGTCCTAAAAGCAAAAATTTTCCTTGTAAATAGAACAATTTTAATTCTTCAAAAAGGTTTAAATGGAACATTTTGCACTTTTTAAAATCATATAAAGGAAACACTTCGCAATTTTTAAAAATCATGTGAATGAAACATTTCGCACTTTTTGAAATCATGTAAATGAAACCTTTTGCAATTTTAAAAATCATGTAAATGAAACCTTTTGCAATTTTTAAAAATCATGTGAATGAAACATTTCGCACTTTTTGAAATCATGTAAATGAAACCTTTTGCAATTTTAAAAATCATGTAAATGAAACCTTTTGCAATTTTTAAAAATCATGTGAATGAAACATTTCGCACTTTTTAAAATCATGTACAGGAAACATTTTGCACTTTTTAAAATCATGTAAAGGAAACATTTTGCACTTTTTAAAATCATGTAAATGAAACCTTTTGCAATTTTAAAAATCATGTAAATGAAACCTTTTGCAATTTTTAGAATCATGTAAAGGAAACATTTTGCACTTTTTAAAATCATGTAAAGGAAACATTTTGCACTTTTTAAAATCATGTAAATGAAACCTTTTGCACTTTTAAAAATCATGTAAATGTAGCAATTTGCACTTTTAAAAATCATGCAAATGAAACATTTTGCACTTTTAAAAATCATGTAAATGAAACATTTTGCACTTTTAAAAATCATGTAAATGAAACATTTTGCAATTTTAAAAATCATGTAAATGAAACATTTTGCACTTTTAAAAATGGCATATAGCTCATTTTAATCATAGTTTAAATTGGATACGGACCATTTTGATCCTTCACTCAGGCAGGATATGGAGGTAGACACGTTCAACGTCCAGATATGTAGGTATGTCTGTGCTATTATTACTTAAAGTTATATCTCCCTATAGCACCCAACTTATACTAGGTAACTACACATAAGCTTTTGATTTTCTTGTTAGTTTTATTTTGAATCGCCAAAAATATCTATAGCTCTGTCATCTTTGGCGCGGTTGGACTTGGACGATGGGCAGCAGAAAGTGTTGTGAATGTGATACGACAGACAGAAAAGCTCAATGTGAAGGTGGTGGTTGCGTTGGCGTTGTCGTTGTGGTCCGGACGCTGACGCTGAGCAATGGTCATTTTTTTATGATTCTATTTGGATCTTCTTCTTCTTCGTCTTCCCTTCTGTAGTAGACATCTGTCACGTAATCATACCATTAACACTTACGCATCGTCTCATATCATCAAATAAAAGACCTTCTTTTTCTTTTCTTCTTTTTTTTTCTTTTCTTGTTCACTGAAGACAGACTTACATCAACCATTAGCAGTACCATAGAGTAAACACTACAGTCACGTTATGTCGCTTTACTTTCAAGACCATTTCCAAAAGACCCCAATAATCCCCATGTACGTGCCCAGTCCAGTGCAATTTAAAATACTCATGTACAATAACTAACTAAAACCTCCAAACAATTGATATGAAACGATTTTAATTCTAAATTTAAATACCGTATTAATATCAAAACCAAGTCTCGACATTTGTTGCTGCGTCGCATTGTGTGCTTTTGGAGAAAATGACTGGATTTAGTTTTGATTTTGTTTAGAAGTGATATCAGTATCAGCGTCACGTTTACTTGATTTTTTAAAACAGCTACAGTAACTACTGTGCCTGTGCGAACAACGTCCAATTTAACGTTGATTTTTATCTCTCACAATAATAATGCTAATCCCACAAATTTATTTCTAAATTCGAAACCAAAGCTGTATGTCACATTTTTATGAACGTTTTATTTTTTCAAAAGTCAGAGCGAAAATTACTAAAGATGTGAGAAACAGTGCAGGAAAATGCGGCGAGCGTAGGCAGCCCCGCTGCTTGAATTTTCTCAAAAAATGTAAATAGAACATTTTGCAGTTTTCCAAAATATGTAAAAAAGAATATTTTGAATTTTTTTAAAACATGTAAATGGAACATTTTGCAGTTTTCCAAAATATGTAAAAAAGAAAATTTTGAATTTTCAAAAACATGTAAATGGAACATTTTGCAGTTTTCCAAAATATGTAAAAAAGAATATTTTGAATTTTCGAAAACATGTAAATGGAACATTTTGCACTTTCCAAAAATACGTCAAAATAATATTGAGACTTTTCAAAAACATGTCAATAGACTTTTTTGTACATTTCAAAAACATGGAAATAAAACATTTTCCACTTTTCTCAAAACATGTAAATAGAACATTTTGCACTTTTCATAATCAAGGTAAAAAGGTGATTTTTCACTTTTCTAAAACATGTAAATACAACATTTTGCTTCACCAAAGAAAACAATACGGAAAATTAAAATGGTGGTTTTTGTATCGATACAAATTGCTGCCTAAAAGCAATTCCTTCGTCCGGCCCTGTTAAGAAAAGTATAAGAGATAATAATGAAAATAATAATATTACGTAAGAAACAATTAGCACTTTTTTTGGACGTTGATTTGGATCTCTATATACGTGTAAATTGACAACATAAATAAAATTCAAGGTTCCTCCTCCTCCCCAGATAATTTGTCTCTCGCTAATCTATTAATCGTCAGTGAGCCCCTGAGTAAATATTTTCCTTGATGTCCTCACAATACACAGATAATAAATGTGATAAGAAAAATACAACAATATAGTTACAATAAAGCGACCCAGGCAATGACACAGCACAAACAGAGACATAAGACAGACAACATATGGGACAAAGTTAACATTGCGGTAAATTTAAAATTGATGACTTTATTTCTTTGACAATAATAATTATTGGGCAACCATTAGATTGTTAATTAGGTACTTTTATAGAAATACTTAATGACGTGGATTGTTGTTGTTATTGTTGATTGCTTTTAGGTTTGATGCAGAGCTATAGGGTAATAGTAGAAATAATATGGCCCCACTAAATAGAAAAAAAAACAGCAATAGGCAACAAGGCAACAATAAGGTAACATTCGAATTTGAATTCAAAATTGGGAAAAGTGTCATTAATAATTAGGCTCGGATTTTATTAAATCTATTACAGTCGCATTGCGACTTGTATTCCGTTTTATTTGCATGTATTTTTAAAATTGTAAAATATTCCATTTACATATTTTTGAAAAGTGCAAAATTATTTTATTTACATGTTTTTGAAAAGTGCAAAAATTTTTATTTAAATATTCTTGAAAACTGCGAAATGTTCAATTTACATCTTTTTGAAAAGGGCAAATTGTTCTATTTACATGTTTTTGAAAACTGCCAAATGTTCAATTTACATGTTTTTGAAAACTGCCAAATGTTCAATTTACATTTTTTTGAAAAGGGCAAATTTTTCTATTTACATGTTTTTGAAAACTGCCAAATGTTCAATTTACATCTTTTTGAAAGGGCAAATTTTTCTATTTACATAAAATGCATGGTGCAAAATGGTGCAAAATATTTTACTTATAAGTTTTTGAAAAGCTCAAAATTACCCATTTTTCCGTTTTTGAAAAGCTCCAAATTTTGATTTACATTTTCCATGATATTGTAATATTTTTGTAAATATAAAACTTTCTCCACAGATATATTTCTTCATTTTAATTCTTTTTTAATAATTTCACTCTGGATAGTTCCTCTTTTATAAATTTGCATTAAAGTCGATGAAACAAATTACAAAATGCAAGAGATATATAAATTGTAAGTTTTTTGCAAGTTTTTGTCTAGTCTAGAAATTAAAAAAATATCCAACCTTAATGAAACGTAGACATACGTTTCCTCAATCTGTAATGAGTTTCCTTTGACCATCATAGCACTATAGAAAAACTCATATATTAAAGTCTTCAGTAATTTTTGTGTATACCAGTATAGCACATAAGTACTGTACAGTGCATAGCTTTGACATCCGTTCATGCTCCTCTGACCTATAATTCATTTTGAGCGATTTGAATTGCAGTTTGTGCAATTTGGAATTACTAATTAAACCAAAGTCAAAAACCCCTACATATAACATATTACGGAATTTTACGTCATTTACGTACTGGATGAGACGAAACTGAACCCCTATAGTCATCGTCTGTTTTTTTCTTTAAGGATTTTTTTGCATTCAAAGGCTCTTCCATCGTTTTCGTTCAAACCCAAGTTTAATGAGAAACTTAAGTCTCGCTCATTTCTGTTCCTGTAATAATAATTCAGCCTGACGAAATATATGGACGGGATATTGTGTATAGTATAGCATATAGCAAGGGCCTATTGCTGTATAAAGGGCGATGAATAAAATATATAGACCTATTAAAAGATGAAACAAAAACGAAAACAATACACGTAGTAAAGTGACGTAGTTTTCACCATCCTGATCAATTACTATAAAATCTTCCCGCGCGGTTGAAGCCCCTTTTTTGAAACTTCCAACAAAAACAAAAACCCAACCCCATTTCGGTTAGCATATAGAAACGTAGCAATGCATATGAAGTCCATTAAATGATTTTTGCAAAATGGGATAAGTCCACCTTAAACACGCATTTCTGATTTAACTTTAGTTTTTGAATGTGTTCGTAGTTTGTAGAAGACAATTGCCGTGCGTACATTTCTAATGCAAGAAAAAGTTTGAAGTTAAAAAAAGTTTGATTTCACTCAAAACGTTTAAAATTTCATCTCACGGACTTTTTCCTCCATGTTAAGTTATTGATTTTGAGGCAAAACGGAAAAAGTCCACAAATTAAAATTTTACAAAATTTTCTAAAAAATTTCAGAGTCCGTCTAGATTTATGAAACTGCTTGTAATAAAGCTTCGTCAGTCGCAGTACCTGTACAAAAAAGCCTTTCAACTTTTATTAATTATTCGTTGTTTCTGTAAAATTGTTTTAAATGGACCCGCTTTGCCAAAAAACTAGATTAGGAATTAAACTGAACGGGCTTTTACGCCTAGTACAGATGTACCCTATGTGCATATAGCTTTATGACTTTGACTTGCCCAATGAAGAATTACGCAAGACAAAAAGCGTAACAGTATCTGTTTAATTAGAAACAAATAGCATATAGAGGAGAGTTTAAAGTGATAATCATAATCGTAAACCGACGCGGTGACGGTGAGATTAACGGTATTTGTTCTACAATTTATATCTGAGCAGTTTGTAGTTTGAGTAGATGTTCCACTCATTGTTCCTCATCCCTTTATGACTCCTACTGCATACACTATTCACGAAACAAACGAAACCAATGTGACTCTAAATTATCCGTGTAATCGTTCAAGACATTACTGGGATTGAATTACTTCACCTCCGCATCTAGTATGTAGGCCTCTGGCTCTGGCAGAACATCTTCCCGTCTGTCTGTCTCTGTCTGACGTTCACATTATCTTCTACTATCATTTGATTGCTCCGTTTGTCTAGAGTCTTGAATCGTCGATTCAAATGCAAGAAATCAGACACAAGAAGAATTCAATCTTAGGTCCTATATATTTTTTGTATTCAGTACACTAGGCAGTTGATACTGATACTGCTGATGAGGTAATGCCAGAGATTTATTTTTTTTAAATGTGCAAAATCAACTATCTATGCTTTAAGGTGGGTGGAGTAGACATTTGCAAGATGCACATTGTTTTCACAAAGTAGTAATAAGTAGTTAGAACATTTTGAACCTTTTAATATACATGTAATTAATTAAAACTTAAAAGAAAAAAACCTTCCTAAAGAATCAAGATCCCTTATGTAAATAGAACATTTTACACCTTTCAAAAACTTATGAATGGAACATTTTGCACTTTTCACAATCGTTTATAATTAGAAAATTTTGCACTTTTCAACAAAACGTGTAATTAGAAAATTTTGCACTTTTCAACAAAACGTGTAATTAGAATATTTTTCAAATTTCAAAAAATGTGTAGTTAGAATATTTTGCACTTTTCAAAAAGCGTGTAATTAGAATATTTTGCACTTTTCACAATCGTTTGTAATTAGAACATTTTGCACTTTTCAAAATACGTGTAGTTAGAATATTTTGTACTTTTCAAAAAACGTGTAGTTAGAATATTTTGCACCTTTTAATAAACATTTAATTAGAATATTTGGCACATTCAAAAAACCTGTAATTACAACATTTTGCCCATTTCAAAAAACACGTAATTACAACATTTTGCCCATTTCAAAAAACACGTAATTACAACATTTTGCACATTTCAAAAAACACGAAATTACAACATTTTGCCCATTTCAAAAAACAAAATTACAAAATTTTGCCTATATCAGAAAACACGTAATTAGAACACTTAGCTCTCAAAAATTATTTACAAATAAATTATAGCCAGTATTGCGCCGTTCACTTGGAATGTTTTTAAAAATCTGCTAAAACATACATAAGACTACAATCCCCACAAAAATATGTGTGAGGGATCCATATTAAACGCTCAGCCAGCCTCTTGTTGCCCTCGTATACAGTGAACGATGTATAATTAAATGGGCAATACTTCTGTCTTGTAATCTATGTATAGCCATTTGATCCAATAGAAAACATAAAAAATAGAAAATAGAACCACTACTCACATAAACAAGGACAAGGCAGTGTAGAGCAATGCAATGACAGAAAATTACATATTTATACAGTGGACATATACATAGAAGGTACATAGTTTACCACAGTCTTTACAGTCTTTTACTGCTAGTCACATTATTACCCAATATTTCCCCCATTCCCAACTCCACACCGCTCTCCTAATCAGCAACACTGTATAGATCCACAATTTAAATGCAATTAGCCCAGTTTGAAAGGAGCCGAATGGATTTTTTCTCCGCCTCTCTCACAACAAAGTACAGACGGAGCATAATAGTAGTCACAATAATAGTAATAACATTAAAGTAATAAGCGATCAATGCACTTGGAAATTACTCATCCCTAAAGCCAGCTTTAGATGTAATCCGATGTGGACGGTGACGGTGGACAGTAGTTCGTAATCAGGGCCGGACGAAGGAATTGCTTTTAGGCAGCAATTTGTTTCCATACAAAAACCACCATTTTAATTTTCCGTATTGTTTTCTTTGGTAAAGCAAAATGTTGTATTTACATGTTTTAGAAAAGTGCAAAATGTTCTTTTTACTTGATTCTAAAAAGTGCTTAATGTTCTATTTACATGTTTTGAGAAAAGTGGAAAATGTTTTATTTCCATGTTTTGAGAAAAGTGGAAAATGTTTTATTTCCATGTTTTGAGAAAAGTGCAAAATGGTTTATTTCCATGTTTTTGAAATGTACAAATGTTTTTTAATTGCACGTTTTTGAAATGTGTAAAAAAATTTATTTACATGTTTTTAAAAAGTAAAAAATATTCTATTTACATATTTTTGAAAACTGCAAAATGTTCCATTTACATATTTTGAAAAAATTCAGGCAGCGTGGGTTGCCTGCGCTGGCCACATTATCCGGCCCTGTTCGTAATAATTATTGTAAATTGTAAATCGTAATCGTAATGTTATCAGTCTCACACTGTATTCATGTTCTTCGTCCTTCGTTTTCGTTTCGTTTGGCAAAGACGCCTTCTCCCTTTTAAAATTTTAAATAACGTGAGAAGACCTATACAAGTCAATGAGTGGTTTGGTTTGGTGTGTTGGTCTGGTTCTGAGTTCTGGTCATGTTTAATGGTCGTTCTCGCTCTCGTTATTATGCGGTTGTGGTGATGCTTGGTGTGGTATGCTGTGGCGTGACATATGATTCCATTATTGAGCTATGCACAAACCTAATCTAGTATTAGTATCAGTCCTATTAGTAATTGGTAGTCAGAGTCGTAATCGTGATTATGATTACATATTATATTGTACAATAACCTTTGGAGGTAATTATGCATTTTTGAGCTTAAATATATTCAACAATAATAATAACAGCGGCAACAACAACAACAACAACGAAACCAGCAGCAGCAATAGGAACATAGGATTCGGAAGAGTCTTATTTTAACTCACATATTACATAGCGTTTGTGAAGGAGCAAAATGATCCATTTCCATTGTTAGGTGGAAATTAAATGCACTATCTACAGAATAATTATCTATGTTAATTATCTACATGTAATTAATTAGAACTTAAAAGAAAGAGACCTTCCTAGAGAATCAAGATCCTATAAAAGCATTTAAATAAAAAAAATTACACCTTTCTAAAACTTAATTGGAAATGGAACATTTTGCACTTTTCAAAAAACGTGTAATTAGAACATTTAGTCATTCAAAAAACATGTAATTAGAACATTTCAAAAACTTGCAAATGTAGCATTTTGCACCTTTTCAAATTATGTAAATGAAACATTTTGCACTCTTAAAAATCATGTAAATGAGACATTTTGCACTTTTTTAAATCATGTAATTGTAGCATTTTGCAATTTTAAAAATCATCTAAATGTAGCAATTTGCACTCTTTTAAATCATGTAAATGTAGCAATTTGCACTTTTCTAAATCACGTAAATGAAACATTTTGCACTTTTTTAAATCATGTAATTGTAGCATTTTGCAATTTTAAAAATCATCTAAATGTAGCAATTTGCCCTCTTTTAAATCATGTAAATGTAGCAATTTGCACTTTTCTAAATCACGTAAATGAAACATTTTGCACTTTTTTAAATCATGTAATTGTAGCATTTTGCAATTTTAAAAATCATCTAAATGTAGCAATTTGCCCTCTTTTAAATCATGTAAATGTAGCAATTTGCACTTTTCTAAATCACGTAAATGAAACATTTTGCATTTTTTTAAGATCATGTAAATAGAACAATTTTCATTTTTCAAAAACTCCTGTATACTTAACATTTCAGGCATCAATCTCATTTAAAAGGTTTCTTTTGACATCAGTGGTGCATTTTTAAAACTGGAAAGTGGCTCATTTCGCTTCTTCCCTCACAATAAATGTAATTATTTGAACCCAAATGCAGTATGTACTTGACTACTAACTTGACTTGGATTGTTTCGTGACCAGCAGCAGCAGAGTCCTATGCATGAGCCATATTATGGTGTCAAAATTAACATTATGTTCTGTATTTTAATTCTAATGTTACTGTCCCATGTCTATCGCACTCCAATCAGCAGAGTCAGAAGAACAAGAACAAGTGAGCATATAATTTAAACTAATTTGAATTGAAACCACTGCAACTACTTACGTACCGTTTAGTGCTTAAACGGCTCAAGTAGTCGCACTTGTAGTAGTCAATAGTTCATTCATTAAATCGAAATCATACTGTGCATACGTATTAGGGATCGTCCACAAATGACGTTATGGTTAGAGTTAATATGAGTCTACTTGGCTCCTGATGACATCCCATGTTAAAGAAAGGCTTTTACGCAATAGTTAGGCTGATGATAGGGGGGGGGTCATAGGGGGGATGGGATTTTTGGATGAAATTATTTATGAACGACCCCTTACGGATGAAAACAAGAGAAAGCGTGTTGGTGAATGGCTGTCGATGTCGAACTATGAGAGTAACATTAGTATTATTGGTATTATTGAGACATTAAGTGCATGTTGTTGGGGTTGTATTTCGTTATGTAGAATAGCGTCTAATATTACTACTACAATTATGTCATTTTACTGTAAACTACACATTAGTAAGTTAGTGTGCCAATTTACATTTGAAACTTTTGAATGATTTATAATTATTATTTCATTTTCACCACCACCATTACGACGACTGTGAGTGAACTGTGTCCAAATCCGAGCTAAAGCCAAACCAAACCAACTCAATTAAAACAAGTAGGTTATCTATATTAATAATTGATTAATTACTTAATCATTACCATAGTGTGCATACATTGCTGATATAGCTTTCCTCTGACGCATAGTACTACCACTACCTCTATTGCACAATAATGTATCCTATCACTCTTTTAATCACAATTTAATACGCTGATGTAATAATGGAAAATTATTAAATAAATTAGTTATACATAATATCACATGGGAAGAATCAAAATCAAAATGACCCATTTCTTATTTAAGATATAATTAAAATGTGGTAGATTTTTAAAAAGTAGTAAATGAGATAGATGCGTACAATGTTAATTACGAGTTTTTGAAAAGTTTCAAATTTTACTATTTACATGTTTTTGAAAAGTGTAAAATGTTCTATTTAAATGTTTTTTGAAAGGTGCAAAATGTTCTATTTGCATGTTTTTTAAAAGTGTAAAATTTTCTAACTACACGCTTTTGAAAGGTGTAAACATTTTCTAATTACACGCTTTTGAAAGGTGCAAAATTTTCTGTATTTACACGCTGTTGAAAGGTGCAAAATGTTCTATTTGCATGTTTTTTAAAAGTGTAAAATTTTCTAATTACACGCTTTTGAAAGGTGTAAACATTTTCTAATTACACGCTTTTGAAAGGTGCAAAATTTTCTGTATTTACACGCTGTTGAAAGGTGCAAAATGTTCTATTTGCATGTTTTTTAAAAGTGTAAAATTTTCTAACTACACGCTTTTGAAAGGTGTAAAATTTTCTAATTACACGCTTTTGAAAGGTGTAAACATTTTCTAATTACACGCTTTTGAAAGGTGCAAAATTTTCTGTATTTACACGCTGTTGAAAGGTGCAAAATGTTCTATTTGCATGTTTTTTAAAAGTGTAAAATTTTCTAACTACACGCTTTTGAAAGGTGTAAACATTTTCTATTTACACGCTTTTGAAAGGTGCAAAATGTTTTATTTACATACTTTTTAAAAGGTGTAAAATGTTCTATTTACATGCTTTTGAAAAGTGTAAAATGTTCTATTTACATGTTTTTGAAACGTGCTAAATGTTCTATTTACATCCTTTTGAAAGGTGTAAAATTTTCTAGTTACGCGTTTTTGAAAAGTGTAAAATGCTCTATTTACACGCTTTTGAAAGGTGTAAAATGTTCTATTTACACGCTTTTGAAAGGTGCAAAATGTTCTATTTACACGCTTTTGAAAGGTGTAAAATTTTCTATATTGACATGGTTTTAAAAGTGCAAAATGTTCTATTTGCACGCTTTTGAAAGGTGTAAAATTTCCTATTTACACGCTTTTGAAAGGTGCAAAATGTTCTATGTACACGCTTTCAAGATTGGAGTGGATTTCAGCTTGGACGTGAACGACTTCAATGGCAGGTCTGTAGGTGAATTGGCCATTGCAATTGGAAAACCTTCACAAAGGTTGTGTACGCAAACGAAAATCAAAGTCAGAATAAAAAAAAATGCAAACATTGATATGTCGATCGATGTCGATATGTCAATATCGTGATATGGAGAACAAAAACAAATACAGTATGTGACTGTCACTAACTTTATCAAAATCACACTGTAATCATTCCAATGGCAAAACCTTTAGAAAAATAAAAAACTAATTTAAATTTGTTAATTCTTTTTTATTCTTTGCAATGCTTTCAACTTGAAATATCTGTAATTCATAACCAAGTTGCTATCAATCTTTAAACAGAAAACAGAGTCAAGTAAAATATACAGAGCGTAACAACAAGTAACTTACACACATTTTAAAATTGGTGTTTTTTTATACCATAAAATTATCACAATAATCCGGATTTATTCGATTTAAATCTCAATTTAAATCTCAATTTAACAAAGAACCACAACACTATATGGTTGTTGTGCCTGTATTACGAGCTGCCTGATCACTGATCATGATCATGGGTAGCGAGAGCGAGATACATGTGAAGGTAAAAATAATTACAATAAAATCACAAAAGATTTTTAAATGAAGGCTAAAATCACCTTGTAATTATCAATAGATGTAAATATCGAATCAGAAATGGTTTTTTTAAATGCTCCATTAAATTCCTTATATATTAATCTGTCCTGTTTAATTCAACAAGTGTAATCTGTAATGTTTCAAGACCTTAAGACTTCTGGTTCGTATGGTCAGTTGATTTAAACAGTTACATTCAATTTTAAAGAGCAGATAAGTTTTGGTTTGGTACGGTCACGGTGACGGCGACGGTGACGGTGACGGTTCACTTTGTACAGTATTCACAATAGTATAATACTAATCGTGATTTCGTAATCGGACTCGCAATCGTATTTCCTTTTTGGATATATTATTATGATTTTGGACTTGGCAGCGGAGATTGTACTAACACACTCACAAGTATTTATCAGTGACACAGTAATGCATTTTACACATTTGACATTTTACTTTTACGCCGTCCTTCCGTGTTGTTCTTGTTCTTGTTCTTGGTCGGACATATCTTCTAACTATAATGGCTCACGGTAAATATGAGTAGCATATCGTCTGTGTGAAGAACCAAAATGACCCATATACATTTGTAGCTAAAAACAATATCCACTATCTACAAAAATATTGAAACATGTGTTGAGAGCATTTAGATAGAACATTTTGAACTTTTCAAAAATATGTAAATAAAACATTCTGGAATTTTCAAAAACAAGTAAATAGAAAATTTTGCACTTTTCAAAAACACAAAAATAGAATATTTTACGCTTTTTAAAAACAAGTAAATAGAACATTTTGCACTTTTCGAAAATACAAAAATAGAATATTTTACGCTTTTCAAAAACACAAAAATAGAACATTTTACACTTTTCGAAAACTCTTAATTAACATTTTACGCATGTTTTTCATTTTGTTTTTGTTTTTATGACATAGCGTATTTTGATTCTAGCTTAAATTGGATTTGGGTCATTTTGGTTCTTCACAGACGATATTGTATGGAGCTATACCTACTTGTATGGTCATTGATCAACGCGGTAACGGTCAGTCCTTGTCACTTTGAATTTGAAAAAATCCAGATGCCAAAAGTGTGTATCTGATTTTTTTTAAATAGGAGGTACATATAGGCGGATATACAGTTAATTATTTCCTGTGCAAATTCACAACATTTAAAAGTGCCTGTGTCTTCTTATGGCAAAACTGTTGACAGGAGGCCTGAAAAAACTGCGAGGAAAGGAAGGAAATATTTTCCAAGTTATAATAATAATTATAGTTATAGACAGTTCAGCAGTAAGTGGGACAAATGGGACTCTGGGGTAGAAATTAAAAAAAATTAGACAACTCTCAATCAAGTAGCTTAAAATGGTTAACAAAACTTGTAAAAAAATTTAATGTTTTATTTTTTTGTATATTCGACATGGCTAAAACGTACAGTTAAATGTGTGAAAACGTCTGCCCAAGTCAAAGCTAACAAGTCAATAATAACACTAATAATAACGCTCCACGTTAAATTAGGCAGGGCCGATATACCGATACCGATACCGATGCCGATGCCAGTAATTGATGAACTCATCAATATCAATGGATACCTAATGAGAAATAAATAATGAAAATAAATATGCGTCTTTTTGACACCTACAAGTAAGTACCTCCCTTAAATGCCCACACAACAACAACAATGCATTAATACACCAGATGAAAACGAAAAATCTCTTGGTACAATTTTGGATTTGACCAATTTAATTTTCAATTTAATTTTTCTTTTATGGTAAATTACTCTCACGTGGCTCAGAAGTACAGTGCAGAACGTTGAGATTAATATACGACTACATATTAGGCTTAAGCTCGTATTATTTCCATTTACATTTAATTTTGATTTCACGCTTGCTACGCACGCATACAATCTGACTCGATGAGTGAGTCTATTTAAATTTCATCCATTTATTTCCATTTCACAATTCCCATCAATTCCCCTCTGCTTTCTTTTTTTTCAACCAAACAAACAAACAAACACATACAAAGAAGAAAATGACACTGTGACAGGGATAACGAGAACGACGTTAAAAAAAACAGCATCAACGAGAACGACGACAGTACATTGTCAATTATTTTTTGTGTGCAATTTTAAATGCGCTCAAAAATATATTACCTATACATAATAAGGGATGGCCCATAAATGATGTCATTCAAATTATCACTCTATTTAACCCCATATGTCATCCATCAACATTTCATTAAAATTGCGTAAATGGCAATCTTTAACATGGCAAAAATACCTGGCTAGAAAACCATTCAGCCTTTTTAGCGATGACAACATCACTTATGGACGATCCCTTAAAATGTAGAGGCGGGAAGCATGTCATTGTCAAATTGGGAAGAACGGGAACTCTTGTTATAAAAACAATACCAAAACCAAAAAAATACAAAATACAAAATCAGTCTAAAAGTATTTCTTCAAATTCCCTATTCACTGTAGGTATTCAGTGGGCATAAGATTCTTGCACAAAATGCACGTGGAATTATTCTATTGACCAAATTAGGTCACAAGTATGTTCACGGTTTTTAGTATGGTAAATCCCATTTGATTTCTTAGCGTGTACTTAAGTACCTAGTAAGGCATCGTACATAAATGATGTCATACCGATACCGATATAGGATGGATGGTTGGGTTTAGTCGGGTATTGATGACATGCCATGTTACGTTGTGCTAAAGTGATGACATGGCGGTGAGGGGGTTTGTCAAAAAGAATACAAATTTGAGTGACATCATTTATGGCCCAATCCGTACGTGTATGATTTTCAATTTAATTTAAATTCACTTAATATATCCATACCATATCCTGCTATGATGAGTAATTTTTTTGTTAATGTTTTTTATTTTTATTTTTAAAGTAAATATACTTCTTTTAAAGCATCATTTATCGACTTCGAGACGCTCCGGGATTTTTTCTATTAACTACTGATATACTAAAATCCAGCTACTTTTTTTATATATTCTTTGTTTTTTAAACTACACCATCATACATACATTATGCTATGCTGATTATACTCCTGTGGATAGAAATACGAATTGAAAGATATGCAGATCAAATAGAGATTTAGCTGCACTACATAAAATTGCATATTTTTATACAAGATGGTTCTAAATTGGACTTTGTTTTCAAACTGTATATCCTTGCGTAATTGATTTTGTTGATATTACAAAATGCCATCAATTGAGCATTGAGATTTATGTAGTATACTGTAACCATTTTATTTGTGTATGGACGTAATACCGATAATATGTAGGCACTAGGATACTAAATAAGATATGGAATGTTTAATGCGTAAATGGTTATTTAAAGGGTTTTTTGAAAAGCACAAAACATTTTGAATTTATACTTTTTTTAAACGTGTAAAATATTCTATTTACATGTTTTTAAAAGTTGCAAAATATTTTATTTACATATTTTTGAAAAGTGCAAAGTATTCTAATAAACATCTTTTTGAAAATTGCAAAATATTGTAATTACATCTTTTTAAAAATTGCAAAATATTGTAATTACACATTTTTGAAAATTGCAAAATATTGTCATTACATCTTTTTAAAAATTGAAAAATATTGTAATTACACATTTTTGAAAATTGCAAAATATTGTAATTACATCTTTTTGAAAATTGCAAAATATTCTAATTACATATTTTTGAAAAATTGCAAAATATTCTAATTACATCTTTTTGAAAATTGCAAAATATAACAGTACATTATGTCAAATTCAAAAAATTGCCAAGCAATTTAATTTTTGACGAACAATTTCAAGATTCACCTTTATCTTTTATACTGTAGATAAAGGGTGCATTTGCAAATTCTGTGACTGCATAAAGTAGTAAGTTTTGCCTAGTTTTTCGGAACGTTGACAATAAAATAAAAATATCAATGTTTCTATGCTAATAAACGAATGAAGGGGCTCACGCAGGATGCGAGCACTTGTAGACTTTCTGTTTATAACGAAAATGAGAGAGAGAGCGACGACGGGAGGTTGGTGTTATGGTGTTGGTTGTGTGTGTGGTGGCGACGGTGGTTGTCGCGGTCAGGAAGGAGTGTAATTTAGTTTCCACGTGTAAAAGAATTGAAAAGATTCAGAAAGCCCATTAATAATAATGATGGTCAAAAAAACACAATACACAATGGGCAATAATGACGAGAGGAGTTCAAGCGCTTCTCACAATAGCAATTTATATATATAGGTAGAAAAATAACATACAAGCAAATATCCTGCCACAAAAGTAAGAAACCTCAGGTGCGTTTAGTCTGAACGTAAATGGTAACAGTGGTCATCGTAATCGGAATCGGAATCGGAATCGTAACATGAGACAACAGTAGTCATGGACCCCTCCACACAATAGTTCACACAAATAATTAAATACTTTACTTTTGCTACTGTTGACTGACTGTGCTGTGGGTGGGCAAGGGAGGCCTGGTGGTTCATACATGCCACATATTTAATTTACAGCTTAGCACACTAATTACATGCAACTATACAATAAGAACAGGAATAAATATTGCACTGCAATGTCCTTAATCCTGAGCATTGGTAGGATGTTGATGATGGGACAAGTGTAAAAATGCGTAATTAATAAACAAAGCGAATTAATTTCACTTCAATTGGAAATTGAAATGGAAATCAGACTAAGAGCTAATTGTTTGTATAGATAATTGCAGTATTGACACTGCCTACATTTACACTAGACTTCCCGTAATTACTTACTATGTTTTAAAAAAAAGTAAATAGAACATTTTGAATTTCAAAAAAATTATGTAGGTTGAACATTTGGCAATGTTTAAAAACATGCAATTAGAACATTCTAAACTTTTCCAAAACATTTATATGGAATATTTTGAAATTTTCAAAACCATGTAGATGAAACATTTTGCGCTTTTAAAAAACATGTAGACGGAATATTTTGCAATTTTCAAAAACATGTAGATGAAACATTTTGCGCTTTTTTAAAACATGTGAATGGAACATTTTGCACTTTTAAAAAACATGTAAATTAGAACATTTTGCACTTTTAAAAAACATGTAAATTAGAACATTTTGCACTTTTAAAAAACATGTAAATTAGAACATTTTGCACTTTTAAAAAACATGTAAATTAGAACATTTTGCACTTTTAAAAAACATGTAAATTAGAACATTTTGCACTTTGAAAAAACATGTAAATCCGAACATTTTGCACTTTTAAAAAACATGTAAATTAGAACATTTTGCACTTTTTAAAACCCTCCTAATTATGCACCTGATCTTGACATTTAATTTAGGCCAAAAAATGTTTTTTATTATGATGTTCTAAAATATAAAAGCGGGCCACTCAAAATGCATGTGATGCAATTCTAAATGCTGGTGAACTGTAATAATCATCCACAATTAAAAAATCTGTAGTTTATAAGTGTGGTCTATGAATGTCATTAGAAGAAGAACTGTGTGTAGAATGTGGACGTCATAAGGCTTCAAGAATCAGAAACAGAAACAGCTGTGTGAGTACTAATAATATATGCACAGGCCCAGGAACTGCAGAACAAGGGAAGCGCCTTTCTCAAGCCACACTACAGATATACATATAGCCACTGCATTTTCCCTACAGACAAACATTGTACCCCATTGAAGGAATGATGATGATGATCTTTAAGATTGAAAATAAGAGGCCATAACCCTCATCCACTTCCACGTCCACGTCCAAATCCAAATCCAACATCAAGCCTCTTTGTCCTGTGCCGTGTTTGTACTTTGACGCTCTCCTCAAAGCCTCAAATGGGGCATAATATAAAACAACTTTGACTTGATCGAACCACTTGAGACATCACACCGTGGAATTGTAATCAAAGGCGACTTTTTCCCTGCAGTATCCACTATCTAGCTCCAAGACATTTTTCTCTCTCTCAAAATTAAATTTGAAAAATGTAATTATATTCAACCTATAAAGGAAAATATTATTATATTTCCCATTTTCCCTCTTCTCTCCATTAAGGGGTCGCCCATAAATGATGTCATCGAAATATTTACATTTCTACTGTAGGACCCTATGACCCTCTTGTCACCAGTACCAGCTTTAACTTTTTTAACCAATGCGTAAATGTCTATCTTTAACATAAGATACCATGAGTATCCATACTACCAATCCAATGACGTCATTTGTGGACGACCCTTAAATTGTACTGTACACGAGAGCACATGGCGGATGCTGATGTGTGTTAACTATACCATTAGTATGTATTGTACCGCTTGGACATAGATTGCAAACTGTAATTACAATTGAGTATTTAGACTTTGACTTTAGGTTTATGTTACTTAGGGATCGAGAATCGAGGTATAAAGGTAAAGGTACATCAGGTGAGGCGAGGGAGCGTTCATAAATTACGTGGTATAAAAATCGAAAATTTTAAACCCCCACTTTTTTTTTGGTATGTTCGCCCATGTAAAAGAATAGGCAGCTTGAACCGCGCTTGCTCCCCCCAAAATGTGCCACGTAATTTGTGCAAGCTCCCAAGTTTATTTTTTCTACTTCGTGAAATGATAGTGCACAAGGGGTGGGTGTTGTACTCGGTTTCTATTCTCATTTTAAATTCGAATTTCTTCGTATTGTTGACGCTTGTGTGGTGGGTGCAGAGGAGAGTGGTGGAGTCGGAATTACAGCAACTTATTCCTTTTCTTTGTTATCACATCCTGTTTTTATAAATTATTGAGTCAGGACTTGAAGCCGAAGCCGAAGGAATCCCAGCAACAGCAAACAACACACTCAGCTTCGTCTTTCTTTCTTCAAGATTTCTTTTCCGCTCGCATCCATTGAGCAGATAGCTCAAGCACAGACCCATAGAACCACTCGCAAATTCATGTTATCATATGCACAGACCACAACATTTTTATTTAGCATTAACAGTACGTGGAGACTCACATCTATTTTCTATCTGACTGATAATAATAATGTTGACGTGTTCCGTCCATCGCATCAACGAAGAAGTTTTAATTGAAACTTATAAACAAGACACAAAGCCTCTGCGGTGAAAAGGCAAAATAACCAATAAAATCTTTTTTTTTAGCTAAGCGGAAAATGCACCATCTTCTTACGAAAAGAATTAAAACATGGTCCTATGAAAGCATGTGTAAATGAAACATTTTGCACTTTTCAAAACCCCGTAAATAGAATAGTTTGCACTTTTCAAAAACGCGTAAATAGAATATATTGCATTTTTCAAAAATGTGTAAATAGAATATTTTGCACTTTTCAAAACCCCGTAAACAGAATATTTTGCACTTTTCAAAACCCCGTAAATAGAATAATTTGCACTTTTCAAAACCCCGTAAATAGAATATTTTGCACTTTTCAAACCCCCGTAAATAGAATATTTTGCACTTTTCAAAAACCCGTAAATAGAATATTTTGCATTTTTCAAAAATGTGTAACTAGAATATTTTGCACTTTTCAAAACCCCGTAAATAAAATAATGTGCACTTTTTCAAAAACCCGTAAATAGAATATATTGCATTTTTCAAAAATGTGTAAATAGAATATTTTGCATTTTTCAAAAATGTGTAACTAGAATATTTTGCACTTTTTAAAACCTCGCAAATAGAATATTTTGCACTTTTCAAAATCCCGTAAATAGAATATTTTGCACTTTTTAAAACCCGTAAACACAATATTTTTTGCACTTTTCAAAAACCCGTAAATACAATATTTTGCACTTTCCAAAAACCCGTAAATAGAATATTTTGCACTTTTTCAAAACCAGTAAACAAAATATTTTGCACTTTTCAAAAAGCATCCAAAATAAATTTGGCTCTAAAAAAACCGTAGTCAACATATCCTTCAGAGTTTTTTTTTTGACAAAGCTCATTTTATAATTCTAGCTTTTTACTACATGGACCGTTTTGATTCTTCACTCACGAAATATATACCTATATAGGTCCCTACATTTTACCTGTATAGTCAACCACGCAAGTACCAAGTGCGACGTGTGCACTCTGAGTATCAGAACAGTGAGAAAAATTAGACAAACAAAACACATTCGACACATGGGACGATGACGAACTTGGAAACGAAAATTGAAACCTCCCTCTTTTTCTTTTTCTCTGAGCCTCTCCTGCTCTGTCATCTCCTTCTTTTCTTATTCCGTCCTTTGTACGTGCTTAAATACATAGCTAATGGCTACAGTAGAACGTTCTGTTCTAATAGCGAATCCTCAGCATTGCCCATTCATTGATTTGCTGAGGCTTTTTGATCAGCTGTTTTAATTTTTTTTTCTCTTGTTCCGTTGAACTGTACAACAGGGTTCATATATGGGCTATATGACTATGGAATACGGAATGAATAGCATTTTAAATGGGAAATTTAAATGGGCATCTTTCACCCTCTTTCACAGTCCAAAAACCATCAGACATCAGACCAATTGAATTTTAATTTTAATTAATAGCACACTGCAATAATAAAGCTCGATTCAAATTCGAATGAAATGGCAGTGCCTCTTGTACAAACTGCAGACTTGAGCCGGGGCTATTTAACTGTGATTTAAGGAAGTACGGGTAGAGCCGTGAAGAGCGGGAAACGGTATTTGAAATTTGAATTTGAAATTTGAAAAGTCAAAAGGGAGGCCCTTGAATTGTCATATTAAAAAATAAAGAACCACTCTTAACTGTGCAGCAATGCTGATTTGTGGCACACAAGTGCCCCATTTCGTCAGTGAAGAACCAAAATGACCCATATCCAATTTAAGCTACAATCAAAATGAGCTATGTCATAAACACAAAATGAGAAACATGCTCAAAATGTTAACATGGAGTTTTTGAAAACCGCAAAATGTTCTAATTCCATGTTTCTGAAAAGGTGCAAAACGTTCTGATTCCATGTTTTTGAAAAGGTGCAAAACGTTCTGATTCCATGTTTTTGAAAAGGTGCAAAACGTTCTAATTCCATGTTTTTGAAAAGGTGCAAAATTCTCTAATTTCATGTTTTCGAAAAAGTGCAAAATGTTCAAATTTCATGTGTTTGAAAAGTGTAAAATGTTCTATTCACATATTTTCGAAAAGTGCAAAATATCCTATTTTAAATGCTTTCAAGGCATATTTCAATATTTGTGTAGATAGTGGATACTGTTTTTAGCTACAAATGGACATGGGTCATTTTGATTCTTCACAGAGGATATGTACATAGCAGCATACTACACGGGGGAGAAAAACCCATAAGCTTTCAACTTTAATCATAAATAAATAAAAATAAATACAAATACCAGTAAAAGCCCATAGACACAGAAGAAAAAAAATCCCAAGACTTTTTGCATTTTATAGACAGTCCCTGTGGGCATAGATTATTAAAGAGATATGAAACTAAATACAAATATAAAAAAAATTGAAGAAGAGTGCCTCAAGACGAAAACGAAACGAAAGACAAACTTGAAACTCGTGAGGAGAGACTAACGGGACGGATCCTTTCCATCCAAAACGCACAACTTTGTTCTACTACTACTACCACTACTACTATTTAATTCTCCCAAGTCCAAAAACCTTAAAGGTTCATTTTCATTCCCACTTCTATGGTGGTGGACTTGGACTTGACTGTCAGGGCCGGATAATGCGGCCAGCGGAGGCAGCCTCCGCTGCTTGAATTTTCTCAAAACATGTAAATGGAACATTGTGCACTTTTCAAAAATACGTAGAAAGAATATTTTGACGTTTCAAAAACATGTAAAATAAATTTTTTTGTACATTTCAAAAACATGCAAAATAAAACATTAACACTTTTCCCAAAACATGTAAATAGAGCATTTTGCACTTTTCTGAATCAAGTAAAAAGAACATTTTGCACTTTTCTAAAAACATGTAAATACAACATTTTGCTTTATTAAAGAAACCCATCAATAAAATCCGATCGAAATGGTGGTTTTTTTGCATGGAAACAAATTGCAGCCTGAAACCAATTCCTTCGTCCGGCCCTGTTGACTGTCCCCCTATGTTGTTTTTATTATGAGATAGCTGCCCATTACATTAAACAGAAACTTACTCGTCTCATCTTAAATATGTACTTTGCTCAGTAAACAGAATTCAAATACGACGATGACGATAGAGCCTCTGTTTACATTCTCTCTTTTTTCACAGGTGTTTCTGTACGCATATCCGTATAAGCTCCTCTGGCGAATTTCATATAGACAGAAAGGTGACCGTTATCTAGTTTCCATCTCGATCTCGATTTCATACTATAATACCAAAGCCAAAGCCAAAGCCAAAGCCAATGGCAACATACTTACTTGTATATTATTCTAATAAATTATCTGCACAATGAAATGCAGCATCTTTGAGTGGATACATTGCAATTGCTAAATTTTTACAGGTTCACTGAATTCAAGAAGAAGAAAAAAAACTGTATAGTAATAATCCAACATCTCACAAGTATTTCTCCAACCATATGCTAATCAGTGTACAAAGGGAAGCTTCTATAGATTTAACTAAATAAAAAAGTAAGCCTCACTTTGTTTCCACAAGCACATAATAATTTCAGTAATATATTTCCATTGCCGAATTTTTTTTTTCAAACAATTTTTTTGTTTGAAATTGGCTCTAACAAACGGAGATTTTAAATACGCACCTGGTACTGGGACTGGTCTGGCAGCCTGGTTGTTGCATACGGCATAATACGGAATAAATAAGAACATTGACATCCATCCATGGAAAATATCACTCGTGTGGTTGTACTCGATCTCGCACTGTACACATTACTACAGATTACGTACGGATCCCCTCACGAAAACACATTCTTCAAAAATAAACATCTTCAACTGTATTCTAAATGACGGCTCAATAAGTTGTAATGCTATATGCTATACCGTAATAGTAAGGGTATTAGGCATATTCAGCATATTCTTGAGGGAAGAAGCAAAACTGTCTATTTAAGATGGAATTAGATTGAGTTATTTGAAGAAAATAATTAGATGAGATAAATGCATCAAATGTTAATTTATTATTATGAGTTTTTTGAAAACTGAAGAACGTTCTATTTCCATGTTTTTGAACAGTGCAAAATAGTCCATTTACATGATTTTTAAAGGTGCAAAATAGTCCATTTACACGTTTTTGAAAAGTTCAAAATATCTTATTTGCGCGGTTTTGAAAAGTTCAAAATTTTGTATTTACACATTTTTTTAAATTTCAAAACGTTCTATTTCCATGTTTTTGAAAAGTTCAAAATTTTGTAATTGCACGTTTTTGAAAAGTTTAATATTTTCTATTTGCACGCGTTTAAAAAGTTCAAAATATTTTGTACTTACACTTTTTGAAAAGTTCAAAATGCTCTATTTCTATGTTTTTGAAAATTTCAAAATATTTTATTTACCCATTTTTAGAACAAATTTTCAAATTAATTTTTCTAGACAGTAAATTTTGTTATTTTAACTAAAAATGGAAATGTCTCATTTTGCGTCTTCACAAGCAAACTATGCCATACCATGTAATACAGAGTGTGTTAAACCCGCATATGGTAATATGGTATTACTGATATATTAGAACGCTATATGACAAAGCATAAATTAAATTACACAAAAGGATTTTTTCCCGAATGCAAAAGTAAATACAGAAATAGTTAAGTAGCATATAGTGGTAACGAGGCCTCTTAACAGCTTTAAACCAAAATAACAAAATAACAAAAAAAAAATAATAATATACTTGCGTCAGTTCAACTTCAACTTCAAGCGTCTGTCTCTCTGTCTGTAGTCTGTGACTATTTAACTTTTTAAAGGTTTAAATTTTTTTTTTGTAAATTGTATACAAATTTCCACCGTGTTGTTTTTTCATGTAATGGAACTTAATTTAATTTAATAATATACCTACTGTATAAGAGCGATGACAGTATGACAGTGACAGTGGCCGTGGTCGCTCCCTCAACAATTTAGAAACACACACACACACACACACACAGTTTCCAGTACAGCTATGGCTATAATATAGTTTACACTTTTTTTTTCTGTGTATGTGTTTGCATTATTAAATTTACATTTTTGCATGTCAGTGTAGAGGTAGAGTTTAATTTAATATGCCTGCGTTTAGTTAGAATTATTACACGGAAAAATTCTGCAGATTGCAGAACTTGCATTGGTATAGGCTACATGCCTCTAACGACACAGCAGATATCTGTTTAAATCAGCTGACGAAGACGATGCGAAGAATGTAATCAAGTGCCTTATATTGCTGTCTAATTGTATTTAATTATTACTTCAAATTGATAGCCGAAATCCAAAATACTGATAGAACAAGTTACGACGATGAAGACGACGACGACGACGGTCTGGCAGTGGCAGTGCAATGAAGAAGAAGAATTAAAGAAGCTGCAGCTGAATTTTTTTTTATGTTGATGTTGATATTGATATTGACTCAAAAATTTTCTTGTAGGAAGATTACCTTGTTCTCATTTACATTTTTTTTTCTATTATATTCGTTCTTTTTTTTTGTGCATTTTTCTGTACTATCTGTGCTCAAGCCCAAGAGTCAAAAGGATGCAACTCAACTAACAATAAGTTCAGGGCACGTAGTGTTTGTGAAGAGTCAAAATGACCCATATTTCCAATTATTCAAGTTAGAATTAAAATGAGCTATATTATGTCATTTAAAAAAGGAGTAAATTAGATGGATGTAAAAAATGTTTTTTTATGAGTTTAAAAAAGTTCAATTTGTTCTATTTACATGTTTTTTGAAAATTGTCAAATGTTGTATCTGCATGCTTTTGGAAAGTGTAAAATGCTTAATTTGCATGTTTTTGAAATTGTGAGAAACGTTCCTATTTATATGGTTTTGAAAATTGCAATATTTTCTGTTTGCATGGTTTTGAAAATTGCAAAATATTCCATGTAAACGTTTTTTGAAAAGTGCAAAATATTCCATGTAAACGTTTTTTGAAAAGTGCAAAATATTCCATGTAAACGTTTTTTGAAAAGTGCAAAATATTCCATGTAAACGTTTTTTGAAAAGTGCAAAATATTCCATGTAAACGTTTTTTGAAAAGTGCAAAATATTCCATGTAAACGTTTTTTGAAAAGTGCAAAATATTCTATTAACGAGTTTTTAGAACCATGATATTAGAATTTTTTTTGTAGACAGGGAATTTTTTCTGAAAAAATCTCCAAGAAAAACGCAATTTCGAGTATTTTTATATTAGCTGAAAATGGAAATCGTCATTTTTTGATTCTTCGCAGATCAACTTTAAAAGTATTTATAAAAATTGATAATAATAATAAATATTATTTCCAGTTCACCATCAGCCGTCGAAAAAAAAAGTCAGCTGACCAGTCACCGCAGTGAGCTCATAGAAAACAGAATGATGAAAGATTATCTGGCGGAATCTTAACCCAAATCCCAACTACAACTACATACAGGTTTATTTATCTTTATCGGTGTATTATTTGAGATTCGAATTCGAGCCATGAATTAATTGACTCTCATATTTCACTCGTCCACTCTGACTGAGAGCGTCATAGCCAAAATGTGTCTTGTTTACACACTTGTACATTAATTCATTGCATAGGTCAGCACTATCACTATTTCCACATTCGTATACAAGCCTATAGGAGGTTCATCTTCATCAAATTAGATGACATTGACGTTCCTCACTCTCCATATAGGCAGATTGAATTACCCCTACCCCATAAGACGTATCACGTAATTTATGGACGCTCCCCAAGATTTATTTTGTTTAATATTTTACTCGCCGAGGTGAAAGGGGAGAGAAGGGGGGGGGGGCTGATAATTATTACGTGGGTATGTATCTAGTTAACTATGTAAATGTAAATTATGGTTTGTTTTTTTCACTCGCAGGCAGAGGCAGAGGGGCAAGTAGAAAATATGAGATGATGTGCCTCTGAATCAAAATCCAAAATGCATACAAAGTGCAGTGGAATTGACTGCAATTATAATTATGTTGTGTGTATGTATGTACTGACATGGGGAGGACGGACACTTTAAGTTTGTGTGCTCTGCATATTGCAGCACATTTTCTTCTGTAGATCAGTGGTCGTCGTCGTGGACAGGAGAACTATGAAGATCGAGTTATTACGATTATTGCAAAAGCAACTAGGTTCCGTGTGTACAGTGTGAGGTGAGTGTGATGTGAGGGGAATTTTAATGGAGGCATATATAGTCATAATTTATTGACTACTCCGTATTATGTATATAGGGAATAGGGATATGGCCCAGGGACGATGATGCAGAAAATCAGAAAACAGATTATTGCATGAGCTGTACCTCTGTACCTGTGAGGAATATCTAGGTCTGCACCGACATGTATGTGCATAAATAATTATTGTAAATTTTGAAATCCTCATAGCAGGGGGATAGAGATGTAGGTGCATATCGTGTGTGAAGTGTCAAAATCAGCAATATATCCAATTTTTAGGATTTTTAAAATCATGTAAATAGAAGATTTTGCACTTTTCAAAAACGTGTCAAAGGAAAATTAGGCACTTTTCAAAAACGCACAATTAGAATATTTTGCACTTTTCAAAAACGCACAATTAGAATATTTTGCACTTTTCAAAAACGCACAATTAGAATATTTTGCACTTTTCAAAAACGCACAATTAGAATATTTTGCACTTTTCAAAAACGCACAATTAGAATATTTTGCACTTTTCAAATACGTGCAATTAGAATATTTTGCAGTTTTCAAAAACGCACAATTAGAATATTTTGCACTTTTCAAATACGTGCAATTAGAATATTTTGCAGTTTTCAAAAACGCACAATTAGAATATTTTGCACTTTTCAAATACGTGCAATTAGAATATTTTGCAGTTTTCAAAAACGCACAATTAGAATATTTTTCACTTTTCAAAAAACACGTAAATACAACATTTGACAATTTTTAAAAAACTCGCAAATAGCATTTGCTGCAACGAAGGCCATACCGCAACAGATAGGTGGGCCTCAAGAATAACTTGTCCCCCGGGTGCGAAAAATAAAACTGCAGATAGGGGACCTTAAGGGACATTATGTGGTATTTTATAATTCGTCCCCACACCACGGCTCGCCACATAATGCCCCTTAAGGTCTCTCCGGTTTTATTTTTCGCCCCCGGGGTATGAGTTCTTCCTGTGGCACAGCTATCTGCTTCAGTCTTCGTTGCGTCCACATTATTACATTTTTTGACATATAGCTTATTTTAATTCTAGCTAAAAACGGATATGAGAAATTTTGATTCTTCACTCACACGATGTATATTCCAACCGATGCTCGTAATGGTAACTCGTAATAATAAACTAACATGTTTTTTTTCCTCAGTTTGTGAGTGAGTCCCTTAATATACAGTTGCTTTAAACTGACGATCAATAGTATGTACCGTAAAGCTTCTAATAGAAGCCGGGTCTCCAATAGACGCCGGGTCTCTAATAGACGCCGGGGGTGGCGGCTATTAATTACAATAGACGCCGGGTCTCCAATAGACGCCGGGTCTCCAATAGACGCCGGGGGTAAAGAACGTCATGAGCTAGATATCCTTTCGATATTCTCACATTAGATATACCTCCAAAATTTAAAAATCAGCTTTTGCCTGCAAACGTAAAGTCAGTAAAGTGTGCGATCCACTCAAAAAATTAAGTTTGTATGGTAACTAGGTAGATAGTTGTTTAAATTAAGTTTTTTATAAATAATTGATAGTAAACGCAAATCATACTCAGCAGCTAAAAAGCTAGAGATTATGAAGTAATGCAAAAGAAAATTCTGGCGAAAGAGCAGCAGAAGACATTCAGAGTAATTACAGTGACCAAATTTAATTAGTAGGAAAAATACTCCCATTAAAATTGTCGTGTGTCTGATGTCGCAAGCTAACCTGCCAAATAAAAATACAACTTTCTATCAAGAATTGCACTTAATTCTATAGACAATTGATAAAATTAGCAATAATTTGGCATAATTAAAACGATTAAATTCTTAGAAATAATAAAACTTTGCGAAGCGCATTATTCGTCGCTTTGTATTTTTTTCGATTCAAAACATAAATTTTTAATAGAAGCCGGGTCTCTAATAGACGCCGGGTCTCCAATACAAGCCGGGGGTAGGAAGGTCTGTTTTTAATAGACGCCGGGGGCTTCTATTAGAAGCTTTACGGTAGGTACATATCAGTAGTTCTACATTCTCGTCGAGAAACTTGTACACTTGTGATTCTGACCAAGGACATACTATGCAGTGGTACGTGCATATAGGCAATAGTACTGCTAAACTGCGGTGCCGGGAGACTTGCATTTAATTGACATGAGGAGGAACTATAACAATAACAATAGAAATTGCTTCCATTATTTTCCGATAATAACGAAGACAACGAAGGAGGAAATCATCTTTGTGAGATTTCTTTTGAAGCTTCTGCCTCCACTCATTTTTATGTGTAGTCCACTCGAGACAGCATCGTGGAGTCTCATCTTCACTCTCTTCACTCAGCATCTCACCCTCCTCTTTTTTCCCCTGCTCCATTTGTATTCATAAACTGACTCCACTCACGCACGCACTCACTCCTCTCGAGGTCCCTATGTCTGTGCTCATGTCCGATTCGAATTCGAATTCGAATTCAGTCGAATTTTTGAGCAAATTGAGAAGACGATAAGAAACAGATATCTTGTGCTTTTACAGTGCAGTCGGGTTACACCGGCCTGGGTTACAACGGTCATCTTGATACACCGGTCAAATTAAGCAGTCCCGGCAACAAGGCAACAACCCTATGCTGTATAATGTTAAAGTATAGTCTTACAACGGTCAAGTTTACAACGGTCTATTTGATACACCGGTCAAAATCTATGGACCGTACAGCACTATTACCATTATAATCATATTTGATACAACGGTCTTTGGTTTACACTGTTTTTTTTGACAAGGTGTCCATCTGTAAAACAGATAGAATAATATTTCAAGAAATAACTAGGCAGGTGGATACGAATGACAAAAATTAGAAAGGGTCTAACACGAGTAATAACAACAGATTTTAGAAATTTGTAATGTTGCTAGCTTCAAATTTGTTTATGAATTTTAGCTTCTGTTGGCGTAGGCGATTTGTTAGGGAATAAGTATGACTGCAATCACAAAAAAACATCGCAAGTAAATGACACTTAATTAAAAATGTAATAACAATATTGCAAACCCTGTTAAACCTAAAATGTGAATATTGCAGAACATATGCGAAGATTAGTCAGCTTTTAATGATGTAAGCAAAATTTAAAATTTAAAAATCTACGTCAACCAAACCTAAAAGAAGTATATTTCCTTATTTTTCTATATACTTACGTTTAATTACGATTTTTCACTAATTATGTACTAACAGAAAATAACAGTGTTAAATTAAAAGTTAAAAAAAATAAAATGATGCGAAAATCATATGATACTATACAACGGTCAAAGACCGTTGTAACTTTACAACGGACCTTTGATACACCGGTCAAAATACAACACCCCCTTGAAAGACCGTTGTAACGAAGTTTTACTGTATATTGTTATACGAGTATTTTATGCAGATATTCCTATTTGCTATTTCATCCCGTTCAAATTCTCGAATATATCTTGTAATATTGTATCCTGAAGTTAAGAAGCAAAATGGTCCATATTGCAAAATGTTTTATTTACATATTTTTTAAACGTGTAAAATGGTCCATCTACATATTTTTAAAAGTCCAGAATATGCCATTTGCATGCTTTTAAAAAACACAAAATTTTCTATTTGTATATTTTTTAAAAGTGTAAAATGTTCAATATTCATGTTTTTGAAAAGTCCAAAATATTTTATTTACATGTTTTTGACACATGCAAAATATTCTTTCTACGTGTATTTAAAAAGTCCAGAAAATGTTCCACTTTCAAGGTTTTGAAACGTGCAAAATGTTCTGTTTACACTCTTTTTAAAAGTGCAAAATATTTCATTTACATTTTTTTTGAAGGTTCAAAACAACCCAATTTGCATGATTTAAAAAAAGTGCAAAATGTTACATGTATACATTTTAAAAAAGTATAATTCCTCCAATATTCTTGATATTTTAATTTTTGCTTTGTATAGTGCATTTTGTTTTCTGCCCAAAATGGATTTGGAACATTTTGATTCTTCACTGTCACAGTGGTGATATGTATTTTTTTTAAAATTTTTGCTATTTAGCATATTGCTACTACATAACATTGTACAATTGGAATGGTTCATAAATGATGTCACGCCAATTTTCATTTTTTTAAGAACCCACTCACACCAATAATGTCATCACTACAACATTACGTAAACGACCATCTTTATAACATGGCATGTCATCAATCCCTGACTAGATCCATCCATCCTACTGGCGACATCATTTATGGACGATTCCTAATAACGATTACAATTACAAGTCCCTATACTGACTGCTATATAGTATAGCTATAGGTACAGGTATAGACACAGTTGTAATTGAAATTAGACCCAAACTACTTGTCAACCTTCACCATGCACCTTCTCCTCCTAATCATATCCTATTTTGTGTCCTATATAATTTCATAGCCCTGTAATCCTATCCCATTACATAGATGGGCTCCGCTCAGTCAGTTCCCTTCCCCTGGGGAGCGTCCACAAATTACGTGGTACGTCTTGGGGGGTAGGGGTTCAATCTGCCTATCCTTTTACATGGGCGTACATACCAATAAAGGGGTTCAAAATTTCCAATTTTTGTATCGCGTAATTTATGCACGCTCCCTAGAGTGTTGTTAGTTGGATGTTGGAGTGCATATTACTGCATAGTAATGTGATTGCTCCAAGGATTAAGATTCGAGTGCATTTGCAATGAATTGACTTGAAATGTGAACTGCATGCAGAATACGAAAACGAAATATGAATAGAAAAACTCAAGCAAAAAAAAATACAACTCAAAAATCAAAATCAAAAAACTACATAAACGAAAGCAACAACTTTTAGTGGAGTGTAATGGACGTGAGAATTGAAAGGATTGTGATGAGGATCCGTCGCCGTCGCCGTTGTGGCCGTGAGCCGTGCTCAATGCACGTGTAAGAACAAGATTTTTGAACAAAACTTCTTTTGATTTTAGAATTTTAATTTTTTTTTTGGTATTTGGGAGCAGAGAGCATGATGCCATGATGATGGGGATCGGAAGGGAGGAATCGCCCATGCTATACACTCGACCAGATAGTATTCTCACAGAATGCATTGTACATACATGAGAGTGGGGCTGTTTGAGGCGTGCAAAATCTAATTGTAAATCAAAATGATGTGTAATGATGAAAAACAAGTTTAAAATCAGATTTTCTTTTGAATGATTGCTACTTCAGTGGGAGACTGACGGGGGGAGGCTCATCTTCCTTCATAACTTCATGTTCATTTACTACTCGACTCCTGGGCCTGGGTGTACGGGTAAACTTACACCGAGAGTTGTAGAGAGTTGATATCTATATATAAGAAATTGTTATGTGGGGCTATGCTCTCCATTTAAACTGCTTTAATTTGAAAAAACTCTATATGTATTTTGACTACATGCAATTTTTAAGCGAGAATTAAAATGAGCTATACGACAAAAAGAAATTCATTAAAAATAAGATAGATGCGTAAAATGTTAGTTAAGAATTTAGAAAAAATCTGTTTAAATGTTTTTTGAAAATTGTCAAATATTCAATTTTCATGTTTTTTGAAAGTGTCAACTATTCAATTTACTTGTTTTTTGAAAAGTATCAACTATTCAATTTACTTGTTTTTTGAAAGTGTCAAATATTCAATTTACACGTTTTTGAAAAAGTGTCACATATTCAATTTACACGTTTTTTAAAAGTTTCAAATATTCAATTTACACGTTTTTGAAAAAGTGTCAAATATTCAATTTACACGTTTTTTAAAAGTTTCAAATATTCAATTTACACGTTTTTGAAAAAGTGTCAAATATTCAATTTGCATGGTTTTGAAAAAGTGTCAAATATTCAATTTACACGTTTTTGAAAAAGTGTCAAATATTCAATTTACACTTTTTTGAAAAAGTGTCAAATATTCAATTTACACGTTTTTGAAAAAGTGTCAAATATTCAATTTACACGTTTTTGAAAAAGTGTCAAATATTCAATTTACACGTTTTTTAAAAGTTTCAAATATTCAATTTACACGTTTTTGAAAAAGTGTCAAATATTCAATTTACACGTTTTTTAAAAGTTTCAAATATTCAATTTACACGTTTTTGAAAAAGTGTCAAATATTCAATTTGCATGGTTTTGAAAAAGTGTCAAATATTCAATTTACACGTTTTTGAAAAAGTGTCAAATATTCAATTTACACTTTTTTGAAAAAGTGTCAAATATTCAATTTACACGTTTTTGAAAAAGTGTCAAATATTCAATTTACACGTTTTTGAAAAAGTGTCAAATATTCAATTTACACGTTTTTTAAAAGTTTCAAATATTCAATTTACACGTTTTTGAAAAAGTGTCAAATATTCAATTTACACGTTTTTTAAAAGTTTCAAATATTCAATTTACACGTTTTTGAAAAAGTGTCAAATATTCAATTTACACGTTTTTTAAAAGTTTCAAATATTCAATTTACACGTTTTTGAAAAAGTGTCAAATATTCAATTTACACGTTTTTGAAAAAGTGTCAAATATTCAATTTGCATGGTTTTGAAAAAGTGTCAAATATTCAATTTACACGTTTTTGAAAAAGTGCCAAATATTCAATTTACACGTTTTTGAAAAAGTGTCAAATATTCAATTTACACGTTTTTGAAAAAGTGTCAAATATTCAATTTACACGTTTTTGAAAAAGTGTCGAATATTCAATTTACACGTTTTTGAAAAAGTGTCGAATATTCAATTTACACGTTTTTGAAAAAGTGTCAAATATTCAATTTACACGTTTTTGAAAAAGTGTCGAATATTCAATTTACACGTTTTTGAAAAAGTGTCGAATATTCAATTTACACGTTTTTGAAAAAGTGTCGAATATTCAATTTACACGTTTTTGAAAAATAGTCGAATATTCAATTTGCATGGTTTTTTTAAAAGTGTAAAATGTAGATATTTTAACTTTTTGTAGATAATATATTTTAATTTTTAGCCCTCATTCTGCCTCCTCCCGCTTTTGCACCCACACAGTCGAAAACAATTCGATAAAAATACTCTCCAAATTTGAAACATTTCAAATATAATCCAAATAAAACCACCTATTGCTTCTCCACAATTTCCTATTCAACACAGTCACAGTCAGTAGTAGTGTATGCTCCATATCCCTATAAAATTCTAGTCCGTTCACTAATGAGGAGTAAACAAGGTATTTATCCAAAAGGAATAAAATACAATATAATTTTATTAATTCATTTCTGTCAGACCCCTTGTTAATATGATATATGACTAATAGAAATCCTTCCCTTCCTATATCCTCCATCTTTTTTTTATTGAATCTGTGTAATTTAAATCACTCTACTCTACTCTAGAAAAACAGTACCAAGAATTTGCATTCTACAGAATTGAGACTCACGGGACACGTACGAGAAAGATTCAAAGGATGAGGATGAGGATGATCATACAAAAGATTGGAGCTCGTTCAGTGGGGCAGACACATAGCATCTTCAGCCTGTGTGAGTGTGAGAGTAACTCAGGCAGAACGAGTTCATGTTTTTCTGCCGCGCTCTGCACCCAACACTTGACACTGTATGTACCAAGCGACCAACACAAACACCAACACTGAAGGCAACCAGTGTAGGGATGGTCCATAAATGATGTGTCATCCAAATAATCTCCTTTTTTAAACCCACCTTTAACATTACATATTTAATATGGCAAGCCATCAATACCCGAACCCACCCTTTCCTACCGATTATTCATGGCATCATTTATGGACGATCCCTTAAGATTCTAGCCTCTCTTCTTGTACGATTAGTGTAATAGATTCCGTGAAAAACTCAATTTATCTTTAATCATCCAACTAATTATTATTGTCAGGATTCTACGTGGAGATGCTGAGATCCCAGCACTCAAAATCCAAACGGAATTTCCACTATACCCACAGCATAGCTTACATATCGTCTGTGAAGAACCAAAATGACCCATTTCCATTTTTAGCTAAAAACAATATCCACTATCTACAAAATTATTGAAACATGTCTTGAAAGCATTTAAATAGAATATTTTGCACTTTTCAAAAAGATGTAAATAGAACATTTTGCACTTTTTAAAAACATGCAAATAGAACATTTTGCACTTTTCAAAAACGTGTAATTCAAACATTTTGCAGTTTTTTTAAAACGTTTAATTCAAACATTTTGCAGTTTTTCAAAAACGTGTAATTCAAACATTTTGCATTTTTTCAAAAACGTGTAAATAGAATATTTTACGCTTTTCCAAAACTCCTAATTAACATTTTACTTATGTTTCTCAAATTGTTTTTATGACATTGCTCATTTTGATTCTAGCTAAAATTGGATATGGGTCATTTTTGTTCTTCACTGACGGTATACAGGTTACGTATAGATATAGAGAGTTTTCCACTCCAACTCGATGTGAGCCATAATAAAGTGTGTTTGTAGTATTAAAGCTACATACAAAAAAGCATATAGTGAAAATGTTGAATGTTGCGCGTAAACAATGCACGTAGTTATTTGCTATATTTTGTTGTTGAGGAAAAAAAAACAAGTTTGGTGAATCGGAATTTCTATCAACTTTAACCTCAATCGCTATCAAACTAATAGAAATGATGTGCATTGTGTTGTGTGTGTGTGGAGGGGAGTGCAGCGTAGTGGGCTGAGACACACACACACACACACAGGCGAACAGAGATGCAGATTGTTACATTGTGTAGAGGAGGAGGTGGTGGTAGGATCTTAACATTGACTGATCAAACTCTAAAGAAAAAAAAGAAGATTCATCTCAACTTAAAGTGATGCCAAAAGCTGATCAAGTGGATGGAAAGGATCCACTAAAAATCACAGTCAGAATCACAGCCCATGAAACACTGACGGCGACGCCATAGCTCCATCGTATCTACTATCTACATACTACATAGTTTAGAACTAAATTTGAAATTTTGAATTAGCGCTCTAACTCATAAATGCACCGTATTGTGTGTCCCATACAAACAAAGCGCACAATGAGAAATTAGACTCTACTCCAGAAACATCAATACCCACATCTCACATCTCATGACAAGGACAGGAAATCTGCTCAAGAAACGACTGCAAACTCAACTCCTATAGCCTACGCATCAAGATCCTCAGAAGCTTCAGGTCTCAATGCTTAGCCACCAACTTGTACTGTTCCAATAATTACAATAACAACAATTACACGGCCGTACTGTGCAATCAATAGTACAGACAATCTGTGCGGATGAGGAAGGGTTCCACATAATCGCTGAGCTATTAGTTAAATGTAATTGGTTTAAAAAAAATTTTTAAGGATAAGAGTGTGGCTGTACAAAATACTAGTAGGTTGAGAGAGGGTTGCTGAGCTGGGGCTATATAGTGTATGCGTGTATGTAGCTGTATGCTTTGGAGGAGACTGGGAGACTGGGACTGCAACTATGCAAATTTCAAAAATGTAAATCAGGTGCATTTACAAAGAGTCCGTGTGTCCGTCGCCGTCGCCGTAGTGTGTCACATGTAGGTGGAATAAATCAGAGAGACAATTGGGATGGAGGCAAAAACAAAGATAGATGAAGGAAAGGCAAGCGCATAATAGAAATACCGTATTTTCTGTAGTAGTGGACCATTTACGTTTTTTGAAAGGTGTGAAATGTTATATTTGCAAGTTTTTGAAATGTACAAAAATTTTTATTTGCAAGTTTTTGAAAAGTGTAAAATGTTATATTTGCGTGTTTTTGAAAGGTGTAAAAAATTTTATTTGCAAGTTTTTGAAAGGTGTAAAAAATTTTATTTGCAAGTTTTTGAAAAGTGTAAAATGTTATATTTGCGTGTTTTTGAAAGGTGTAAAAAATTTTATTTGCATGTTTTTGAAAGGTGTAAAATGTTATATTTGCAAGTTTTTGAAATGTACAAAAATTTTTATTTGCAAGTTTTTGAAAAGTGTAAAATGTTATATTTGCGTGTTTTTGAAAGGTGTAAAAAATTTTATTTGCAAGTTTTTGAAAGGTGTAAAAAATTTTATTTGCAAGTTTTTGAAAAGTGTAAAATGTTATATTTGCGTGTTTTTGAAAGGTGTAAAAAATTTTATTTGCATGTTTTTGAAAGGTGTAAAATGTTATATTTGCAAGTTTTTGAAATGTACAAAAATTTTTATTTGCAAGTTTTTGAAAAGTGTAAAATGTTATATTTGCGTGTTTTTGAAAGGTGTAAAAAATTTTATTTGCAAGTTTTTGAAAGGTGTAAAATGTTATATTTGCAAGTTTTTGAAATGTACAAACATTTTTATTTGCATGTTTTTGAAAAGCGCAAAACATTCTATTTACATGCTTCTGAAAAAGGCAAAATATGGTATTTAAGTTTGTTTTGGAAAATTGCAAAATGTTCTATTTACATTCCCTTAAGCTCATGATCAAAATGATTTCTAGACTTTGCCACAGTATTAAATATTAAAAGTCGACTATGATCGGACCGGAAATAATTAGCTCATTCGGAATTTCATATTTTTACACCGTTTGCACAGGAAATTGTAATTAGTTTTTGAAGCTGCAGAATCTCTATACAAATACAACTTTCAAAAGTCAAGGCGTTGTGATTGACCGACGGACGCCGACACCGACGCCGACACCGACGCCGACACCGACACCGACATGGACAAATGAGTAGGGAATTTGTCTCTGACGGAGAATACTCAACTACATGTAACGCCCCTAAGAATTCTCATAATAAAGCATCTTGTTTTTGTTCTTGTAATGGTAGTTAATAGTAGAAAAACACTTTTAAATAAATCTAATTCAACTCTCTCAAGTAGATTCTTGAACTCTGACAGTGTGATATTCAAGAAAATACGAAAAATACAAAGCGATGGCAATTATTTTTATTGCTATATTGTTTCTACAGAAAAAGAGTCCGTCCCCTACTGCTGTTGTGGTTGTTGGAAATGTTGGAAAGTTAAAAAAAACTAACTTTAGTTTCCTTGAAGGTAAAAACATTGGACAGGTTTTCCCTTGTCTGTCAATATGGGGGTTTGTCCATAAATAATGTCAGGGTGAGTGGGTCTAATCAGGTATTGTTGATGACATACCGTGTGTTAAAGATAGCCGTTTATGTAATGTTAAAATGATAACGTAGGGGGGTAAAAGAGTGCTAATTTGGACGACATCAATTATGGGCGACCCCTGTGTAAGTACCGTACCATAATGTACCTACCTATGTGGAGTAAAGTACGTTCATAGAACAAGTCATGGTGCTTTAAAAAGTAATCGCAGTCGTAATCGTAATCGTAATGATAATAGGAGAGCGCTATAAGAAATTGTGAGCGAGAGGAAATGTAAGATGGTCATGGAGACTCATCCCCCACAATAATTCTAATTTCTAATCTACACATTGAAAGAGATAATAAAATCCGAACATAATATCTGAGTCTGACTGACAATGTTTTTTTTTTTTCATATTTTAGTTTTTACTAATAATTTATTTTTGTGGGACACTGCGTGAATAATCAGGGCCGGACGAAGGAATTGGTTTTAGGCAGCAATTAGTTTCCATACAAAAACCACCTTTTTGATTTTATTCATGATTTTTTTTTGGTAATGCAAAATGTTGTATTTGCATGTTTTAGAAAAGTGAAAAATGTTCTTTTTACTTGAATCAGAAAAGTGTAAAATGTTCTATTTACATGTTTTGAGAAAGGTGTTAAATGCTTTATTTCCATGCTTTTGAAATGTACAAAAAAATTTATTATGCATGTTTTTGAAAAGTCAAAATATTCTTTTTTGCATATATTCGAAAACTTTAAATTGTTCCATTTACATGTTTTTGAAAATTCAAGCAGCGGGGGCTGCCTGCGCTGGACGCATTGTCCGGCCCTGTGAATAATTACATGGGAGCCAACTCTCTCAATCTCAAAATTCATGTCATAAGTGGGCACTTTGTTGATGTGGTGCTCATTCTGAAATTATTGGAATCTGCTCGATGCTTTGCTCCTGGTGTCGGTTTCGGTTGCGGTCGCGGTTTCTGTCTGGAGGAAGAAGGCGAATACAAAAACGAAAACGAAAACGAGCTTTGGGCTGCATAACAATCAGTGTTACAGATAATGCTAACTACTCCCTTCTGCCACCAACACATATCCTGACACTGCCCAATATCAGAATCAGAGATATGGCGTATAGTAAATTTATTTTTATTTTTTGTCGGGACCAAATGGATTCATACTACTCACCGCCATGGAACGGAGGCTCTTCTACATAAAATTAAGGGAGCGAGTATGAATTAAGTTCTACAAAAATCAAATATTTTGAACTCCTACCCCCCTGGTATGGTTTTCTGGCATGTACGTCCATGTGATAGACAGACTGAACCCCAAGGTGTACCACGTAATTTATGCACGCTCCCCAAGTACATTGTACACACATCCAGACAGGCCTATGTGTGTGGAAGTCATGGCTAAATGATACTGGGGGTATCCTCTGTGAAGAATCAAAATGATCCATTTCCAATTTAAGCTAAAAAATCAAAGTGAGCTATCTATGTCAAAAATTCAATGAATGGTATAGAGGCGTAAAATGTTAGTTATGAGTTTTTGAAACGTGCAAATTGTTCTATTTGCATATTTTTGAAATTTTCAAAATATTCTATTTACGTCTTTTTGGAACAATCAAAATGTTCAATTTACACGTTTTCGAAAACTACCAAATGTTTGATTTCCATTTTTTTAAACTGCCAAATGTTCAATTTACATATTTTTAAACTGTCGAATGTTCAATTTACATATTTTTGTAAATGCAAAATGTTCTATTTACACGCTTTTAAAAGTGCAAAATATTCTATTTACAGGTTTTTTAAAAGTGTAAAATTTTCTATTTACATACATGCTTTTAGGATTATGATATTTACAATTTTGTTTTGAAGATGGTGCATTTTGCATGTAGCTGAAACTGGACATGAGCCATTTTGATTCTTCACATACGATACGTAAGAAAACGAGTAGACATGGAAATTGGAAATGGGAAACATCTCTGAGCTCTTTCGGTCTGCGACTTGTCTTCAAGTTTAGTTGAAGTTTTTGTGAAATTTCCGCAGGTCATGCAATAGAGCTATTGCCATTTCCCATTAGGTCACTTTACTGTGTATACGGGATCATTATGTTCACGTTGACGTCGGGCGTCGGACGTCGGCCAATGTAAAGTAATGTAAAGCAATACTACTGTCATCTGTATAGCACTATAGCCTCGTATAAATATCCCTTCTGCCTTGCATCATACAGCTACACTGGTATTAGGAATTTACATGGAAATCATATAGATGGATGACCATCACCTCCGGCTCCGTCGGCGACTTAAAATATTTATGTACATGTATATTAAGCTTACGAGCCTATTTAATGGACTCACCGACCTATGCAGAGAGCCGCATTATTGGCCGGAACCAAAAATTACGAGCACTAGGCATGGTCCATAAATGATGTCACCCAAAATTATCTCCTTTTTTTAATCCGCCCTTAACATTGCGTAAAATTCTATATCCAGCATAGCATGCCATCAATGCCTGGCGCCTTCAAGGCCCTCCCACCTTACCGATACGGCATCATTTATGGACGACCCCTTAAGCTAGTTAAGACTAAGACCAAAGGCCGTAACCATTAGGAAGTAATAGTGAGAGCCCATTACATTAGCCCTTCCCGTAGCCGAAGCATTCTTGAGTTGTAATTGTAGACTGGGCGAGTAAGTTGGAGCTGGAATAGGAGCTGGACGCATCTCCATGTGCTCAGCCCATTACATTTTACATGGGACTAAATTACACGGAGACGGATTTCCATCCTTTCAGATTCAGCTTAACTCACCTTTTACGGCGCTATGTCTTTGTTCCCATCATCAATGTGAATTGTGAGGAGAAGAATTAACCTCGTCACATTCAATCCAGCAGTCAGACATAATATGTATGTCATGCCACAGTATATCCCTACCCTGTCAGTGGTACTTGTCTGGAGACAGGCGCTAAAACCTCATGCGTAGATGTACGTTCCTACATAGCGTGAGTGAAGACTCAAAATGAGCCATTGCCGTTTTTAGCTGGAAATTAAATGCAGTGTGCACAAAACAAAATCAAAATAGCGTCATCCAAAAAGCTTGTAAGTGCAGCATTTGACACTTTTTAAAAAACATGGAAATGGAATATTTTAAGCATTTCTAGAACATGGAAATAGAGCATTTAGAACACAAATATGCAAATTGTACATTTGGCAGTTTTTTAAAATATTTAAATTGAACATTTGGCAGTTTTCAAAAATATGTAAATTGAACATTTGGCAGTTTTCAAAAATATGTAAATTGAACATTTGGCAGTTTTCAAAAATATGTAAATTGAACATTTGGCAGTTTTCAAAAATATGTAAATTGAACATTTGGCAGTTTTAAAAAATATGTAAACTGAACATTTGGCAGGTTTTTAAAACATGTAAATTGAACATTCCGCAGTTTTCAAAAATATCGAAATAAAACATTTTGCACTTTAAAATACAAATAAACATTACAAATAACTTTTTTTTTGCGTTTTTCAAAAAACTCATAATTAACATGTTCCCATTTAGTGTATTGTTGACGAAGCTGGCTTTAATTCTAGCTTAAATTGAAACTGTAAATGGACCTTTTTGATTCTTCACTTAAGATTCAAGATATTACCGTATGCGAATAGAGAGAGAGAGTGAGTCTACTACATGTAAAGTAACTTTTATTCAGTTGATTTTAAGTTCGGATTTGACTGTTGGAACACTTCCTTCCGCATGATCAGCAGGACGAGACATTTCACCAGCAGTATCATTAAATCTGAACTAAAACTATTGATAAATGTCCAGGCGTCAGCATATAAAGGAAAGTATGAGTTACAGTTACGAAATTACTAATAACGACAAGACGGAGTGTTGATTCCTTCCCTGATTTCTCCTATATGCCTTTGCCCCATAATCCATAATGTCAATCGGCCAAAGGGTCAGTCCTCTTCATTTTTATTCAAAGAAATCTTTTTGTCGAAATGAATTTCAGCTTCAGGACCGGCAACATTATTGTACATGAAGCTGAACTTTCCATTATTTTTTTTGATTGGCTTTAACTTAGCTGTAACGCTATTGCTAAAGCTGGACTGGTACTGAAACTTGGTACTATGGGATTTATCAAGTATAAAAAACTTTCAAGTTTTCTTCAAAACTCTCCTTTTAAAAATTCATGTGGCGTACAATTTAATAGTTGCAAAATACATGGTGCCTTGAGTTTTAATTTAAACCAAATTATAAGGACGTTTAATACAGAGGTACAGCATACTTAAACACATGTAACATGTTACTGTATAACCTTCATTGCCATAGGAGGAGTAGTATACGACTCCAATGCTTGGATATAGGGATCGTTCATAAATTATGTCATCGAAATATCCAAATTGTTTGGACCCTATATGACCCCCTTGTCATGTGCTTTTAAGCATTGAGTAAATTGCTATCTTTTACATGGGATGGCATCAGCATTCAAAGAGACGCATTGACACTACCAATGACGTCATTTGTACCCCAAACACGGATATTAGAATTTTTGTTTTTTTATTTTGCCTATCTTCAGGAAGTGCACTAAACTATAGTGTACATAGAATATTTTTGCACTTTTCAAAAACATGAAAATAGAACAATTTTTGCACTTTTCAAAAACATGTAAATAGAAAATTTTGCAATTTTTAAAAACATACAAATAAAACAATTTGCACTTTTCAAAAACATGAAAAAAGAATATATTACACATTTCAAAAACATGCAATTAGAAAATTTTGCATTTTTCAAAAACTCGTACATAACATTTCATGCATCGATACCATTCAATGTGATTTTTTAAAATACCTCATTTAAATTCTAGCTTCAATCGGAGATGGACCATTTTTCCTCTTCACTCACAATATTTATCTAAATCAACTAACATCATTTTAATCAAATTAATTATTACTTTCCTCTCACGTTGCACCTTTTTTAATTTCTCAAAAATCAGCCGCGTCAGTCTCACACAAAAGGGCAGAGTGCATTACCATTAATACTAAATAACACACTATAGCCTTCGCTTCCCCTTGCTACATACTACACACAGGGAAATTCTGTAGTAGGACGGCGATGGATTAAATAAAAAGTAAAAATCTGGTTGTCAAACAGTTAAGAAATTGCGCAAGGAAAAAATTCACTCATATATAGAGTCATAGACTTATATCATATATCACTATGTGCATTATGCATATTGGAGGAAAGTACACCACAGAGATGTAAAAATGTATTCACGAAATGCCAAAACAAATTATTACAACATAATAGAAAAGATATATATAAATATACTGACATACATACAGACAGAAAAAAATTAAAAGTAAATGGCAGTGTGTGTGTGTGATGGTTGACTAATGTAATGTAGTACGAATTCAAATATACGAATTAAATATCTCTCTGTTCCTGTGCCGTACAGTGGTACAGTATAAAGTATAGAGTACAAGAGTACAACAGGTTCTCGCTTTCTTTTTCCAAACGGTAATGTAATATATGTAATACTGATAATTACCTCCATAAATGGCCCTTTGAATTATATTTTCAAATCTTTAAAATCATCTCATTTAAGATAGACTTCCCCATTAAAATATCTCTACTATAAAGCATACAGGAAATCTGGAGGAATTAAAGGCGAAAATCTCCACTAGCACTTTTATATATATAGATTTTGTTTCTTACCAGACACCACACAGTCAGACAGTCTTAAATCTTATCTTTAATTGTAGAAACTGCACATCTGTCTTGCCTGATTTCTGATGGTAGCCTTGTTGTTGTTTTTGTTGTGATTATTATTAGTCTGTCTCGCCTACCTGTTTGCATGATGGACTGACTGACAATGCATGAAATCGGGTTCTCCACACGGACACGGCTACGGCTACGGCTACGGCTACAACCGTCACCGTAGCCGTAGAGAACGCCTGTGTAATGAGATATAATTTCTGCCTATGTACTGCACACTACCATTCAAATGAAGTAATCTCCTCCTGACAATTCACAATTTGTCTTTCCCGTTTTCCCTTTTCTAATTATTATTTGGTGAATTTAATGTTTAAATTTTGAGGAGTCAATTGAGACGCAGAGTCTGCAATGATCTCCTATCTACAATATTTAACAAAGATATGCTATGTAGATGTGCTAAATTGATTGATTCAACTGTTTAAACTGTCCGTCTCGCTCACAGTCAGTACAGAATCCTTCTTATCAGGGCCGTATAATGCGGCGAGCGCAGGCAGCCCCCGCTGCTTGAATTTTCAAAAAATATGTAAATGGAACATTTTGCACTTTTCAAAAATACGTAGAAAGAATATTTTGACTTTTCAAAAACATGCAAAATAAAATTTTGTGTACATTTCAAAAACATGGAAATAAAACATTTTCCAATTTTCTCAAAACACGTAAATAGAATATTTTGCACTTTTCTGAATCAAGTAAAAAGAACATTTTCCACTTTTCAAAAAACACGTAAATACAACATTTTGCATTACCATAGAAAACCATCAATAAAAACAGATCAAAATGGTGGTTTTTGTATATGGAAACAAATTGCTGCCTAAAATCAATTCCTTCGTCCGGCCCTGATCCTTATGGTGGTGGTGGTGGTGGTGGTAGTGAGTCTTTTGTTTACAATTAAACTATATAGTGAAAGTGATTCAATCTCCTCAAGTGTTAGATTTAAGAGTGATGCTCTATGCCCAACAGAAATGGTCCTACAGTATAATCCTATATAAAACATATAGCGCCATTTCAAAAAATTCATTTGCATATATCAGTACATGATATACACGTAACGGGGAAAAGTTTTAAATTCAATTCTGACTTATAATGTGTTCCCAAAAAAAAAATTTCTGTAATAATTGCAAAGCTAATTTGCCTCAGTCACATACAGTAATCATAATAAGAATAATCGGAGGAAAATAGTAATAATCATAATGATGATGATTAGAATAGGAGCCGGAGCCTCCTGAGGACGAGATACTCATAGCATAATAAAATAGACAATATTAAAATGAGATACTAATAGTTCCCCCTTGTCAATCTCATCTAACGTGACGTTAATGAGTGAGCAAATTAAAAATGTCTTCTACAAAAAAGATACAGATCCATTAAGTTTAAGTAAAGGTGGCGGCTGTGGCGGCTGCGATGAGTGGAGAGAATATTATGAATAATTTACTCTACTCTCTCGTTCAAATTCTCACATTCAAATCCAGTCAAAATACTCTCAACTATTAAAATGCATTTAGATTATTATTATTATTATGTATAATTACAGAAATGTTAGTTTTCTTTTAGCCGACTGACCAACTTTACCATATAACCATACCTGTAATGACAACAACAACAACAATACAGAGCGAGCTGCAGTAGTAGCGGGACGGTAACGGTAACGGTGACGACGGTCTGGCTCTCAAAAACGCCAAAACTCAAAAACATAGCCACATTATTATAACTTGGTCTCCTGCACGCAATCTTCCCAATTATCTTCATCCTTCCCTACCCCTGAGGGGCCGTCCATAAATGATGTCATCGAAATATCTCCATCAATATCCAAGCAGACTCATTCACCCTATACTCGGGACATCATTTATGGACGATCCATCCACACACTCAATAATAATGCTCCCTTTGTCCCTTTGTCTATCTCCACTCAGACGGTGTATAGTAGAAGAATTAAGAAGGATAAACTCTTTAAAAGTCTTTCACAGATTTTCAATTTTCACAACTAAACTTGTTGAGAATCTCTTTACCTGAGTTTTAAAGGGCCTATCCTATGCACGCTATATAATGCCAATGCTCACTATGGTAAGGTTTAAATTATACTATTCAAATTGAAATGGTCACATTAATTACACGTCATAAAAGAAAAGAAGGGAGAGATGCATAGAGTTGTACATATGACGGGGAAGAAAAAAAAGCAAAAGTTTGAATTTGAATTTGAAGCACAGAGTATAATAATACTGTTGTGTACGGAGAGAGAATATTAGTTCTCATTTGTCACACTTAAAAACGTTTATCGCCAACTTAAACGAGCGATCAACATGAGAGATGAATGAAGGGAGCTTAACTATCATTTTTGTGCATACTTGATGTTTATTCTCGACGTAATGTCCGTCCCTACAGTCTATAGAGATAACTTCCCTCCACTGCACTGTAGACAAGTAAAACAAACCAATATTAAATCTGTGTGTGTGTGTGTGTGTGTGGAAGTGGAGTCATATTAAAAGCTAACAGCAGCGAACCGTTTCCGTGGCCGTACCTGTTGAGGTGGAAGTGGATAGAATACAGAGTGTCGAATAATACGAACACTACAATCCATCAAACATGAACCATCGTCCATCCTCATCCATACGTCATATTAGTAAATTCAGAATAGAAAAAAAAAGAAAATCCGTCTAAATATATGAAGAGTTTTTTGGCAAAGCGTGTCCATTAAATGATTTGTGGCAATATGGAATAAGTCCACTTAAAACATGCTTTTTTGACTCCATGTTAAGTTACTGATTTTGAGGCAAAACGGAAAAAGTGCACAAATTAAAATTTTGCAAAATTTTCTACAAAATTCCAGAGTCAGTCTATAGATTTACAAAACTGCTTGTAATGAGGCTTCGCCAGTCAGTTACAAAGTGCCTGTAGCAAAAATTGAGTTGAAAAAAATAATCCTCACTTTATTCATTATTCGGGGTTTAAAAAAGATGTAATTAGAATATTTTGCAATTTTCAAAAGAGTGCAAATATAATATTTTGCAATTTTCAAAAAAGTGCAAATATAATATTTTGCAATTTTCAAAAGAGTGCAAATATAATATTTTGCAATTTTCAAAAACGTGTAAATACAATATTTGGCAATTTTCAAAAACGTGTAAATTTAATATTTTGTAATTTTCAAAAACGTGTAAATATAATATTTTGCAATTTTCAAAAACGTGTAAATATAATATTTTGCAATTTTCAAAAACGTGTAAATAGAATATTTTGCAATTTTCAAAAACGTGTAAATACAATATTTGGCAATTTTCAAAAACGTGTAAATTTAATATTTTGTAATTTTCAAAAACGTGTAAATATAATATTTTGCAATTTTCAAAAACGTGTAAATATAATATTTTGCAATTTTCAAAAAACGTGCAAATACAATATTTTGTAATTTTCAAAACCGTAGGAATAGAATATTTTGCAATTTTCAAAAACGTGTAAATTAAATATTTTGTAATTTTCAAAAACGTGTAAATGAAATATTTTGCAATTTTCAAGAAACGTGTAAATACAGTATTTTGCAATTTTCATAAAAGTAAATTTGCTTTGATAGACTTGACCCGTTTTGCCTCAAAACTCTTCATACATACTGCGTTGGTTGAACAGTTCCATAGGTAAATTTTATTATCTCGCTATAATTTTTTCCTCATAATCGTAATCGTAATCGTAATCGTAATGGGAGTGTGTAGTGGAGTGACACAGTATTATACATTACATTGATTACACTATGCACTGTATAAGGTGAGAGATTCTGCGAGTCGGAGCCGTGTGTTGAGAGGTACAGAGGAAGATTTAAAAAAAATTAAAAGGAAAAGTTTTAAGAGTGCCTTTACCCCCCTATCCCTATACTGATACTCATTGTCCCTTACATCGACGGAGCTTATAAGGCATATTATGACTCTGCATGGTTTTTGATTTTTGTCCTTTTATATACACACTTTGCTTCCTCGTTCGGTTTCGTTCACGATCCTCGACGAGCTAAATAGGAAATTGTAAATGGTGAATGGTAATTTGATGTACATAGTAATTATCATTGTTTTTGTCAAGTGAGCTGGAGTTATTTAATAATAGGAAATACTTTCCACTGTTTCTCTGTGCGTCATCGTCATGGCAGTCAGAGTCCGACTGCTGCCCACTGTAATTTTATTGGAGTCCCATCGCAACGCAAGAGTAGATAGACCAGAACCAGAACAAGAAACAGACCAAACCACACAACAACACAACACAGCACAGAAACCACAAGGAGGAGTGAGACAGCAAATAGGAATAATAATGGTAACTTTGGCAGGCGTGAAAAATCAGGATGAGAACTTGGTACATGCAATGCCATTTCCTATATGTCCATCCCCATCATCATCATCATCGTCTCGATGGCTTCTTGACATCTTGACTCCATTGTGGTCGGCTTGGTTACACTCTGACTATTAAACTATTACTTCAACTCTGTGTGTAGGTAATATCCTGAGTGAGGGAAGAATCAAAATCGACCATATCCAATTTACTTTAGGATTAAAACGAGCTATATGTCAAAAGACGGTATACGGTTATTTGCTGCCGGGACATTTCTTGCCGGGACATTTGATGGCCGGACATTTGCTACCAGACATACCCAGACCGGCGAATAGTTACAATTTTCTGTGCATGGGTATGAAATGTTTTGGGTTTAATCGTAGGTAGACAATGTCCGGGTAGCAAATGTCCGGGTAGCAAATGTCCGTGTATAAAATGTCCTACATCCTAAACGCATATACTAACTAGTAAGATAAATGCGTAAATTGCTAATTAAGAGTTTAAAAAAATGTGCAATATGTTAAATTCGACCATTTAAAAAATGTGCAAAATATTTTATTTCCATGTTTAAAAAAGTCCAAAATATCCTTTTTTACACGTTTTTGAAAAGTCCAAAAATTTTCTTTTAACACATTTTTAAAATGTCCAAAATGTGCTATTTCCACACTTTCATGACCACCATATTTTAATTTGGTTTGTAGACAGTGAATTTTTTCTATTTAAGGGAAATATGGCTCATTTTGAGTCTTCGCTCACGATGTAGTTTCGGTTTGGTACTACATGATGAGTATTTGAGACAGAACTCAAGCAATGCAATGACATGAATGAATGTGAGAGATAATATATTATGAACAATTCGTAAAAATTAATATGCATCTGTGTGGGGAAGGATTTACGATTATGATTACCAGTAGGATTACGACTACGATTACGATCAAAAATTCTCTGTATGTACATCTGCCAGTGTGTGGCTCGTTGAGCGCAGTATCTCAAATTTTCCGTCCCAACAACGCAACGGCCCAACTTCCCAAGTCTACACCTTTACAAGATTTTCCCGTGTGTCTCACTCCCCTGTCACTGTCAAGATAAAGTGATTATTTGTAAGCGGAGCTGATGCCGAGAGAGAGAATATATTCAAGATATGCACAAGTGTGACTCTGACTGAGCTGACGAGGGAGAGAGATTAAAGAGCGGAAGGGGATCATGTTATTGTCCCTGTCCACATTTCTACATATTTGGTTTTGCTTTGGTGCTCATCTTTAATGCTCATAGTTGGTTCATTTGTTCGTTTTCGTGTTCAAGTGAAAGTGTCACAGACACAGGCCACAGTAAATTATAAAAAAAGTCAACATGTGTGTAGGATTCTATATTACTAGTACAATTACTACAGGTCTCTCAACACCATCACTATATGGCTCTGTAATTTGGCTCTTAATATGTCTACGTACTTGTTTTTCTTTTTTTTTGCATTTTACTTTTGTCTTTGATTTTGTAGATGTCAAAGGATCAGAATCAGAGAAGATGTGAGATTGAAATTAGAATTTTTTGTTTTTGAATTTACATTTGGATTTGAGCAGGGCCGGACGAAGGAATTGGTTTTAGGCATACCAATTTGTTTCCATTGTACAAAAACCACCATTTTGATTTTATTGATGGTTTTCTTTTGTAAAGCAAAATTTTGTGTTTACATGTTTTAGAAAAGTGCAAAATGTTCTTTTTACTTGATTCAGAAAAGTGCAAAATATTCTATTTTCATGTTTTGAGAAAAGTGGAGAATGTTTTATTTCAATGTTTTTGAAATGTGCAAAAATATTTATATTGCAAGTTTTTAAAAATTCAAAATATTCGTTCCTCACATATTTTTGAAAACTGCAAAATGTTCTATTTACATGTTTTGAGAAAAGTGGAGAATGTTTTATTTCAATGTTTTTGAAATTTGCAAAAATATTTATTTTGCAAGTTTTTAAAAATTCAAAATATTCGTTCCTTACATATTTTTGAAAACTGCAAAATGTTCTATTTACATGTTTTGAGAAAAGTGGAGAATGTTTTATTTCAATGTTTTTGAAATGTACAAAAAAATGTATTTGCATATTTTTGAAAAGTCAAAATATTCGTTTCTTACATATTTTTGAAAACTGCAAAATGTTCCATTTACATGTTTTGAAAAAAGTGGAAAATATTTTATTTCCATGTTTTTGAAATGTACAAAAAAATTTATTTGCATAGTTTTGAAAAGTATAAAATATCTTAATTTGAATATTTTTTTGAAAAGTCAAAATATTTCGTTTACATTTTTTTTTTTGAAAATTCAGGCAGCGGGTGCTGCCTACGCTGGCCGCACTATCCGGCCCTAAAGTTGAACTAAAGATGTGTATCGTATTTTCTATAATAGTAGGCGGGCCTGTAATAGCAGAATTTGACTAGTAGACGGGTCTAATACTATAGGAAATACGGTATATTTGATGTGTGTGTACAGTGGTATAGCGAGGTTACGAGGTGAAGAATAAGATTGAAAATGACAGGAAAATATAAAATAAAGGAAAAAAAAATGTTAATTTTACGAATGTAGTTTAGTAAGAAACCCAACAACGTTTTGAATTGCATATAGAGTTTGTGACTTCGAAGAGAACAGGGTGACGGTGACGTTGACGGAGACAGACATTGAAACTGAAACAGGTAGGTACATATATTATGGAGATCTCTGTAGCCAGACCAGACCAGACCAAGGAATGCATACCTGCATAATGCAATGATTTCTGCGTAGAAAAGCACTGCTGGGCTTTGTTATTATGGGCTATATTGTATGGTATGTATATGGGAGATGAAGATCTTGGAAGGCGCATCTTCTTGCCCTACAACTACAACCAACGACACTACTACTACTACTCGATTGTCATGACTGAGTGGAGTGATGAGATTGAGATTGAAATCGAGATATTGAAGATCACATCATTGGAAGAATTGAAGAATTGGCTGAATACCTTTTACTATTTGCATTGTTTGGTGATGGTGATATACGTATAGTGGCAGTAGTATATGGTTGGTTTTGGTTCATCAGATGTAGTTATAAAGCATTTGGGACAGATATAAAATAATGTGCCTGTCCCTGTCCCTGTCCTCAGTCACAGATTGATGGATCGTAATGACTCGAGATTTTTCCTTATTTTACTAAATGCTAAAGATTTTTGTGATTTTGTTTTTATATGGACGTCATTCCTCTCCCCTTTTTGCAATATTATGCGCTTCTTCTTTTTATTCTGATTCTCCTTCTGATTCCGAGTCTCATTCTCAAGATTCATCTGCCCTTTAATTTTTTTTATTCATTTATATTTTTTCTCTTTTAAGATGAACTACAGACAGGCAGAGAGAGAGACAGGGACCGGAACCCAACTTTCCAATTTAAAATGCAAACTTTATTGGAAAAAAAGGAAAATTCTTGAGGATTTTTGAAGCTCTTGGGATTTATGTTTCAGTAGTGTACTCATGTATCTATACGCAAGCCATTTTCATACATGTCCAAATAAAAATGTTTTTTGTTGTATTTAGGTAGATACTGATAGGTATATTGAACTGTCATTAAACGAATTAATTTCCCGTTACATTTTAAATTTAAACACAAAGTTCAAATGCGAAATAACCTAAATTACAAGATGTGTTTAAATGGATAAATAGAAAAATTTACACTTTTCAAACACGTTGACCTAGATGAACTTTTCAAAAAAGGTGTACATAGAATATTTTGCAATTTTCAAAAATGTGTAAATACAATATTTTGCCATTTTCAAAACACGTGTAAATACAATATTTTGCAATTTTCAAAAACGTTTAAATACAATATTTTGCCATTTTTAAAAATGTGCAAATACATTATTTCGCAATTTTCAAAAACCTGTAAATACAGTTTTTTTCAATTTTCAAAAACGTGTAAATACAATATTTTGCAATTTTCAAAAACGTGTAAATACAGTATTTTGCAATTTTTAAAAACGTGTAAATAGAATATTCTGCACTTTCCAGACACGTGTAGGTAGATACAAACTTTTCAAAAACCCTATAAATAGAACATTTTGAACCTTTCGAAAACATGTAATTAAAATTTTGACGCATGTATCTCATTCAGTACTTCTTTTGAGATAGCTCATTTTAATTCTATCAAAAATTGGATTTGGACCTCTTTGCATTTTCGTTATGCTCCGCATATTTCATTCATATTCCCAATTCGATATTCTACATTTTTGGCTTGGAATCGTAATTCAAATATTATTTGGAATTGGAAACTTGAGCAAAGAAATTTAAAGGACACTCAAAAGGCAAGTCAAATATTCTATTGAAGCATATAATAATTACCAAAAAAATTGGGCGAATGAGCAACCATTAGAGCTGTCACCCTCCGTCCTCCGTTCCTTTATCTATATGTACACTGTTCTGTACTATATATCCACCATTTTATTTTTATGTGACAACTCTGGCTTTGACTTTGACCATATATCAATTGTCAGATTGTCAGCTGGCTCCCCACAAAAACCCAAAAAGAAAACTCTCAAAAAAATAATGGAATGAAACAAGAATAATGAGTTGAGCGCAACGTTTGCAGCTCAATTAGTTCATAATTTACACTTTAGCAGCTCAGACAGAATCCAATCGACGGTCCATAATAGTAAAGCAGGAGACAGAGGAGAGATGGTGAAGAAGGAAGGGAAGAAAGCAGATGATCTGCAGATAATTGGGTGGCAGTGATTGCTCATGTGATTATCTGTATGAGGAGTACAGTGTGAGGCATGAGGGAACATGTTTATTAATTTCTTGACTCATTTTATGATACAACCCATATACACAGTATACACACAGTGTCTGTCACTCAGTCAGTCAGTAAGTCAGTCAAAAAGTGAGGATGAGAGGATGACGACTCAACGATGATGATGATAATTATTATGATTGTGATGAATTTGTTGGGAAAAAATGAGACGAAGACAAACTATCATCTGCAAATCCCCACTCATGTGTACTGACCATTTTTTTGTGCTTCGATTTTACTTTACACTTTACAGTAATAATGATTTGAACCGTGATAATGAAATGACATGAAGGGAAGCAATTTGAGACTGATATTGATATTGATTTATGTGTAGTATGTGTGTATCATACTATCATAATGTCTGTGAAGAATCAAAATCGACCGTGGCCAATATTTAAGCTGTAATTAAAAGCAGCTATGTCAAAAAACTGAGGAAGAAGCGTGGAATTTAAATTCCGAAAACTGCTAAATGTTCTATTTATGCGTTTTCGAAAACCACCAAATGTTCAATTTAAATGTTTTTTAAATCTCCCAAATGTTCAATTTACATGTTTTTGAAAACTGCCAAATGTTTACTGTATGTGTTTTTGAAAACTGCCAAATGTTAAATTTCCATGTTTTTAAAAACTGTCAAATGTTCAATTTAAATGTTTTTTAAATCTCCCAAATGTTCAATTTACATGTTTTTGAAAACTGCTAAATGTTCTATTTATGCGTTTTCGAAAACTACCAAATGTTCAATTTAAATGTTTTTTAAATCTCCCAAATGTTCAATTTACATGTTTTTGAAAACTGCCAAATGTTCTATTTATGCGTTTTCGAAAACTACCAAATGTTCAGTTTACATATTTGTGTTCTAAATGTTCTATTTCCATGTTCTGGAAATGTTTAAAATAATGCAAAATGTTTTATTTCCAAATTTGTGAAAACTGCGGAATGTTCAATTTACATATTTTTGAAAACTGCCAAATGTTAAATTTCCATGTTTTTAAAAACTTTCAAATGTTCAACTTACATATTTTTAATGTAACGATTTATTTTCATACAATGCAATTTATTCTAAGCTAAAAATATTAAGCCGATTTTGATTCTTCCCAGACGATATGTCATGCATCCAGAATGATGTGCCACAAGACAGATTACAGTTTATACAGTGCAGTAGTGTAATGTTCCAAACTTGTACATGTCTTCTTGTATGGAAAAACGAGAAGGGAAACGATTTTATGGTTGACTGAGGTGTTTTTTTTTTCCTATATATTAGAATATAATTTGTCTCCTGCTCTGGGATCATCTTCTCTCTCTCTCTTTGTGTCCTCTACTCTGCACTACATTTCATTATATTGGAGAGAAACACGAGGATGTCAGCACATCTAATTAGTGACGGTTGACGAGCATAAAAAAATTTACAAGTCTCGCATGTCACACACATTTGTTATTTTATGAGGTCGTAATGATTTATTAAATATTGACTCACTTGATTTTTCACATCATTTTTTTTTTCAGATGAAAAACATTTTTGTTTTATTATTTAGTTTAAAAAAATAATATTTTTCCCACTACTGGGACCGGTACCGGTACCGGTACCGGTGCCGGTGCCGGTGAGCGAGCTCCTCGTTTTATTCTGATATTCTGAATTTCTTGCGATAATCAGAACCAGAACCAGAACCATACCCCAGACCCAGTGAACCAGAACTACAGAGCATAATAGAGATGGATATATAGTGATATATATCCCTGTACTATATAGGCATATAAGTATCTCCTCTTTGTTGACATTAATATGGTATGGCAATAGATGAGCAGAAACCAGAATCTCTTGCTTTTTCTTTTCTTCTCTCCTTAAAAGTTGAGAACATTCTGACTGAGGCAAGAATGCTGATGCTGATAGTAGAGATTCAATACGATGACACGATTCCTGTATATATATATATATATATTGTATACCTACTATACCCTGATATATAGGGATTTCCCTAATTAAATTTTCACCTTCCTGTAAGGAACTCAGCGATAATTCACGCTCCCATTTATTAAGAATGTATCTAAAAAGGTACAAGTTTCTAAATCTAAATATTTTTTTCTGTCCTCAAAAAATGATGATATGTGTAAAGTAGGTAGGTAGGTGCCCATTTTTTTTGCGAGGATATTACTATTATTCCAATTTTATTATTGATGGCGGATGATGGCAGTGGATGGAGGGTGTGCTTTAAAAGTAGTAATGAGACTTTACCTCCTATTAACCTAACACTGCAAATCATACACAACTTGTACATATCGCAACTCGACTCAGGGCCGGATAATGTGGCCAGCGCAGGCAGCCCCCGCTGCCTGAATTTAAAAAAAAAACATGTAAATGGAACATTTTGCAATTTTCAAAAACATGCAAATAAATTATTTTGTACATTTCAGAAACATGCAAATCCAGTTTTTTGTACATTTCAGAAACATGCAAATAAAGTTTTTCTCACATTTCAAAAACATGGAAATAAAACATTTTCCACTTTTCTCAAAACAAGTTAATAGAACAATTTGCACTTTTCTGAATCAAGTAAAAAGGACATTTTGCACTTTTCTAAAACATGTAAATACAACATATTTCTTTACCAAAGAAAACCATCAATAAAATCAAAATGGTGGTTTTTGTATGGGAACAAATTGCACTGCCTAAAAACAATTCCTTCGTCCGGCCCTGACTCGACTTCTACTCCTGCTACTGCTGATGAGTTTGTTTTTGTTGTCTGGTACTGGTGACCAAAATATTTTCAAATTCAAACACATGAAAATTCCAAACGTGCATATATATGAACTTAATTACAAATGTCACTAGGTTGTATGTACGTTTCGTATGAGGTATAAGTGGCGGTATGTATATTACTGGTCCGGTATGTAGTACGTTTAAATGCCTTACACACTCACATATACGAATACGAATACGAATACGATTTATTCAAGAAAATTATGTGCTTTCGGGCATTACCCATCACACACACGCAAAAATACAGATTACGAATTATTACGTTTTACATTGGATAAACAATCTTTGATAAATGAGAAGACGTCTAAGACGGTGCTAACACAATTTAGGTTCTTAAGAAACAAGTTAAACCCTATTTCATTCATACTATTTACTGAGTAGGCTTGAAGATGTTTTGATCGCTGGGATTGAAACTTCGAGCATTCAACAAAAAAGTGAAAAATTGAGTCGTAGAATGACGGCCCACACTGCATACAGCATTCATTACAATTAAATTTCACAAACACATTGCAACATGATATAAAACTACTGCTAAGGCGTAGTTGTGAACACACACGGACGTGCTGAATTGGCAACATTAAATTTAAGTACTTACTACACATAAAATTAGAATTAATTAGGTGGTAGTATTGGTGATATGAGGACCTCATTACGCGTGCAAGATCATCCTGTACTGCCTGGTCCCTGATACATTGAACAATATTATTAAAATGTTCAGCCACAAGAGACGGAGACTGAGAATTCCACACAAAAGAAAACCCTGTGCGATCGAGAATATTTTTAATTTGCAATGCCCAGTTGTAAGTCTCCCGGGCGTCTTTTACATCTATAAGGCTAACTAATCTAGAGTACAATTTTTTTGCCAGCCTATCCGGGGGCATTAGCAAGACTCGCAACCAAAACTTCAAAGTAATGGAGTATATATGGCACTTTAAATGCAACCTTCCAGTTTCGCATCGAACTAAATATCCCGGAGTTTGCTTAGGTAGGCTAAGTAGTTTTTTTAAAAATACAGTTACACACTCACATATAGACACACTCAAAGTCATGAGAAAACTTGAGAGGAATTCAACATTTATTTGTATACTACAGAGATATATAGAGAGAGATATGCCACAAGGCATAATCATTATAATATGATACAATGCCAAAAATAATATTGTTTTTACACTTATTGCATCATTTACTGTACAACAACAAGAGTCACAGAAGGGGAACACGAACGGGAAAACTTACGAAATTACAAAATAAACACTACTGATAAATTGAATAGACGCGGAAAATGCTAATGACGTGTTTTTTTTAGTTTAAAATGCTTCATGATTTGTCATGATTTTAAAAGAGTTTAAAATGCTTCATTGTCACGATTTTTGAAAAGTGAAAAATGTTCCATTTACATGTTTTTGAAAGGGGCAAATTTTTCTATTTACATGATTTAGAAATATGCAAATTTTTCTATTTACATGCTTTTGAAATATGCAAATTTTTCTATTTACATGATTTTGAAATATGCAAATTCTTCTATTTACATGCTTTTGAAATATGCAAATTCTTCTATTTACATGCTTTTGAAATATGCAATTTCTTCTATTTACATGCTTTTGAAATATGCGAATTCTTCTATTTACATACCTTTAAAATACGCAAATTCTTCTATTTACATGATTTTAAAATATGCAAAACTCTTCTATTTACATACTTTTAAAATATGCGAATTCTTCTATTTACATACTTTTAAAATACGCAAATTCTTCTATTTACATGATTTTAAAATATGCGAATTCTTCTATTTACATGCTTTAGAAATATGTAAATTCTTCCATTTACATTCTTTAGAAATATGCAAATTCTTCTATTTACATTCTTTATTAAGAGCCTTGATGTTTTGATTTGTTTTTGTAAATGTGTATGTTTGGTTTTCATAAAATAATTGGCATGCGCCATTTTGAATCTACGCTGAAGATAAGCAGCAGTAATTTGATTTCGACTTTGACTTTTTTTGCTGGTTGCATTTTCCTAAAGGCTTGAAGAGGCTTCGGTATCGGTTTGAGCCAGCGCAGTCTCCAGCACGCGCGTACTTACTGTAGTACCTACCTAATTCAAATTATTACCCAAGTTGCATATAGTAGGATACAAAATGGCATAGAGCCATTTGGACAGATCATTGAATCTCCTGCCTCCTTTTATTATTTCATATTTTTATTTTACAATTTTTATAGCTTAACATTTCATAGAAAGACGTGAGTATCTGTCTGTGTATCAGTATCAGTCTTGGACTTGGCACTGCCTTTCAATCTCGAAACCATTTAGCTTGACCATATTTTTTTTGGTCTCTCGCTCTCGCAACACTTAAGGAATCTACACTGTGAATTCGACTTCGGACGAAGCCAAAGCACAACTCAAAGCCTATCTCATCCTGAACCTATTCACTCTACATATCAGTACCAGTGGGCTTATAGGTCTAGCTCAAAAGAATTTCTACACGAATTACATAATATGGAGAGAGTACGCAGGTGACATACAGACTTAGAATCACAGAAAGAATGAATGTCTCTCCCAGGATTTCATTTTGTTTTTATTATTATGCCATATGAATACGCAGACCCAATCTACATAATACAGATTATTACATGAGCATTTTTATTTTTATACTCGCCCATATTTTTTTTACTCATGTCTGCCTGTAGTAGTGACTCTGTGGTATGTCACATATAATGTGCCATCAGGGTCGTCCATACAATTCTCTTTTATGACTTGTGGATGTAAAGTTAAAATTAGAATTCCTTCTGTTCAACTCACAGTGGGAGTGAAGAGTCAAAATGAGCTATTTAAGTAAAATATTTAGTGAGATAGATGGGTAAAATGTTTATTACAATTTTTTAAAAGTGAAAATGTTCAATTTTTACGTTTTTAAAATGTGCCAAATGTGCAGTTTACATGTTTTTTAAAATGTGCCAAATGTGCAGTTTGCATGTTTTTTAAAATGTGCCAAATGTGCAGTTTACATGTTTTTTAAAACTGCCAAATGTTCAATTTACATATTTTTTAAAACTGCCAAATGTTCAATTTACATATTTTTTAAAACTGCCAAATGTTCAATGTACATGTTTTTTTAAACTGCCAAATGTTCAATTTACATGGTTTTTAAAACTGCCAAATGTTCAAGTTACATTTTTTTAAAAAGGGCAAATTGTTCTATTTACATGTTTTTAAAAACTGCCAAATGTTACATTTACATGGTTTTTAAAACTGCCAAATGTTCCATTTACATGTTTTTCAAAGGTGCAAAATGCGCTATTTACATGTTTTTTAAAACTGCCAAATGTTCAATTTACATGTTTCCTTGATCAAACTTTTTTTTTTGCAGATAGCCCATTTAATTGTAAGCTAAAAATGCAGACGGCTCATTTTGAGACTTCACTCACCAACTATTATATCCGTGTATATAGCTGCGACTTTTAGCTATATCCGTATTGTGCACAATTATAAAGTCACCACGACCACCACGACGAAATTGAAATCGAAATTGAAATCAAAGCGACAAAAACAACGACAACGACAACAACGCGAGCGATCATAAAGAGGGAGAAAAAATTAAAAATGTTGACATATGAATGGCAGAACTATGGGACTGGGTGCACTTTGCATGCATACCTAGGTACATGTGTCCACATTCTCCAAAATTACAATTCACCTGAGATGAGAGTAATGATAGTTATACATGTATAGTAAAAATGCGAATGGCGGTGGTAATGATACTGGTGTGGCTGGAGATGTACATATAGACTCTTAAAAAACCCTCCACTACTCTGCCTCTGATCTGACACACTCAAACTCAAGAGATGAATTTTCTTATGGAGCCACAAAATCAAGGCGCGAGATGAGCCAGACACACACACACACACACCTGCGGAACGCTCCTGCCTGTCATGGCTGTACAGTGTGATGTAAGAAGGGCCTCTCTGTCTTTTGAGAGAGTCAAAAGCCTGGAGGACGGAGCGACGAGAATTAATGAAAAGGAAGCGAAGCGGATCGCGAGGTTCGTAGAGTAGTTTTCTTTGCCGTAGTCATTACTTAATCAATTAGCCTTGAATTGAGAAATGGTAATGAAATGCATTCAAAATTGAAATGCAGTTCGTAATGCAAATTGGAAGGGTCATTGGGTGATATCATCATATGTATGTATGTATGCCTCCTGTCCTGTAGTACTTGTAAATGCATACCAAAATAATATAGTTTCCCATTTTTTTTCACCATTATTCCATATATCGTGAGTGAAGAATCAAAATGGCTGATCCCCAATTTAAGCTAGAACTAAAATAAGCTATTTAAAAAATACACTATTTAAGATAGGTGCGTAAAATTTTATTTAAGAGTTTAAAAAAAGTTTAATATGTTCTATTCGCATGTCTTAAAAATTGTGAAAAAATTTACCTTTACACATTTTTAAAAGTGCAAAATATTCCATTTACCTGTTTTTGAAAGGTGCAAAATATATTTTTGGCATGTTTTTGGAAGTGCAAAATATTTTTTTTACATGTTTTTGAAAGGTGTACAACATTTTTTTGACATGTTTTTCATCTGGATCAAGTTATTTTACTGCTTTTTTTAAACAGTGGATATTATTGCTGGCTGAGAACGGATAAGGCTTATTTTGAATCTTCACTACTGGCGATATGTAGGAACTACATAGAAGGAAAAGGGTTGGGAATTTGGCATTTAGCGCTATAGCGCTGGAAAGTGTAAATTAAAATCAGAATAAATTGCTATGCAATGCCATGTGTGACATGTGGTTGCCTACTATATCAAGTACCTACTAATAAGTTTGGTATATCCGTCTAGTAATTATGATATACACATATGACATATAGCGGCTATTAATATGGGAAAGAAAAAAAGGTATTAAATTGAATTATTGAAATACTCTCAAGTAAGTGAGTGGCATTTTTTAACTTGTGCTTGATAACTAAAATGCTCGGTGACCGGCACCGGCACAGCTACCGGTACCGGCTTCATATCTTACGAAATCATAAATGGAGATATGGAAATGTAAGTGAATTCTCAATTGATTATAGTATACAGACAGGGACTGGGAGGATAAGGGCGTAGGTTGGTTTTGGCTTTGGTTTTGGTTTGCGTTCTGATTTTTTTTAGCGTGGTTAAAAAATCTCTTAAACCTTTTCATGCAATGATAGAATCTCTTGTGTGTGTGTGTGTGACATAGAGAGAATCTCTGTCTCTGTGTGTGGGGTGCCTAGGGCTTAAACTCACACAAATTATTCCATTAATGGAGATTTACAAAATGTACAATGATATTAAACGAGGTGGCAGCTATAGCATTGCGCATTGGACTCATGATCTGCAATGCTCAAGACTTCCGAAGAAATTCCGATCGAAAATATTTCAAACTTCAAACAAGGCGTACTACACCACACAACACTCAGGACACTAGTAATTATTAATGAATTTTTATTTTATTATGTAATTTTCATCAATTGACTTAATTTTTTTCCTGAATTTTTCATATACAATTGTACAAATAAATTTGATTGTAGTTCTAAAATACATGAATATGCATTTTAAATTTGATTGAAAATTATTCTATCGTGTCTGCAATATTTTAAAAGCAATGTTAATATTTAAAAAAATCAACGCGCTTTATTTCAAATGCAAATCTGGTGTGATTACGATTATTACAAAAAACACCATATGTACAGACAGAGTGCACAGTAGTAGTAGTAGTAGTAATAGAGAGCAACTGCGATCAGGAATATGATATTTAAAAATGTCGTAATAAAACTTGAAGAATATAAGTCACGGTCGATTTGGATTGGTAGTGTGTGATAACTGCAACCAGTGCATATAGTATAGTTTATGTAAATTTTATACTGTGTAGACTGCAACTGCCTATAGCCCAGAGTATATATATCAAAGAAAATGGGAATGGTTAGATATACATATAGATAAAAATGTGGATTTACACTCTGACGAAATTTATTTTATTTTTTTTTAAATTCCTTTAATTTTAATATTTGATTACAAAAGTTTTAAAGATGCCGATAGCCACACACACAAATTTAATGAGGGACAGCACTTAATGCTAAATTCGTTCCTACATTTGAATTTTATGAATAAAAAAAATATTCATCTAATCCGTCCGGTGTCCGTATGATTAAACTATGCAGCTATGAACTCGTTGGGCACTAACACAGATTGATCTAGTGTCTATACATAATACATGCAAAATCTAAATCCCCTTTAACTATGTGGTCCTGGTCCTACCATTGGTAATGTCTTCAAAAATTAAGAAATTCAAAAAGTGGAGCAGGCCCTTTAGGTGTCACACCGAGAAAAAAAAGCAACTTTCAAAATTCTCAAGATTTTGTAGACGTAATTAATGCATGACCCTTTAAATCCTCCTGCACTAACTATAGAGCCATAAAAAAATGCAAAATTCACGAGGGAAAAATAAAACGGTAATTATGTAATTAAGAAAACCATATACAGATACTATAGGTAATAGGTAGATGCTACAGAATATTATTATCTCTCCGTCAAGCGTCACTCGTCGTCGTCCACGCAATTTTTTTCTACTCGCTAAAACTCAATGATCCTATTGTACGACGGCGACGGTAGGTAGGTAGCTTACCTACTGAAAAAATACAAAGACTAAAAATATATAAATTATTTTTCTTATATAATATATATGTCAAAGGCATAGCTCACGTCTTACTGTATAGACACTGTGAGGTCCCCGCCGCTCTACTCATGAGTGACAGTGTCACCTTGACAAAAGGAGAGAAACGGTACACAAAAACGGTCTCATCAATTCTCCCTCTCAAAGGTGACAATGACGACATAAATTAAAATATTGTATTCGCCAATTTTAAATGGGATTTTGTAATGGAAGAAGGCAAGTTACATTTGTTGTTGTTGTGGAATGGAAACCGTCCGTGTAAAGTGTTGCATTCCATTGAATTCCATTGGATTGGATCATCTTTAATTTAAATAAGCAAATAACCTACAATTTTTCTCTTGTTGCCATTGAGATTTGAGATGTTAAGTGACTCCACTTGTTTTTTTTTCTTCTTGTAGTGAGTCTTTTCATTTACACCTGTCGTCTCTCGTTGTCAGTCGTTGTTGGATGGAGCATTACACAATCCACTCAAAATTTTTCGCACTTTTTCATTTCATCACCTTTTAAAGTTGAAACTCAAGTTGAAGTTTATCCATGGCTGTATATAACAGTACAGAGAGGAGCTAATTGGGTTCGGGCCGTACATTTTGAGGTACAGTATACAACCAGACAGAGGCAGAAATTGTTGTTGTTGTTGTTGTTGTTGGAATAATTGTCAAAATGAGTTCATGAATTTTATAAAGGTTCCATTCTTTATAGTTTCTGCCTGTGCATCATTTCAATTCACAATTCACCGCGTCCTCCTATGCCTATAACTATGTACGGAGAGACTATAGATGAGTACAGCTCCCAAAATGCAGGTTCAAGTACAATGCAGTGTAACGAGTCAAATATGTACGCTACATGTTTCTATATAGAGCCACTCGAATTCTTACAAACTATTAAGTGCCATTATGTAAGTATAAATAAAACGAGGTTAGCTCTCAGAATTTGAGAAGTTACGATCGCTCATCCGCACAAACAAGAGATCTTTCATTATCAGTACCAGTCACCTTTCCTATAGAAGAACCAGAGTACCTACCTAGCTACTCCCTATTTTATTTGACTACTGATAATTCACTAATTTTCCTCGATTTTTTACTCGAGCAATTCAACATTTTCTCTGCTTACAGCTTATGAAGAGTTTTGACTCTCACACCTTAAAGCATCACACTCCAACTGCCCCATAGGTTGTCACTTGTCGTTGTCGTTGTCATTGTGTGGTGTTCATATGGTAAATAAATTGTCAGACACAGAGAGACACTCCTGCCACTGAATGAATCTGGTCCTATGATCCTCTCGTGTGCATTTGTGACTAGGCACAGTTGGACTTTCCTTGAAGTTGCATTATTGCATTGAAGCTATTATTTACACATGCACAGAAAACATGCATTGTTTTCTAATGGACCACATTACAGGATTGTGTCTCTTCTAAATAGACATATGTAGAGGCACTCAACTCATTTAAGTTTGACTATTGGAATTAGAATTTAGAATTCTGACACGGATTTGTAAGGTATCTTTATAATGAACTGAGGAGATGCGATCGACGACTACGAGGTAAGAGGTAAGAGGTGAGAGACCATATTGCAAATTGCAATGCTGTGTAGAATGTAGAATGCACTATATGACTGAATGCAGCAAGAAATCAAAACACTTGATGATCCCCATACAGCTGTACACTAATAAGTATGGTCTTGAAGAACCAAAATGACCCATATCCAATTTAAGCTCGAATCAAAATGAGCTATGTCATAACAACGAAATGAGAAACAGGCGTAAAATGCTAATTAGGGGTTTTTGAAAAACGTAAAATGTCCTATTTACATGTTTTTGAAAAGTGTAAAATGTTATAGTTACATGTTTTTGAAAAGTGTAAAATGTTATAGTTACATGTTTTTGAAAAGTGTAAAATGTTCTAATTCCATGTTTTTTGAAAAGCGTAAAATGTTCTATTTACATGTTTTTGAAAATCGTAAAATGTTCTATTTACATGTTTTTGAAAAGTGTAAAATGTTCTAATTCCATGTTTTTTGAAAAGTGTCAAATGTTCTACTTACATGTTTTTAAAAAGTGTGAAATGTTCTATTTACATGTTTTTTGAAAAGCGTAAAATGTTCTATTTACATGTTTTTGAAAAGTGCAAAATATTCTATTTACATGTTTTTGAAAAGTGTAAATTGTTCCTACCTATCTACATAATTTACGGGAATTTTGAAAATCTGTCAATACTGCACCAATTTCATCGAGCCATATATCATTAGAAAGCTAATCACCAGTAGAATTCAAATAACGGAACGAGCCTCCATTATAACAAAACGTTTTCAAAATAACGGTCATTTAATTTTTAAATGCCGCCAAAAATGTGTTGTATGGGTCACAATCAAAAAACAAAAAAAATGGTGTCTGCTTATTTTTGAAGAGCTTTCAAATGATATATCACTCGAAACAATCCGTTAACTTTTTTTAATTTGCAATTATGTTATTTAAAAATTATTTAAAAACTAATAACGATCGTGCTTCCACACCATGTTCATTATCTTTGGCTAATTGTTACCGTTCCAAAAATATATCACTTTAGGGTTATTTTATTGACTGACCGGTCAAAATCTTGAGTTAACGCAATATTAAATTTATTAGCGGGAAATTCAAAAATTGGAATTTTGAATTTTTGATTGTATTACAGAAGTTGATTATAAAATACGATAGATAAAATAACCAAAAAAACATTGTGCGGCTTAATTGCTTTTTTAATTCAAATCATATAAATTGAATCTAAAGTTTGGCGGCAAATTCAAAATGCTTAATTTTGCTGTTAAGGCTGCCATAAAACAAGGGCTTTAGCCCTTGTTTTTTCTATTTACATGCTTTTGAAAAGTGCAAAATATTCAATTTAAATGCTTCCAAGACATTAGGTTTTTTTGTAGATAGTGAATATTGTTTTTAGCTACAAATGGATATGGGTCATTTTGGTTCTTTACAGACGATATATAGAAGTAATTAGGTAGGTATATCTTTTTACATTTTGCTTCTGCGGCCGCCGTATATAATGCGCGTTTCCGCGTATAACGTAAGAGCAGAAAAAAAGTGGATTGGAATTTTAGAGTTTTGATGTGGATGGTGATATGAGGTGTTGGTTTGGTTTGGTTTGGTTTTTGGACTCTGTGCTCTGCTCTGGTCTGTGTTGTAATAATAGTAATTGTGCTTGTAACTTTGTAATCGTAATCGTACACACTCGTAATATCCTAATTTGTACCGTACTTTCCAGATATCATCTCATCATAAGTGTGCACTTTAGATATGCCTATATACAACTACATATATATGAAGTATGTTTTTGACTTTTGGTAATTTTTGCAGAACCAACTATGTACAGACAGAGTATATAGATAGGGTGTTATAATTGGGAGTGGATACACTCTGCATCTTCAAGACTCGAGAGCAGTGTGTGTGTGTTTGTGTGTGAGCAAGGAACGAGTAAGTAAGGTCAGTTGGGTGCAAACTGCAAACAAGTCTGTCTAAAAATGCAGTCACCTTGAAAGGAAATACATTCAAATTTTTCAACTACTACACCACTCATACTGATATAGCTCTAAAAAAAACCATAATAATATAACGGAATATACGAATATACCCAGGTGCAAGGTTTACGTTTGATTATAAAAGCAGCTACATAAGTATGTGTAGTTGGATCTTGGATCTCGATCAAGCCACAAACAAAGTAGGTACAAAGTATACACTACAGAGAATGCATTTGTTTATCTTATACTGTAATAATAATTGCATTCAAACAGTTTGTAATTGGCTTTAATTTGTACCCAAAAAAACTGCCCCTCACTATTCTCTGTTCTATTAGTCTTCTAGTTCTATAGTTGGACCATTGTCAATGTTGAGTGAATTTGAAATTCCCTGCATACCAAATATGACGAATTTTTAAATTTTTGGGCAGAAAAATTGGGAGCCAATTATTCGAGGAAATTCGAGGACCCGGATCAGTACCGGGACCGGTACCGGGACCGAGACCGGTTTCACCTGGGCACGGAGACTCGGAGACTGTAGTGCGTGGTTTCTGATATGATTTACAGTATTACGTAAAAGACAATTTCACAGATTGCAAAGTTATAGGTATAGTACTGTTGCATTGTACTGTTGCTGTAAAATAAATTGGAAAAAAAAAATTTGGGTGATCTCCCTACGTTCATTCATAGAAAATAAAAGAGGATTTTTTTCTTACGAGGCGTCAAATTCAAAATTTTGTAAATATAGCAAACGTAGTTGTAGCGCCTATATGTATATAGCGTCGCCCATGCAAATTCCTAAGGAGTCTATTTTCTAGTGATGAACACTGCACTACTACTACAGAGATAGAAATATTTGTAAGTTGGGAATAGAAATAAATATCATTTTAAAGTTTTTTGGACTTACAGCCATTCTTGCTCGACTTGGCGTGACGAACACCGGCCTCGTCTTCGGAACGAATCTTCGTTGGCGCCGCATCCTAATTACGCACGTACACACTTAACAATTCGTCACACTGCCTTCCCTTGGAAATCCATCTGTGTGCAAAAACCTGTCAAAGTCTCTGTGGTTTTCCAATGAACATCTTGGCCAAAAATCGATCTTCGTCTTTTCGTCTTTTCAAGTCTATTTTTTAAGTTTTATTTTCTTCAACGAATTCGTCGTCTTCTTGAGACTTGAGACTTGAGACTTGAGACTTGAAACTCTTCCGTTCAGACTTGGAAAAAGATGAGTTCAAATTCCAAATTTTTATAACAATGGCAGATTCAGCGTATCTCTACTCAGTAATTGCAACTGATACCGATGCCAATACCGATCGAACCGACCAAGAAAAACACGACTTGTCTGGATTTTTCTTTAAATCTCTTTAAGAACGTTGAACGTAAGGAATGTGCGTGAACTGTTCACAGCAGAATATTGTGTTGCTTTCATTTACAACGTCCAATTTGATTTACTACGCCAGTCAAAAATGTATTGAGATTGAGAATCACTACCTTTCAAAAATCCATGTCCTTTTAAGTTCACAATCAAGTGTTTTTTTCAATTTATCAAAATGAAAAAAAAACAGAGACGAAATCACAAATTTGGTTCTGGTTTTTTGAATTTTTTAAAGTTTTACTTTTGTTATATATGGATATATTCTGACAAAATTGTAATAATAATTATGATGGCACTAATCGCACGGGGTATTTTTTAAGATTGTTTATTTTTATGTGTTTTTTTGCTCAAATTTCCATATAACTGTTTACAAAAAGAAATTATACAGACATTACTACTATGAGTATTTTATAACGAAATTTTAACAATAAATCAAAAATTGAATCAAATATTTGAAGAAATTTTCCTCCACAAATGATTGATTTATACTGAGTCCAATTTTTTTAATGGCATTCAAAAAACAAAGCAAAAGAAAAAAGGAAATTTCACAAGTCTATAAAACTGTCATTATTATTCTTATATATATTTTATAGGTTTTTTTAAAATTGCACTTCCTTCACACACAAAATATATACGATCAGTATTCTTCACACTTTAACTAAACCAGTTGAATAATTTTATTATTATTATTTTTTTTTTATATTTTTGATATTTTGAGTGAAATTTCCTACGACATAGTTCATACTTGATATCCTCAATATAATCCGTATTACATGATGATCATGATGATCAGAATCAGAACAAGAACAAGAGAAGATTGTCCAAGAATGTTGGCGCTGCGCTGGCTTGGCTGGCAAACCGTTCCACCACCCCAGTTTCCAACAATAACACTCAATTATTATAATTTTTTTTCTTTCTGACAATTTTCACTTCACGACTTAATCCCAATTTTCACACGAAAAATAAATTTGAAAAAATCTGGGAATCTGTTGGTTCGTTGCTTGTAGACTGAGAAACTGAAGGAAGCTGAGAAGATTCGATTAGTACATTTTAAATGGAGAGTGTAACATTACTAACATTGCCAGTTTTGTTGTAGTAATAAGTCACTTTTGTCTTTTGGTATAGCACACTACGGCTATATACAATAGTGGTAATAATAATAAAAATAATAATAATGTTGGTAGGGGCAGTTGTTCGGAATATGAGTAAAGTTAAAAGTTAACGTGATTTTTCTATTATGCTTTTCTACTACGCAAATTTACGTTGAAAATTACCATTTAAACAAATCATACTAATGTAAAATAAACGCTTTCCACTTCCACTTCCACACTCATATAATATGTCAATTCAAGAAAAGTTCAGTCAGAGCGTTCAGCTCAGATTTCATATTCAGAATACACAAGAACAATACAGACCACTGGGCTGCTGCTGTTGGGATCTCTTGGCTCTGAGTCAGGTGCTGCTTCCCTTTTTTTAAAATTATTATTGCATTCTATTGTTCACCCTCCTGAACGTTCTACGGCTACGGCTACGTTGCTGTCTGACCGACGACGACGATGACGACCGACCAGAGAGACCTGACCACGATATACGATGATTTTCTTTTCTTTTTTTTTCTCTATTATTTGTGCACAGGAAATAATTGCGTGCTTAGAGACAGGAGACAGTGTGTGGAATGTCAGAATTTGTAATATGCCATTTCCATTATTAAAACTGATAATATTTTTTGAAAAATCAGAATAATTCTTATAACTTGGAATATAGGCTTCTTCCTTTTTTTACATAATTTAATTTGAGTACATGTATAGCTGTATTTATAGTGGAAGTCAAATTGCTCATGTAGCCATCATTAAAAAAGTCTCTGAGTCGCGTGTGTATCCTCTGATTTTCCGTTCCTGAATAACTGAACAAGGAAGAACCAAGGGAAGAATAACTGGTTCACCTAAAAGCACCACTACTGTCTGAGTGCTAATGACAGAGTGTCAAGTGAATCCCACATCATTGTTGTTCCTCACTGGAACTTCCGTTCTTGAGTCATTTGCATCGCGATGCCGAGACCGATGCCGATGCCGATGTGGAATCACACACACATGCAACAAGTGGCTATTGTGGCAGGAGTTTCTTTTTCTTCCTTAACTCACACAGACACACACACTTGGGACTTAACTGTTACGTGGACAGAGCTTCACGTGGATTACCTATCCTTTTTGAAATTCTTCTCAGGAGCCTTTTGGAATGGCAATATTCAAATTCAAATTGTAATAATAATTACTATAGGGCCGACTCACTTACTCACTCACTCACTGGGTGGTAGTGGTAGTTGGGCCGTTTTTGTTGTAGAAGGCGAAGGAGGTCCAGCACATTTTTGAATTTGAATAAATTATAAATAAAGGCAAATCTGAACCATTTCTTTCAATCAATCAATACTTTATAATATGATGATGATAAATTCATAAATTCGAATTCGAACGCATTACGATAACGTTTATTGTTTCAGAATTTATTAATTTTCAACGATAAATTCTAATTCACCAACACAATAAAATCCTATGAGTTGAGAAAGCTGTATAATCAAAACGCTCTTATTCTTGTTAGTTTTTTTTAAACAGTCTTTTCACATAACGTGATTATTATTATGGGCAGAATCCAAAGCACAAAAATTCAAATTTAAAAAATTCAAACACAAATGACAAGTTAAATAACTGGCACTTTAAAAGTTTAAAATGTTATCCTTGAGATCAGATGGTTCACTTTTGTGTTGTATTAATTGCCAGAAATTTGACTTTAATTTTGAATTTTGTTTTTTTTTAATAAATAAAAATTCACTTTAATTTTTGAATAGACACTTTTTGAATTTGTGTGGATAGATGCGATCGCGAAATCGAAAAAGGCGAAGAAGACTTTTGAGCGGAGCGGCTTTGGACGCTGACTTGACTTGTTTCACTCCGAGTCACAAATGACAATGGGAAAATAAAACTTTACTACAATGAAAATCACAATTCTCAATCTCAATCTGCCTCCCATCCATTCGCACTCCTTCGTAAGTACTTTTAGCTGTAGGAGATGCCTCGCAAGTTCTTGTATATGATATGATATGCTGATGGTGCGAGAGGCGAAGAACGTGAACGGTGAGAGAAAAGGAAATGTTTTTAGAGAAGAAAAATGTATGGCAGGGTCCTCTCCATAGACGCAATGCTATCTTACGATGAATCTCCCTTTACCTGTGTCTCTTCTATTGCTGATGGTAGTGTAGTGTGTGTAGTAGTTGAGGTTCTGGTTTCTCCTCTGTCCTGTTCTGGCCTGTGGTAGTTTCTGTTTCTAGGGAAGATTATCGTAGAGTGGAGTGTACGTACGGTGATGAGCCTCATCTCATCAGTAGAACACCAATGGTGCAATGCTATATAGCGTCCACCGCAACTATGGTGCTCGGCTCGTAGTTCCCTCGTCTTCGTCCTTTTGGTTCTTGTCTTGAGGATCTTGTGATCGGGTCTATGGGGCCCGCAGTTGTGCAGTTTTGTTTCTGTTTTTGTGCAGCAGTTGAGAAGACGTAAATGGAAGTTAAAATAATGCTAATGGTTCTCGTTTACTATCTCTCAGCTCAACCAAGCTTTCCTATCCATTTACCTCTCGCTTTGATTGAATTTTGAAGCTTGTATTCTTCATTTTTTTTTCATATTTTGATGCTCAATTCAGCCAAGAGAAGAGTGCAAATGGGGGGAAGGGGGTGTTTTAGCTGGTAGGAGACAGTGTAAAATATTTACCTGGGTATTTTTTACAAATGAAAAATGTTCTATTTGGGCGTTTTTTTAAATAGTGCAAAATTTCTAAATACCTACATATTTTTGATAAAACTAAAATGTTCTATCTACTTGTTCTTAAAGGTGCAAAATGTTTTATTTGGGCGTTTTTGTAAACAGTGCAAAATTTCTAAATACATAGTTTTGATAAATGTTAAATGTGCTATTTGAGTTTTAAACACATTTTTTATCAATGTAAAATGTCATATTTGTGTGTTTTAAAAAGTGCAAAATGTTGTATTTGGATGTTTTTTAAAAGTGCAAAATGTTCAAATTTACATGTTTTTTAAAAGTGCAAAATGTTGTAATTGGATGTTTTTTAAAAGTGCAAAATGTTGTAATTGGATGTTTTTTAAAAGTGCAAAATGTTGTATTTGGATGTTTTTTAAAAGTGCAAAATGTTCTAATTTACATGTTTTTTAAAAGTGCAAAATGTTGTATTTGGATGTTTTTTAAAAGTGCAAAATGTTGTAATTGGATGTTTTTTAAAAGTGCAAAATGTTGTATTTGGATGTTTTTTAAAAGTGCAAAATGTTGTATTTGGATGTTTTTTAAAAGTGCAAAATGTTCTAATTTACATGTTTTTTAAAAGTGCAAAATGTTGTATTTGGATGTTTTTTAAAAGTGCAAAATGTTGTAATTAGATGTTTTTTAAAAGTGCAAAATGTTGTATTTGGATGTTTTTTAAAAGTGCAAAATGTTGTAATTGGATGTTTTTTAAAAGTGCAAAATGTTGTAATTGGATGTTTTTTAAAAGTGCAAAATGTTGTAATTGGATGTTTTTTAAAAGTGCAAAATGTTGTAATTAGATGTTTTTTAAAAGTGCAAAATGTTGTATTTGGATGTTTTTCAAAAGTGCAAAATGTTGTATTTGGATGTTTTTTAAAAGTGCAAAATGTTGTATTTGGATGTTTTTTAAAAGTGCAAAATGTTCAAATTTACATGTTTTTTAAAAGTGCAAAATGTTGTAATTGGATGTTTTTTAAAAGTGCAAAATGTTGTAATTGGATGTTTTTTAAAAGTGCAAAATGTTGTATTTGGATGTTTTTTAAAAGTGCAAAATGTTCTAATTTACATGTTTTTTAAAAGTGCAAAATGTTGTATGTGGATGTTTTTTTAACGTGCAAAATGTTGTATTTGGATGTTTTTTAAAAGTGCAAAATGTTCTAATTTACATGATTTTTAAAAGTGCAAAATGTTGTAATTGGATGTTTTTTAAAAGTGCAAAATGTTGGATTTGGATGTTTTTTAAAAGTGCAAAATGTTCTAATTTACATGTTTTTTAAAAGTGCAAAATGTTGTATTTGGATGTTTTTTAAGAGTGCAAAATGTTGTAATTGGATGTTTTTTAAAAGTGCAAAATGTTGTATTTGGATGTTTTTTAAAAGTGCAAAATGTTGTATTTGGATGTTTTTTAAAAGTGCAAAATGTTCTAATTTACATGTTTTTTAAAAGTGCAAAATGTTGTATTTGGATGTTTTTTAAAAGTGCAAAATGTTGTAATTGGATGTTTTTTAAAAGTGCAAAATGTTGTATTTGGATGTTTTTTAAAAGTGCAAAACGTTGTATTTGGATGTTTTTTAAAAGTGCAAAATGTTGTAATTGGATGTTTTTTAAAAGTGCAAAATGTTCTAATTTACATGTTTTTTAAAAGTGCAAAATGTTGTATTTGGATGTTTTTTAAAAGTGCAAAATGTTGTAATTGGATGTTTTTTAAAAGTGCAAAATGTTGTATTTGGATGTTTTTTAAAAGCGCAAAACGTTGTATTTGGATGTTTTTTAAAAGTGCAAAATGTTGTAATTGGATGTTTTTTAAAAGTGCAAAATGTTGTAATTGGATGTTTTTTAAAAGTGCAAAATGTTGTAATTGGATGTTTTTTAAAAGTGCAAAATGTTGTATTTGGATGTTTTTTAAAAGTGCAAAATGTTCTAATTTACATGTTTTTTAAAAGTGCAAAATGTTGTAATTGGATGTTTTTTAAAAGTGCAAAATGTTGTAATTGGATGTTTTTTAAAAGTGCAAAATGTTGTAATTGGATGTTTTTTAAAAGTGCAAAATGTTGTATTTGGATGTTTTTTAAAAGTGCAAAATGTTCTAATTTACATGTTTTTTAAAAGTGCAAAATGTTGTAATTGGATGTTTTTTAAAAGTGCAAAATGTTGTAATTGGATGTTTTTTAAAAGCAGTGTAAGACACGGAGCCGGTGACCGGTAGGACCGATTGCACTGACCGGAGCCCCGGTCAGTTCTTTACTTTTGAGACAAGCTCAGGATGGCCTGTGTTAAATAATACGGAGGCTTAAATGAGGCCAAAAAGAAAGGTACGTTTCGGTCCTCGGTCATTTTTAATTAAGGGCTCAAAAGGGACAGATTGTCTTGCACTGTTTAAAAGTGCAAAATGTTGTAATTGGATGTTTTTTAAAAGTGCAAAATGTTGTATTTGGATGTTTTTTAAAAGTGCAAAATGTTCTAATTTACATGTTTCTTAAAAGTGCAAAATGTTGTATTTGGATGTTTTTTAAAAGTGCAAAATGTTCTAATTTACATGTTTTTTAAAAGTGCAAAATGTTGTATGTGGATGTTTTTTAAAAGTGCAAAATGTTGTATTTGGATGTTTTTTAAAAGTGCAAAATGTTCTAATTTACATGTTTTTTAAAAGTGCAAAATGTTGTAATTGGATGTTTTTTAAAAGTGCAAAATGTTGTATTTGGATGTTTTTTAAAAGTGCAAAATGTTCTAATTTACATGTTTTTTAAAAGTGCAAAATGTTGTATTTGGATGTTTTTTAAGAGTGCAAAATGTTGTAATTGGATGTTTTTTAAAAGTGCAAAATGTTGTATTTGGATGTTTTTTAAAAGTGCAAAATGTTGTATTTGGATGTTTTTTAAAAGTGCAAAATGTTCTAATTTACATGTTTTTTAAAAGTGCAAAATGTTGTATTTGGATGTTTTTTAAAAGTGCAAAATGTTGTAATTGGATGTTTTTTAAAAGTGCAAAATGTTGTATTTGGATGTTTTTTAAAAGTGCAAAACGTTGTATTTGGATGTTTTTTAAAAGTGCAAAATGTTGTAATTGGATGTTTTTTAAAAGTGCAAAATGTTGTATTTGGATGTTTTTTAAAAGTGCAAAATGTTGTAATTGGATGTTTTTTAAAAGTGCAAAATGTTGTATTTGGATGTTTTTTAAAAGTGCAAAATGTTCTAATTTACATGTTTTTTAAAAGTGCAAAATGTTGTAATTGGATGTTTTTTAAAAGTGCAAAATGTTGTAATTGGATGTTTTTTAAAAGCAGTGTAAGACACGGAGCCGGTGACCGGTAGGACCGATTGCACTGACCGGAGCCCCGGTCAGTTCTTTACTTTTGAGACAAGCTCAGGATGGCCTGTGTTAAATAATACGGAGGCTTAAATGAGGCCAAAAAGAAAGGTACGTTTCGGTCCTCGGTCATTTTTAATTAAGGGCTCAAAAGGGACAGATTGTCTTGCACTGTTTAAAAGTGCAAAATGTTGTAATTGGATGTTTTTTAAAAGTGCAAAATGTTGTATTTGGATGTTTTTTAAAAGTGCAAAATGTTCTAATTTACATGTTTCTTAAAAGTGCAAAATGTTGTATTTGGATGTTTTTTAAAAGTGCAAAATGTTCTAATTTACATGTTTTTTAAAAGTGCAAAATGTTGTAATTGGATGTTTTTTAAAAGTGCAAAATGTTGTAATTGGATGTTTTTTAAAAGTGCAAAATGTTGTAATTGGATGGTTTTTAAAAGTGCAAAATGTTGTAATTGGATGGTTTTTAAAAGTGCAAAATGTTGTAATTGGATGTTTTTTAAAAGTGCAAAATGTTGTATTTGGATGTTTTTTAAAAGTGCAAAATGTTCTAATTTACATGGTTTTTAAAAGTGTAAAATGTTGTAATTGGATGTTTTTAAAAGTGCAAAATGTTGTATTTAAGAGGTAATTTATTTTAAAAGCTGTAAACAAAAGGTTTGTGTTTTACGTATACGTTTTTGAAAACTCTGTAAAAATTGCTACTTGCTTTTATTCACCCCTCAAATTCAATGCAAGCTTTAAAAATGAGAGAAATCTTGTTCCAAAAAAACTGTTATTTTTTAAAAGAGCAAAATGTTGTCTTTGCATATTTTTAAACACTGCAAAATGTTCTAAATTCAAGTCTTTGTAAAGGTTTGCACACTCCTGTTTTAATTACAAGATTTTCAAATTCGCAATATATGTTGCTTTTGCTTGTTTTTTGAAGAATGCAAAATGCAGATATATTCTGTGCCTTGAGGTTTGGTGTTGGTATAGTGAGTGGGATAATTAATTCGCCTTCGCTCCTTCGGTCTGCTTTTCATCTGCATGCCTGTCACTTGAATTTTGAACGAGGAAAGATGGGAATTGGAAGATTCCCTCAGAATTATCTTCTTATGAAGTTGTGATTTCATTCCATCTCTTCTGTTCACTGTATCAACTACACTGTGACGGCATCATTCATCGTACGATTCCGATTATAGAAAAACTACAAAACCCCAAACCATGTGCGCTCAAACCTTAATCATTCTCCCTTATTTTTGACTAATCAAAAACTGCTTAAAAAAAATATTCCTTCCCTTTCTATACGGTACGGCTCTCAAAGCCAACGTCAATTTAATTGTGATCCGCCACATATATGTGGTTAGATTGGGTTTTTGAATTTCAGTTTTCGCTACAAACAAAAACACCAAACGTAAAAACCAAAGCAACTTTCATATATGTAAACTGCTCAAACAGAGTCAAAGACATATAGACAGAACTACACAAATTACTTAAGGGGATATCGTACGTCATCTTTGACGAGTCAAAACCACCACAACCACCCATAATATCATCCTTGTTTTTTTTTTTTTTTTTTTTTACTTTTCTCAAATATATGCAAAAATGTATTTCTTCGATTTAACTTTCTTACAAAGGTGCCCACAAAGTTATTGAATTCAATCTATTTACATGTTGTACGGGCATAACTCATAACAAACAACTTTATAAAATTAATCAATAAAATCGTTATTATAACAAAAATAACAACAGTTTTTGAACATTGCATTGTTTTGATTCTTAACTGTACACAGTAATATACGTTTTTGATGCTATTACATTGTACTTTATAGTAGTGTTTATTGCATTTGATTCAAAAGTTTGATATGACGAATTAAAGGCACAAATTGAAATAAAAACAAATATCTTAAAATCATTAATCTTTTTTTGAAAAAGAAAATTGTCAAAATGATCTAAATACATGTTTACAAAGAAGTCAAAATTTTCTAAATTCATTTTTATAAAAACGTCAAAATGGTCTAAATGCATATTTACGAAATGGTCGAAATGGTCTAAATGCATATTTACAAAATGGTCGAAATGATCTAAATGCATATTTACAAAATGGTCTAAATGGTCTAAATGCATATTTACAAAATGGTTAAAATGGTCTAAATGCGTATTTACAAAATGGTCTAAACGCGTATTTACAAAATGGTCTAAATGGTCTAAATGCATATTTACAAAATGGTCAAAATGGTCTAAATACGTATTTACAAAATGGTCAAAATGGTCTAAATACGTATTTACAAAATGGTCTAAATGCATACTAATGAAAACGTTAAAATGGTTCAAGTTCAAAATGCATATTTTTAAAAGGGCAAAAGTGTTCTAACTAGTTGTTGTTTTGGAATGATAAAAATGGTCCCAATAACTAATTCAGTATTTTGAAAATGTTTAAAATTTTTGGTTGTGTTTACAATGTTATAAGGACAAATAGGACGATTTACAAATCCCAAAATGTGATGAAAATGCTTTACAATATACATATAGTATTGAAAAACATTTTTTAAATGTTGCATGTAAATGTGTGAATAAAAAATGTGAATAAATTCAACCATCCTCCCAGTGCAGTGGTCTACGGGGGAGCGTATATAACTGCTAATCATAAATATTATTTTAAAAAGTTTCAAATTTTCTACTGTAATACATGCTTATGAATAGAATTTTAAGCAGTGTTGTTACATTTTGTATACTTCACACAATAATACAAATTCCTATTTAAAAAATACATACACGATAAAATACAAATAATTGATATCTGTGTTTTTCCCAAATAAAAATTACATAAATAAATGTCTCATATTGCAACATCTCCAATCTCCACTCGATGCTCTTTAAAAATACGACAGAAATATTATTATTAACTTTCCTTGTATTTTTTTCTTGACTTTCGATGGGGTGTAAAATAAAAAGGAAGGGGAAGGATTTTTGTTCTGTTATGCATTTGTATGCTCTTTTACATGTTCAATTTTCAAAGGAACTGCTCAATCAAAATCAAAGCTGAGATTTTTATAAAAAGGATCTCTCTCTCTATAGCCAAGACACTCACTCACACGCTATGTTGCACTGCCAAACTGCCAACACACAAATATCTTTCATTTTCAATAACTCAGTGATGCTTTTGTGTGATTCTTAAGAGCATCTCTGTCTTCAAGTGGTGGAGACGGAGAGTTTGAGCACAGAGTAATAAATTGCATTGAGCTTAATCAGCTTGAATTGACTTGGACTTGGCTCTGGAATTTCTATAGCTATTCACCACAACATACTCCTTGCTATTTCCATCCGACTTGTTTGTGACTATTATGGAAGACAAAAACCATCAAGGGAAAATGTACTTCTCGTCATACTGTATATTATGAACGATACCTTAAGGCAGAATTTATGATCAGAAAAATAACTGCAAAACAATAACTACAGTATACAGCAAAAGGCTTGGCTATCATTAAAATGCATGTGTGTGTGAGCGTCTGACTCGGGCTGGTGAGGGAAACGTTTAGCATGGCCCAACTACCAAAAGCAATAGAATTAAAAGGGTAATTTTTTTGCATTTTTTTTTCTAGATGCCCTAAACCTGTGTACAAAAATTTGACTATTGGCCCGTAATATGTGCTCGTAGTATGTTTATTATATCTTTATATTTTTGAATAATTCATAAATTGGAAATTTTCTTATGTGAGAAACTACATACTATTTTAATACAAGAGAGTCTGCCTTAAAATACTATAATATCGCTCACTAGTAACTTTTAATTTAAATACAAAGATAAGCTGACTCAATTTTCTAGGGAAGGGGTGACAATGGTTTTGGTTTCCTTATACAATCAAATATTTTTATAAGTATGGATTAAGACCTTTTCGGACTTTTCATAAATGAATATTTTGAAAACTTTCAATATTTCATAAATCTGTATTTAGACCATTTTTACCACTTTTAAAAATCCATTTAGACAATTTTGACCACTTTGCAAATACTCATTTAGACAGTTTTGACCACTTTTTAAATACGCTGTTAGACCATTTTGACCACTTTTTAAATACGCATTTAGACCATTTTGACCACTTTGTGAATACGCATTTAGACCATTTTGACCACTTTGTAAATACGCATTTAGACCATTTTGACCACTTTGTAAATACGCATTTAGACCATTTTGACCACTTTGTAAATACGCATTTAGACCATTTTGACCACTTTGTAAATACGCATTTAGACCATTCTGACCACTTTGTAAATACGCAGTTAGACCATTCTGACCACTTTTTAAATAAGCTGTTAGACCATTTTGACCACTTTTTAAATACGCATTTAGACCATTTTGACCACTTTTTAAATACGCATTTAGACCATTTTGACCACTTTTTAAATACGCATTTAGACCATTTTGACCACTTTGTAAATACGCATTTAGACCATTTTGACCACTTTGTAAATACGCATTTAGACCATTTTGACCACTTTGTAAATACGCATTTAGACCATTTTGACCACTTTGTAAATACGCATTTAGACCATTCTGACCACTTTGTAAATACGCATTTAGACCATTTTGACCACTTTTTAAATACGCATTTAGACCATTTTGACCACTTTGTAAATACGCATTTAGACCATTCTGACCACTTTGTAAATACGCAGTTAGACCATTCTGACCACTTTTTAAATAAGCTGTTAGACCATTTTGACCACTTTTTAAATACGCATTTAGACCATTTTGACCACTTTTTAAATACGCATTTAGACCATTTTGACCACTTTGTAAATACGCATTTAGACCATTTTGACCACTTTGTAAATACGCATTTAGACCATTTTGACCACTTTGTAAATACGCATTTAGACCATTTTGACCACTTTGTAAATACGCATTTAGACCATTTTGACCAATTTTTAAATACGCATTTAGACCATTTTGACCACTTTGTAAATACGCATTTAGACCATTTTGACCACTTTGTAAATACGCATTTAGACCATTTTGACCACTTTGTAAATACGCATTTAGACCATTTTGACCACTTTGTAAATACGCATTTAGACCATTTTGACCACTTTGTAAATACGCATTTAGACCATTTTGACCACTTTGTAAATACGCAGTTAGACCATTCTGACCACTTTTTAAATACGCATTTAGACCGTTTTGAACACTTTGTAAATACGCATTTAGACCATTTTGACCACTTTTTAAATACGCATTTAGACCATTTTGACCACTTTTTAAATACGCATTTAGACCATTTTGACCACTTTTGAAGTTTGCATTTAGACCACTTTGACCAGTTTGACCATTTCGAAAGTAACCATTTAGATTATTTTGACCACTTTTTAAATACGCATTTAAACCATTTTGATCACTTTTTAAATACGCATTTAGACCATTTTGACCACTTTTTAAATACGCATTTAGACCACTTTGACCCCTTTGTAAGTACGCATTTAGACCATTTTGACCACTTTTGAAGTTCGTATTTAGACCATTTAAACCACTTTTGAAGTTCGTATTTAGACCATTTAAACCACACTTATTAAGTACAAACTTCGGCCATTTTGGACACTTTGTAAATACGCACGTAGGCCATTTTGTTTGACCACTTTGTAAACATGCATTTAAACCATTTTGACCACTTTTGAAGTGCGCATTTAGATCATTTTGACCTTTTCAGAAATATTTATTTTGATCATTTTGAGTTTCATACTTTCAAGTCAACAAATTATTTTCTTTTGGCAGCTGTCTGTCAAAGTTTGTACTACTAACCTAGGCGAAGGAGTAAACATTAAAAATAGCTTTTGGTTTTGTTGCTCCATATTATAGTTTGATGACGGACGAGTGTCCCTCGTGAGGCGGAGACAAAGAGCACGCAAAAGTGCATTCCCAGGCCTGAATGATTGCATGACCGAATGTTTGTTGTAGGTCCCTACCTACTTGAGTGTAAGTAACATATGGGACCAATAATAAATGTAAAGGTGGTAGTTGTAAATAGTTAAGTACATTTTTATGAGTATGACTTATACAATCTTTATCTCTATCTTTATCGTGATCATTTGTGGTGAAGGACAATAAATTCTCGTCTATAACTTGACTCTTTTTTTTCTCGCTTCTCTTCTCCCCTATATTACTTTTGTTGGTCTAAATATATAAACTTTTAGAAAAGTGCAGAAATTTAGTTAAGTTACATACTAATACGTATTAATAAAATAGGCACATGATACTCCATTACACTCATATTACGTTATAAATACTTGACACTATGCAATAAGAAGTTTTAGACTCACTTTAAATATAACCTGACTATTCACTTATTTAAATGTTTTTTTTATTCATTTTATGGATTTCAATTTCCAACTTGAATTCTTTTTTAGGTACGTTTTGTGTTTGTGTTTATTATACTGTTAGTATTACCGTTCTAGCGTATCACGTAGTACACTTACACTTACGATTACGATTACGACGTTATTATACAATTAATGACTATATAGTGTTATTTTAACAAAGTGAATAGATCACAAAAAAAAATGTTTAGTGCGGGAAACATTACAATTTTATTTATGGGGAAGGTGCTTAAATGTTTGTCATATTGTAATGTAGTAAAGTAGGTGGTTGGTGATATTCAGAATTTTTTTTAGGTGTAATTACTTTTTATTTTTCATTAATGCTTTTCATCACACTTGTGTTGTGTTTATACTCTGAGAAACTGCAATTACAAAATTTACATGAAAAATGGAGAGTGACGAACCGAGCTGAGGGAGTTCATTAATTAATTTGGTAATAATTTTATATTTTTATTCACACACTTTTTGAAGTTCCGTTTTTTGTTTTCCGTTTCCGAAGGAATTGTGGGAGTCACATGAACCTGGAAAATTGTACAAAATATGGAAGCAATAGAATAACTAAGTACATACTGAATAACGGATATAAATAAAAGTAAAAATTAATACAAAGTAAAAGTAGAAACAAGGCAGAGAGTGCGTGGTAAATTGAAACAAAAAAAAAACCTTTTAGTTTGTTTTTTCAGCTGATAGTCCAACGCTCTTCAATATGAAGTACGCCTTCTTTGTCTCTGGCGATTCGGAGTTTTTCAGAAAATACACCAGGCGGCAGCTCGACCACCTCCACAACTTTCCTTTCATTTATTGTATTTTTCCGAGAACGAGTTCCAGAAATCTAAAGTTATTCATTTCCAATAAAAATTGTTTTTTGTACTTGAAAAGCACTTTTAAAAAATTGCAAAATGTTTCGTTTACATGCTATTAAGATAGTTTTTATTTTTCAGACAGTGAATTTTTTTTCATAGTAAAATGGGATATCGCCTGTGAAGAACCAAAATAACCCATTTCCCATTTTTATTTAAAAACAAAATGTTCTATCCACACAAAAAATTTAAATAGCGTGATCATGAAAATATGTAAATAGAACCTTCTGCATTTTTCAAGAAATATGTAAATAGAATATTTTGCACTTTTCAAAAAGTCTGTAAATAGAACTTTTTGACACTTTCAAAAAGATGTAAATAGGATATTTTTGCACTTTTAAAAAACATGTAAATAAAATATTCCACACTTTAAAAAAAAACTTAAATAGAACATTTTGCCCTTTTAAAAAACATGTACAAATAGAAAAATTTGCACGTTTTAGTAATTTGTGATTAGCGTTGTTTGTATGTATATTATTTAACTGCCTTTTTTGACATAGCTCATTTTCACTCTAGCATAAATAGGATATGGGTCATTTTGGTTCTTCACAGACGATATAAATATAAATAGCAATAATTATTTAGATTAGACTCACGATCACTTTCTTCCCATCACACTCAAAAGATATTTCACTATCCAGAAAACCACTCATGTCAATTTTGGTTCGGAAGCGAGGCAGTCCAGCTGGATTTGAGTCATCAATTTCTCTAAAAATTAAAAATTACAAAAAAAAAGTGTGATAAAATCCTTCTAATAAAGCAGTCAAAGACCACACCAAAATAATTCCAAAATTCAGCATATCATTTCGTAATAATGATTATAATTAAGGCATTCTACTGATAATTCAAAATCTAACTTGAATGACTCCATGCTGCCAAAAGTATTTGTGAAATCCGAATTATTTTTTTCATAAATGTGTGTGTTTCCCTGGATGACGATGATAGGTATAATTTGAGAGCGCATAAATTCCTTTTGTGACTCAATTTTCTTGGTGGTGGGTGCCATGGTGGTAGAGGGATAGTAGGGTGAGATGATGGGGGTTGCTTTGTAGATCCGAACCGGGGGTTTATTGTCTCTATCCGAATTTGACGACACTTTACTCCTCCCCTGTGATGAACCTCCTTTATTCTTCTTTTTGGAAATGACGAGCGGGGGCTTGACCACGCCCCGCATGACTCCAGACGGATATGATTGGAATGGGTCCGCTGACTTCCCTTTGACAGACACACTTTGACCTTGACCTCCTCGACGAGACTCCTCCTCGGACGAGGAGGGGCCGGAGGGGGTGGGAGGAACTCTCTGAGTCTTTGTGAGTGTTTCCCGGATCCTCCGAACCTCTGGACTGTGCGGTGCACTCCGACGGGAGGGAAGGGAGAGCTCATCATTATTGGGACCGGCACCGGGAGCCGCAGTATTATTGCTCACGCCGAAGGAGCGGGTCACCAAGTCGAGAGCGTGGTCAATCCGAGCTTCCGTGTCTCGGAGTTTCCGCTGATGCATCGCGATACTCTCCGAGACTGCCCCGATATTTGTGATAGTCCCGTTCACATTGAGCTTAGCGGAGGAGGACACGATGTGACGTCTTTTCCGGGACATCTCCATGTCCCGGGGGGTGTCCATGGTGACGTCATAAATATTCCCAGTGTAGAGAATGGCTGACAAATAAATTATATTATGTTCGCATATGGAAATATATGGGCATGGGCTGAAGTTTTAAACTGCTTGAAAATCATATATCGCTAGCAATGAAGATTCAAAATGACCCATTTTGAGCCAAAAACAAAATGTCTTATATCCAATAAATTTAAAAAGATTTTAATTCATTATTTAAAATTATTTATTATGCCTATTCTAAAAAGACCTGTTAGAATAATTTACATCTTTCAAAAACATGAAATCATAATATTTCACACATTTCTGGGAAACATGTAAATAGAAAAATTTGCACTTTTTAAAAACTCGAAATCAAAACATTCTTTAAATTTCAAAAACATGAAATTAGAATATTTTAAACTTGTGGAAAACATATTGTAAATAGACAAATTTACGCATTTCAAAAACACGAAATTAGAATATTTGGCACACTTCTTATGTCTCTTTTTCGCTTGTATGGCTTATTTTGATCCTAGCTAAAAGTGGATATGGATCATTTTGATTCTTGTCACAACATTATATCAATTAAATTCACTATATGCTATAATATTATGAATGATGGGCATTATAAATAACTAAAAAATATTTGGGATTGTGTACTATGTATTTTTTTACCACTGGGTCTTGAGCCGACTAGTGGGAAGGGATATGGATGATCCACTGAAGGGTGCACCATCTTGCGTAGAGCACCCACACTTTTCGTTGTATTTGCATTGAGGTGGTCTTTCGAGACCACCACAGCGTTCGTCGCCGTCTTTATCTTGTATTTTTGCTAACGTTTGAGTAAATCACAACTCATTTTCTTTTCCCTTTTTACTTAAAATGTTTTTGCCTTTTTGGTCCTCAGTCGGTCGGTCCGTCTCGGTCGTCACCCAGCCACACGCTCCAAGATTAATTCTTTATTCTTTCCAATAATAATAGTTTTTTTAATGTTTATTTATGCCACGTATTTGTATTGGTACGGCGAAGTATTCTAGCTTTTTTGGAATTTTAATGTGCTGAATTTTGTCAATTTTTGGTTCCGGCTCCGGTTCGGAATCCAAATTGCTTTGCGGCTTGCGGATTTACTTGTAAATTTGTATTATGTATTATGCTGTCGTTATTGTGCTATTTGAATTTATGCTATATTCTAATTTGTAACACTTTCTTGCCAATTTACCGAAAACGAGGCCGAAACCAAATTTACCGAATGTGGTGCTAAAATTTAATTTTAATGATAATTGATAATTAATTAGGAATTTAGGAATTAGGAATGAATAATTAATGCAAACATGTCATTATGAGGTTATGAATGCAAAAGTGTGCAAAGTGCCAAAGTGTCCGTATTTCTATTCAAAAAATTAAAATCCATAAATTTTTTATTTTTTACAGATTTCAGACAGAATTATTTATTTTTAATTTAGAAATTATTCAAAGACAAAACAAAATTATAAAAGTTTTGAGTATTTTTAATAATAACCTTAAATAAATTATTATTCAGTGTTTTACACTAAATTGTTACTTGTTTATTCAAGATTGCAATAATTATTACAGAGCATGGTTTTGATAAACGTCATTTAAGTAGGTACATTAAGTATATTTCTAGGGTAACCAATAATTTAATTGTGTAGAGACATCGTAGCGTAGCGTAGTCATTTTATACACTTGCAAAATGCAATGAATGCAATAATAATGCTTTGATTAATAATTGCAGCTTGCAGCTACAAGTCCAAGACCAAATTCGTTCGTATGCTTATGAACTATGACCAAAACTCTGAATGACTACACCATACCTTCTTGACTATGTACCTTATACAGTATGTAGCGAGCTGTGCAGAATCACAATTTAGCTCAGTTTAGTTTTAGTTACACGTACATTAGGCTCTGACTGTAGTCTATAATATCGTGAGAGTGAAGGTTCAAAATGACTTATCAAATTTTAGCTGGAACTAAAATGAGCTATCTCAACAAAAAAATACTAAATGCGATAGATAATGTGTTTTTACGCATGCGTTATAACGCATCTATTGCATTTAGTATTTTTCAATAATTAATACGAGTTTTTAAATAGTAGAAAATATTCTATTTACACGCTTTTTGAAAAGCCTACAAATTTTATTTTTGCACTTTTTTGAAAAGTCCAACATTTTCTACACTTTTTTGAAAAGTGAAAACATTGTATTTGCACGTCTTTTGAAAAGTCCAAAATATTCTTTTTACACTTTTTTAAAAAGTCCAAAATTTTCTGTTTAAACTTTTTTTTAAATTCCAACATTTTCTGTTTACACTTTTTTTTAAATTCCAACATTTTCTTTTTACACTTTTTTGAAAAGTCCAACATTTTCTACACTTTTTTGAAAGGTGAAAACATTCTATTTACAATTTTTTGAAAGGTGCGAAACATTGTATTTGCACGTCTTTTGAAAAGTCCAAAATATTCTTTTTACACTTTTTTAAAAAGTCCAAAATTTTCTGTTTAAACTTTTTTTTAAATTCCAACATTTTCTGTTTACACTTTTTTTTAAATTCCAACATTTTCTTTTTACACTTTTTTGAAAAGTCCAACATTTTCTACACTTTTTTGAAAGGTGAAAACATTCTATTTACAATTTTTTGAAAGGTGCGAAACATTGTATTTGCACGTCTTTTGAAAAGTCCAAAATATTCTTTTTACACTTTTTTAAAAAGTCCAAAATTTTCTGTTTAAACTTTTTTTTAAATTCCAAAATTTTCTGTTCACACTTTTTTGAAAGGTGCAAAACATTCTATTTAAACTTTTTTGAAATCTGCGAAACATTCTAGTTACAAGTCTTTTATAAAGTCCAAAATATCCTTTTTTTTCAATTATTTTAGGATCAAGACATTTAAATTTTTTGTAGATAGTACATTTTGTTTTAGCTGAAAATGGAAATGGGTCATTTTGAAAGAGTCTTAAACTCACAATATGCAATACATATGCTATACATAGCTATATAGTGTCAGTCCGTCTCGGTCTCGCGGACTCAGTATAATTATACAGTATTTAAGATTACCCAATTATGCACATGTATACACATTATCTTTTCCTATAGGGTTTAGAGGTGTAATTTGACTGACTGAGCCCTTTACGTTTTATATTGTTTTGAGTTGATGTTGCCGTTACACTTATGTATATGTAATACAGATCTCCTCACGCAAACAATTAAATATCTAATTAAATTACTCAAGACAAAAGAGGTATGAGTCTGGTCCTGGTCCTGGTCCTGCGGTCCTGGTCTGCTACACTGTTATTGCAATCCACAATCTACAAATCTTCAATTTTACAGAACATAATTCCAACGACGACGATCATAATAATAATTACGTTTATTACCTGCAAGTAATTTAATTAGCAAGAGGGGGAAAAATAGTGGGAGGTGTTTTACGTGTAATTTATTGTAATAATTTTGTAATTGGACAAAAGTTCAAAGTTAAGGTAAATCGCTGTAAAGCACAGTTCAAATACCTATAAGTAGTTAGAATTTAATTTTTGTTCTAATTCCATTCAAAGAAACTGAAGGTATAGGTACACTATATAATGCTAATGCTCCACGCTCTATATTCTATATGGTCTATTACAGTGTACAGTGTACGGTTTACGGTATAGGATATATAGTGCAGTGATATAGTGTTCATGGTATGGGATGGTACGCAAAGATCTCGTTCCTCTTGGTATATGGCTGTAGGTATTAGGTATCTTACTTAAATAGCATTATTAATCAAATTTAAAATCAAACTCAACTCACTATAGTCAGCCAGCGGGACGATTACGATATAGTATAGCCTATATAGATCTTGAGCGAACAGGTAAATTATCATTATTTATTATAAATAATATTTCACGTGTGAGAGGAAAAAACTACACAACGACTGACGAATTACGAATTTACGAGGCGATTGCAAATTGCAAAGCTTCGGCGGAAAATCTCCTCCATCAAAATTCGTCAGCATCTCGACAACATCTTGAAAGATTTCCACTTGGCTAAAAAGGATTGCAAATTACATTACGTTCGCGCCCCCCTTACGTAACCATAGACATTTCATCAAATATTATGCACATACCTTACCTAATTACCTAGGCACATTATCTTATGATTGTCAATCTGATGTCTATATAGTAGGATACTGCTACAGTTTTTTGTGTCCCTGTTTAAAATTTGTAAGATTTTTAACAAGCCAATCGCAATTCCTGATTTTATCTGCGACGCGACGGTGGCAATATCAGTTTATGAGTATTAAATTTTTAAATAAATTAACAAGTCATTTTTCAAACCACATCTACGAAGGATTCGAATTTTTTCCTGAATTTTGAAAGCAGGAGCCGAGCCTTACATATAGCAGGTCTACGTCTGCAGTATTTGCACATCAAACACACGAAGAATTTAAATTCAAGCCTTTTAAGTGTCAATACGCCAATATGAATAATCATTATTGTTATTACAGACGCACACATGTCAACTAGTGTAGTATATGGTACTGTGGCAATGTACATGTAATTTTGTAGTTGAAACTACAAACTAACTTAATTAGTACATAATTTATTTTAATTTGTTTCTTTTTGTACATTTAAAGAAAGCATAGTAAGTAGTATAGGCAGTTCCGGTTTGCCTCTACATATGCACGTATACAATCACAATTTATATTACAATTTACGTATCGTGAGTAAAGAATCAAAATGAGCCATATCCATTTTTAGCAAGAATTAAAATGAAAAATGTCAAAAATAAAACAATAATTAATGCGAAAAATGTTAATTATGAGGGTTTTGAATGGTGTAAAATACACATTTTTTGAAAGGTGCAAAACGTTATATTTACATGTTTTTAAAATGTGTGAAATTTTCAATTTGCATTTTCTTTAAAAACTGCCTTTTCAGTTGACATTTTTTTTAAACTGCCAAATGTTCAGTTTATATTTTTTTAAACTGCCAAATGTTCAATTTACATGTTTTTAAAAACTGCCATATGTTCAATTTGCATGTTTTTTAAAACTGCGAAATTTTTAGTTTACATTTTTTTTAAAACTGCCAAATATTCAATTTATATGTTTTTTAAAACTGCCAAATGTACTATTTACACGTTTTTTAAATTGTTAAATGTCCCTTGTACATTCTTTCGGGAATATTTCAACTTTTTTTAGCATATATAGTGTGTTGTGTATTTAGCTAAAATTAGATATGGCTCATTTTGAATCTTCACTTTGGATGTATGAAAAGCAGATATAGTATTTTACAGTGTCTTAAATTATTTGCAGTAAATTATGTAGTCTCTAGATCGAGGTACAAATATGTCATGTAATGTGTCAATCTCTCTGTATTATTCATATAAAATTATAACTATAGCATACTACTGTTGTGGTCGTCTTCAATTTTAAAATTTTCCCGCCACCAAAATCCTGTTAAATGTCACTATAATATATTATTTACCTACCTACTTACTATTTAGATATGGAGCGTTCTGTGCACTGGAACTGGAACTGGACTGCCATAGCCCATACAGAACCAAAACACGCAGCACATTTTTACTATCTACAATAATGGCGGGAAAATAGCGCAGCCAATTTTAAATAAAGGCAAAAACATTTGGCATTTTCTTCACACACATACATAATTAAAACTGTAAAAAATAAATAAATGTGTACTAAAATCCTATGTTAATAAATTAATTTTTTTTGCCTCGCTAAAATTCTTAAATTCTTGACAATGTTAATTAATGGAGTCGGGGAGGTTATTATCACTCACATTTGAGTCTGAGTCAGTGTCTGTGATAATTATTTTGACGTGACTCTCAGTGTCACACTTATCCTCATTATTATTATTACAATCCATATTGTGCTGAACCTCTTTGACTTTGTCCAAGTCCAAGGAAATATTATGAATATTATGAATATTATTGTTATTGTTGTTACAATCATTTTTATCACTTTCTTTGATAAAGTCGAGGGAAGAGTAGTTATTATTACTGTCAGAGTCATTGTCACTCTCCTCCTCCCCCACTCGTCCCTTCCCCAAAGAATTCAAACTCTCAATAGCGTCCTCCTTCGTCACTCCGCACTCCTTCACAATCACCTCCATCTCCTTCTCCAAATACTGAATGAACAACTCGGAGAACTTGGGATGTTTCTCCGTGACCGTGCTGTCCACGGCCAGAGAGAGCGTCACCTTGCCACAGTAGCTGAAAACCCCGATGTTCACCCCCGTCCGGAATTTCATGGGGGCATAAATGATGAAATTATTCACAGAGTGCCCCCCAAATAGACACACGGTCTCATTCGGCCCGGGAAGATTTGTCATCCCCACACTGGATTTCGCGACGAGCGTTGACAGTTTAAAGAGTGGGGCAATGAGGGAGCCAGCCATGTTCGTGAGGATGTAGTTCGTTTTGGCATGTTGGGGGGAGGAGAACTCCCGGGTCATTTTGTCTGTGAGGCTTAGGCGGAGGTTTCTATTGAACAGGATCCTGGTCGGGAGGGGGAAGAGGGCCATCGTGAAGGAGTTGAGGGGCTCGAAGGACTTGTACGGTAATTTGGCATAGGGGACCCCGGCCAGGAGGGAGCTCGGGATGGGGGCGTTGACGTGGTGAAATGACCTTTGAAAAGCCTTCGCAGCACAGGACAGGACCACAGTGGTGAAGAGGACATTGCTTCCATTCCTCTGGCGGATGGACTTGATGGTTTCGAGAGACATCGTGGACTTGGTCCACCCACAGCGCTTCGTCCCACTCACAAAGGGACCGTGGAAGGCATTCGTCTCTTGGGCCATGCGCGACATCTGGAGGGCAAACCGGAAGGGGAGACAGATGTAGAGGAGGAGTTTCTCGAAGAGCTGAGCGAGGACGGTGAAGCGCTCGCTCCGCGAGCTGGGCTTCCTTGGCGGGGTTTTCATGGGGTCGATCGGGAGCTTGACGGCCTCGTCCGCGAGGCAGTGACGGAACATCTGGAGCCAGGAGATCCCGTCCCCGTAGGAGTGATGAACACAGAAGATGAGGCCGTAGTCGGAGTTGGCCGAGCCCTCAGCCCCCACGGGCGCAATCACCCGGAACTCCCACTGCGGCTTCATGGGGTCCAACTTGTACTCCAGGTAAGCCTCACACACCGCCTCAATCCGCTCGTTCACATTGTCCCCCTCGTCCATCACCTTCTCCATGAAGAAATGGTTCCGGACGTTAAAGTCCTCGTCCCGCTCCCAGCAGTAGAAGAGCAACCGCTGCCGGACGATCCAGCCTAACTTCTTATAAGGACTGTACATGTGATAGATCCCGTCCGCATTCCCATCCGCCCTCAACAGTGTCCGATACTTTAAAACTTTCCGCTCAAAATCGTCCACAATCCGATTAATGTCCGGGACACCCTTGACCTTGAGCACGTAGACGATGTTGGAGCTGGAAGAGTCCGTCTCGTAGCCCCACAGGGCGTCCGCCGGCCGCTCGATGAGCCAAATCCGATCCCCATACACACAGATGAGCACCACCTTCACGAACTGACGGTAGGTGAGGCTGAGGATGTAGAGGAGGATGAGCCCCTTGAAAACCAGGAGTCCCACCAGGTAGAGAATGATCGTCTTGACTATTTTTTGAAATGTGAATCTCCCGCCCGTCTTCTCAACGAGGGGCCTCTCGTCAAATTCACATCTGGATCCACTCTCCCGCCGCGTCCGCGGATTGACGTAGTCGTACTCGAGAACTGGAGCCGTGTCCGTGCAGTAGATGGGAGAGTAGATGTCCGACTTGGTCGTCGACGACGGCACTCGAGACTTATTGGACATTCTTGAGCTGAATTGATTTAGATGATTGAGCGGGTTTGGATTTCTTGAGTTTGAAGAGTTTCCAAGGTCATGACTGGTCTGACTATTTCTGGAGGTGGCCGTCGAGCTGATCGTGTCACTCAGATTGTAGTCCAAGGATGTCAATTTGGGAGCGTACATACAGCCCACGATCCCTTCGTCCACGGTGAGGGCACTGTCCGCCGTTTTAGGTTTCTTTCGGCCGAGTAAAGTTGAAATGAAGGACGGCGACATTGAACAATTCCCTTAAACACATTAATTTATTTTTCTAGGCCACTCTTCCTTTTTTTTGTGTCTGATATTTCTACCCGCACTTTACCATTGGGGGCTCAGCGTCTTATACATGTAAATGTTTTTTCCGGTGACATTTAAAATATGTCGTCGTATTTGTGTGATTCATTATTAACCACCAATTAAATTAATTTCGGTCAGTTACAAGGCACAACTTACTGTAGAACTAAATTTTTACAAGCTTATAAGTAGAACTCACTTCACAAATAATACCTGAAAGTCGTATAAATTTAAAATGCTTAAAATAATTAATTGAATTTTCAAATAAAATTTAATTTTTGTGAATTAACATAAATTTAAAAAAAAATCCAAGATTCAAATAAGAAGACGGCCAAGACGTGTCTCTCCTCAAGCTCAGCCTCAACTAAAATCAAAAAAGGAGATCAAAAGTACACACACACATTTAGAGCCACCACCACTCGAGCCGTCTCAAATTAAGTAGCTTCTGTCTGTGTGTATGATGTGTAGTATTTAGTTTTCCCTTTCTTTTCATCATCATAATAATTGGGCAAACACGCGGAGCAAGACACATGGCAGAGCCAGAGCCAGAGAGCAGAGGGAGAAACAAGTAGAGCTCATCGCAGAGCACTCAAGCAATAGAAGACACACACACACAAAATTGTTACATAATGATTATTATTATAATGTAGTATAGTAGGTACCTGTAACTCTTGAAAAGGGGAAAAAATCAACTTGAAACTGAGAGAGAACACAACTTTTAAATTTATGGCTTAAGTCCAAACGGAAACTTAAAAGAGTTTTTTTACCAGAGTAAAGCCCCCCCCCCCAAAGAAAGACGTAAGTTGTTTTTTTTTATTGTATGGCCTATCCATCGTCAGTCAAATCGTCTAAATGTCTACGATCTCCACATGAGATTAATAAGTACCTACCTAGAAACAAATGTGGAGATATTTGCTAATTTTAATTTTAATTTCACATTATTTTGAAGTTGAAGTTGAGATTTGTGACCACGAATGAATTTGCTCACACATGCAATATGTCTTCACACATACTACATCATGCATCCAGAAAAAACAAAGAAATTTTTTTAAAGCATACACTGTGACGTGACGCTATGCTCATAATATAGATAAATATACATCTCACATCTCTGTTCTGTACCAAAAAAAAATAATCATTATTAATCATATAAATGTAGTGTATTACATTATGAAGAATGTAGGCTATATCGTCATATGCTATTTAAGCGAGAATTAAAATGAGCTATGTAAAATAAAAACACTCAATAATAGAGATGTGTAAAATGATAATAAATTATGAATTTTTCAAAATTGCAAAACTTGCTTTTATTTAACTTAAAAAGAAATATTCTTCTGCATTTAAGCTGTTTTGAAAATTGTAAAATGTTCTATTTGTACGTTTTTAAAATGTGTATAACATTGCCTTTACATGATTGTAAAAAGTGCAAAATGTTTCATTTACATGTTTTTCAAATGTGCAAAATGTTCCATTTATGTACATACGTTTTTGAAAGGTGCAAAATGTTCTATTTACACGATTTTAAAAATTGCAAAATGCTCCATTTACATGTTTTTGAAAAAAGCAAAATGTTCTATTTACATGTTTTTTGAAAGGTGGCAAAATTTTCAATTAACATGATTTTAAAAATTGCAAAATGTTCCATTTACATATTTTCAAAAGTGCAAAATGTTCTATTTAAATGTTTTTTAAAGGTGCAAAATGTTCTATTTACATGTTTTTGAAAAGTGCAAAATGTTCTATTTACATGTTTTTGAAAGGTGCAAAATGTTTTATTTACACAATTTTAAAAATTGCAAAATGTTCCATTTACATATTTTCAAAAGTGCAAAATGTTCTATTTACATGTTTTTGAAAGGTGCAAAATGTTTTATTTACATACTTTCAGGTATATATTTTAAATTTTAAATTGCTATGGGTCTGTCTGGGTCTCTGGATTCATAGGTTTTTTAAACTGTACAGATTTCTATATACTGATAGCCGTGGAGTACTAACATTGTATGTCGTGCATGGATTGTATTATTACCTACAATTGTTCCATTATTTAGACACGGACTATATCCTATTAAAGATATAAACAGCCATAAAACTAGTTATACCTGTACAAGATTATATTATGTAGTGCATTCCTTATAGAAAGGCAAAGTTATTGTTGCTGTGTATAATTTTATAGTGTGATTATTATTATGATTATGGTTAGCATCAATTTAAAATTTAAATAAAATTTAAAAAGTAAGACACATGTGAATTTACTTATCCTTATACTTTAAGTCAGGCTCAGATTATCCAAGAGATGATTTCGTTACAATTATTACTTTGTAGATTGCAGACTTTGATGTTGTTATATAGTTATAGAGTTGGCGTGGTTGGGTGACTGACTGACAGGGGGGGGGGGGTAATTGGTATGTATGTATTTCCAAATGAATTTTCGTTCCACTCTTCTGGTTGGTCTAACTGAGCCTGAGTCTGATCTCTAGTCTTAACATCGTCATAGCAAATTTGAGGTGCATGCGTGTTGTTAAATATGTACGTATTGTGTAGTAGTACGTTGGTACCTTATGAGTCTATGAGTTTCATCAGTCAATTTAACCTGTGGATACACAAAAGGTTCTGTTTTTAATTTGCGTATATATTAAAATGTATCCCTGTTCAATTTAAATGCGCAGAATAATTTTATAGATTAGTATCAGTATTTCAAAAATTTTAGTAAATTAAACCAATAGCAATATTTCATGCCATCACATCACATAACATGTCGTTTATGAAGAATCAAAATGACCCATATCCATTTTTAGCTTAAAATAAAATGCACTGCGTACAAATAAATCGTGACATTAAAAACATTGAAATTAAACATTTGGCAGTTTTAAAAAACTTGTACATTTAACATTTGGCAGTTTTCGAAACCATGTAAATTAAACATTTGGCAATTTTAAAAACATGTAAATTGAACTTTTGGCAATCTTAAAAACAAGTAAATTGAACATTTTGCAGTTTTCAAAAACAAGTAAATTGAACTTTTGGCAATTTTAAAAACATTTAAATTGAACATTTGGCAGTTTTCAAAAACATGTAAATTAAAAATTTGGCAGATTTAAAAAACATCAAAATTGAACATTTGGCAATTTTAAAAACATGTAAATTGAACTTTTGGCAATCTTAAAAACATTTAAATTGAACATTTTGCAGTTTTCAAAAACAAGTAAATTGAACATTTGGCAGTTTTCAAAAACATGTAAATTAAAAATTTGGCAGATTTAAAAAACATCAAAATTGAACATTTGGCAATTTTAAAAAACTTTTAAATGAACTTTTGGAAGGTTTAAAAATATGTAAATTCAACTTTTAGTAGTTTTCAAAACATGTAAATTTAATATTTGGCAATTTAAAAAAATATGCAAATTGAACATATCCCAGTTTTCAAAAACATGTAAATAGGACATTTTACAATTTTTTAAAACACGGATAGAACAGGTTGAAATTTTCAAAAACTTGTAGCTAACATTATATTATTAGAGTATATACTACAGTAGTACTCATATATGTACTACGTAATTTTAATAATTTGAAAATTTCATTTTTAACTCTGATAAATTATGCGAATTATAAGAACACGTGACATAATGACTTTTAATCCCTTCACAAAAATACAAATAGGTTATACTACAGGTAATTATGCCCAGCTGCATTGTGAAAAATCTAATTGGTCATTATATCAGTAGTCACATATATGTGAAGTTAATACTATGTCCATATATTTTAATGAGTAATTAACTAAATGCATATTATAGACAGTTAATCATAAGAAAATTGGTTATGCGAATATGATTATATATACGTAAAAGTGTTATAAGTTGTAATAAAACTATAATTTGCCACCAGGAGGATACACAGTGACTGACATAAAGACAGTTTAGCGAGAGATTAAGATGGGGAAAAATCAAAGCTTAATTAAAACTATTGAGTAATGCAAACCAATTATGTATTAATTAACTCATTTAATGTAGCTGTAACAATTATTGTTCTCATTCACTATTTAAGAATGTGTGGTGTTTGAATTTTGAATCGAAAACGGTCATGTGCCACACAGGCCGAGGCCGAGACACACCAATCCCAGACCAGTACCAGTACCAGTGCACAACAAACTAATAATAGCAAAACTGCTTAAGTACTTTTCCTCTATTATGTTCTCTAGTGTCAAGGTGGCTTTTAATTGTAACGAGAGCGAAAAGGCGAAAACGAGAACAAGCAGTACAGCGCCAGAGCCAGACGGCGAGGAAATCAATGGTGTGTGTATACAATAACAATGCAATGAAAAAGTAGAACAGCTGAGAGCCTGAGCAGTTGCTGCAAAAAACACAGCAAACACCAACGCCAACGCCAAGCGTCAACCTTGGTCAATATTATAAGTAGAGCCTTATTACCATTTTATTCAAAAAATTATTCCAATTTCCATTTCAATGAATTCCTTTTGATTTTTTGATTAAAAACCATTCAGTCTCTCAGGTATGTTCTTGTACGTATGTACCTACTTATAAATTATTTTGTCCTAATTTCGGTTTCGGTTCGGGAAGATCAATAGTAATCAAGGGACGACCATCAAGACTCATCGTCAAGACGGAAGCTCCAGTCCAGGTCCAGTGCGAATGTTATAGTGCCTATATGGGCAAGTGTTATGATTCACACGGAAATCCATTAGTTATCTTCGTTTTTTTTTCATAGCTATATAGTTGTGGGCACTTTAGGATTTTCTATTGAAATTTTATTGGTTCCTCCTCTTCCCTGTGGAGAGAGGATTGAACTCAATAACTGAACTAGTAAATGAATTCACTGAGAATTAGCAGTATTATTAAGATGGAGACTTTGTGGTGGAGTGGTATGTCCTTCCAGGAAGTTAATAATGACTCAATGAACTCCTTTTTTTTAATGCTTGGTCCTTCCACTTTTGTTCAATTTCTATAGGACAGATTTAATGCTAATTTTATTTTAATGTATTAATGTACAGTAAATCAGTAAATGGTAGATGCGGTATAATTTAGTACATTTTTTAATTTTCTAAGATAGGAATAGAATTTTGACGGTGGTTTTTAAATGTCAAAAAATAGGGCTTTACTGGTAAACCCTAAAAACTTAAACACTTTTAAAATTTTATCAAAATCTGATGAAAATTTATTGTAAAAAAATGGCGGCAAAAATTTGAAAAAAAAATAAACAACGTAATCCTTGATCATTTTTTGATAATGACGCATCTATGTGGGACAACACTTCTGCCTTAATATACACACTGTTTTTTGGTACTACGTCGTGAGCCTTCCTAAGCTAATTGTAATTTATTTTGTAATTTTTTATGCATTGTGTTTTAAGGCTGTAGAAAAAAGCAGGGACGCGACGGCGGAGTTGGTGTCCCAAGTATATGCGTGGTAGTACATATCTTATTTGGGCTCAAGTTTTGCCAACATCAAAAACGTTCTCTGGGTTTTTGCCCTGGATCTATAGATATATGGCTCCGCGCGTTTCTGGTTTTTAATGGAAAATAACAATGTAAATCAATAATGGGCATTTTAATGGTGTTTTTGTCACACTCATATATTTATAAAGGAAGGTGCTCAAAAATGCCTAAAAAATCTAGCAGACGTAGTGGACAATATTTTTGGGTATTTTGTGTTATTTCCCATTAACTTCTTTGCCTATAGGTTCTTGTAGATTGTAAATGCATATGTCTGTATTGTGATTGTGCTGAAGCCAAACATCGCCATGTAGCGTAAGCATAGCCCCTAAAATAGGCACAAGGCTAGATAGACCCGTAGTTTTTGGTAAAAAATAGGGTAAGTTAGGCTCTTGTAACGAGCCCAAAATAGGGCTTAAAATGGGATACTAGTAGGTAACCCGATTTTGTCTCTTATTTTTTTAAAGTGGCATAGGGTATTTGGTTAGATTACCTTAACTAAAATAGGTTATGCAACACTAGCCAGGCGTATGTTTGGCGACCTCTGGTCTGGCTGAAGCCCCTATCCACATCCACGGTTAAATACAGCAAGAAAATACCTACTACTTACATACTACATACTGTATGATTCACGTATACTTAATTAGGCACTTCACCTTCACACCACTTCATTCATTTCCTGGACCTACATTCTCATAGAATTTTTGGCTTTTGTCCTGGAAGAAAACTAATACACCTACTAATGATGCCTGTCATGTTCAGACTTGTTTGGAGGACTGTGAACTTCCTCACCTGTTCCGGAACAATGAAAATGTGTGTAGTGTCGGTCTCGGTGTCGATCGTGGATTCATTTTCATTCTCATTTTTTTTTCATCATATTTTTGCCAAAAAGGATACGCTACAAAATATATAACTGCGTAAATTCTGGAATATTTTCACATTTTACTATTTTCAGTTCAGCTCGCCACATCTCTAGAACGTTCTTGAAATTTCCACCTCTCCTGCTCAAAGATTTAAAAGGCAAAGTAAAATTTTAAAAAACGAGAAGATTTTACCAGAGCGAGCGGTACGGTGACGAGTGTTCAAGTCCAGTGCTACAGTATCGAATAATAATAATGTTGAATTCATCGACAAATTCAAAAAATGAAGACAAAACCGGATTTTACAGCAATCTGGGAAAAAACAGATTACAAAGAATTTGGGAAGAGCAGAAGCTAGATCAAGAGATGGTCATCTCCCAATGGATAGGAGTTGGGCCGAGTAAATCATTACTCTACGAAACAATATCGGATTATATTCAACATTTTCTTCATGTAAAAAATAGACGGTAATGCCCGCGGTTTTTTAAACAAAAATCATTTCAGAAAATGCAGTTCAAATAAAAGTGAATTTATTAAGGATTAAAAATACAAAAATAAATATTAATTGTACTAATAAATTGCTTTTTTCCTGATTTAATTTTAAAGGATTGTACTCATCAACCACGCATTAAAAGAATTTCACAAATCTATAGAAAATTCAGTTTCCATTTTGAACCATGACAGTCTTGATGACCACGATGAGAGACACGGAATTGGGGTGGGCTCATGGCCGTCCAGGAAAGACACTAATAATTGTGATAACAAGTTGTACGATTTCCAAATGGTGGAAGGGGTCCATCGAGCAATCTACAATTCTGTGATACGTGACCGGATAAAAGAGCGGGAACGTCTTGAAAAGTTGAGAGTACAAAATCTTATAATTAGTCACAAAATGAGCCCACCACGTGGGTTCACGAATATTTTTTATGAGTAAGAATTTAACTGAAAATTAGTACGAAACATACACTAAAACAAAATCTATTTTGAATTAACAAAAATGATTGATTGACACACTCTATAGCTTGAATACTCTGGGAGATAAAATATCAACTTTGGAAGATTTGGAAGTCACAAAGGATCTCAGAATGACCTTTGGTGACCTTCCTAAAATAAAAAAATCTGTCGGAACCCGCACGGGGACGTCTAAATTGTACAAGAAGTGTCAGCAGGATGAGCCACTTAATCATAAAACCAAAACACAGTCAATCATAGCTTATAACGAGAAAATCAAATCCAAATCCAGGGCAAAAATATTGCCTGGAATAAAAAAAACAAAAGACCCAACAGAAACTAATTTTGTACAAGGGACATTAACACATACACTCAAAGGCAATAATGCAGAATTTTTTGACAAACCCCTTCGTCACACAGTGCTTGACAATTTTTGAATTAATTATTACTACAAATTCACATTTTCATTTTTGCAGTATGCTGTCCATCCATTACACTTACACATTTTTGGCTTTAGCTTTTTTTGTAAATCGTTTTGAAAATTTGTATCCAATTAGCGTGTAGTCACTGCCTGCGGGTACTCAGAAATTTTGAGCGTACATGGCATTGAAATTTTGAAGCCTTGCGTTATGCTATTTATTTTTGAATTTTGCAAAAAAAAACGATATGAATAATAATTTTTTGTAGCTGTAGAAAACATAGCAAATTTATGTCCACCTCCACCACCATTTCAAGTTCAAATTCAATTACTCATGGACTACAAATTGACTGGTTGTCATGAGGTTGACGATCCAGTACCAGATGTAAGGTACGGAAGCTCCGACTTCGATGATATTTCTAGTTCGTGGGAATTACAGGATGATACTAGTCGAAGCTACAGCTCAAATATTGAAGACGTAGAAATCTTTTCTGAGGCTGAGCTCCATGATTTCTATGGAGTGTCAGGGGAACTAGAATTAACGATGGATCCCCCATTTATGTCAGCAATCGTGGAGGAGGTGGTCCAGGAAGAGGTATGTATTGTATTTTTGAAATTAAAAAATTTTATATTTTGTAAAAACTTAATTAAACATGTGTGCCTCAAAAATATTAGTTTTTTGAATTTTCAAAAAAATTAAAAGGGTTTTAAAAATTCAGAAATCCCTTTTTGGAAACAATCTAAGGATTCGAAAAAATCATTAAAATCGGATAAAAACTGTACATGTATGTATATGCTGTAGATTGTTCCCGTGATGTTCAAGAAAGCCCAGGAGACGATTCTCGCATATCGCCGTCAACTCCTCACTGCCAAAGATGAAGTCAAAATAATGAACAAGCTATTCATTTAAGAAACAATCTTAAAATAAATCCTGTGTATAGAAGCCGCAGCAGGAATGTGGGAATATTTAAAAAATCCCCTACTTAATATTGTTAATGAACTTATCTGTACTGGACACAAACAAAGAAATAAAATACGAGCCCAACTTTTTAAATTAGTGTATTAGGTGCTTGATAATTTGGATTTTCTTGGGAAACTCATGCACAGGGTCGGATAATGTGGCGAGTGCAGGCAGCCCCTGCTGGTTAAATTTTCAATAAATCATGTAAATGGAATATTTTGCAGTTTTCAAAATATGTAAAAATTATATTTTAACCTTTTAAAAAAACATGCAATTAAAATTTTGTGTACATTTCAAAAACATGCAAAATAAATTTTTTTTGTACATTTCAAAAACATGGAAATAAAACATTTTCCAATTTTCTCAAAACATGTAAATAGAACATTTAGCACTTTTCTGAATCAAGTAAAAAGAACATTTTGCACTTTTCTAAAACATGTAAATTCAACATTTTGCTTTACCAAAGAAAACCATCAGTAAAATTAAAATTGTGGTTTTTGTATGGAAACAAATTGCTGCCCGGGAGCAATTCCTTCGTCCAGCCCTGCTCATTTATCATAAATTAAATTACGCACTGAGTAAACGCCATATTCTTTCATTAGATTTTAAAAGAATTTACAAATTGCCAAAATTAAGTATGTCTTAAGGTAACCTTGGTGTATATTGGAAGCTCAGACTAAAAAGCATGGCAAAGACGAGATGTGATTATTGCATAATATAATAAAAAGTTTTTTTTTCTGTATAAAATAAAATTTTGACAAGGTTCACAACTTTTATTTTCGATATGTCATTAATTTCGTATTTATCCCTCTAACCTTCAATTGATTTTAGGCTAGTTACATATGTCAAAAAACAGGTCTCATTTATTATTATTATGATAGAATTGTCGATGTTGAAAAGCGGGGGTGTTATTGTTATTAGTCCCGCGTCGAACCCTCCCTCTGCGCTCTGTGTGGGGCTCATATCCATTTTTTTGAATTGTATTTCTCTCATAAATATTTTGACTCGGCATGAATTCATCATGGAATTGAACGTCTCTTTTATTTCTTCGAATTATGTGGTCATAATCTCCACGGTCGTGAGCTTCATAGTCGTCTGGGTGACCCATCCCAGACTGATGAGTATCTCTTCGCTTCACATTTCCGTGCCGACGATGCACTTCCCGCTTAGTAACAGTTTTAGCGGCGTTCGGGTCAACAGTTGAAGCCGGAGCTGCGGAATTATCAACTGCTGTATTTGGCGCAGGGGTGAGACTTGTGTCAGGTGTTCCTGATGGGGGTGGGGGTGGGGCCACATCTGTACCTCCACCAAGCTTCCGCTGAGCCAGTGACCTCGGCACAGCAGCCTTTTTTACATCCTCAAAGTATTTTCTTACAGCGGCCTCTACCCCATTGTCTACAAAATAGTTTTTCCAGTCGGGAGTTTTCACATCATCATAAGTGTTTTCACCGAGTGACCAAACGTAGTTCAAATTATCGTAGTAGGTGACAATATACTCCCTTTTCGAATTAGAAATCAAGCTCCCAGGGTTACTTTCTAATAATTTTAAAGCTAAACTTGGGAGATCATTGTATGGGCGCAGGACATTCTCCCCAATGTGATCCTCCTTTACTTCGTCGTACACACAAACAATGTAGCAAACGCGCATCTTCTTATTCTTGTTCGTGGTCCGAGCAAATCCAACTCCAAGTTTTCTGCCTCCCTTCCAAATCATGTTCGAAAACGGTACTAGAGTTCAAATGGGAGCGGAATTTTTAATTTTGACGCGTTTTTGAAATTTAAATTTAGGGATTGCCCATAAATGTCACCCAATAATTACTACTCTTTTACGACCGCCCCATCCCCATAGTCCCCAAATAGACCCAGCTACCCTATACGGGTGACAACATTTATGGACGATCCATATATAGCAATTACCATAATTGAAAATTTCAAATCTAGCGTGCAAAAGCTCTAGATTAGAAATAATTATTTTTCATTACTTGACTTTTCGTTCTCCTTCCAATTCTTCGCATAGCGGTGGTACCTTATGGTCCCATACCAGTCGTTGACAGGCGTGCATGGGGAGAGAGCTGCTAATTTTTGATAGTCCGTTTTATCTACATAGATGTTGCTAGCACCTTTAGTTCCTCTGGAATTCATAAGCAAAATGTTTTAAACTGAAATTCGATTCAAAATCTAAATATGAAAAAATACCAAAGTATGTACATATATAGCGTAGGTGTGGGTGGTGAATGTTAATGGATTTACCCTCGAAATGTAATGACCTGATCATGGTAAGCACACAAATTGGCATGCATGGATGCTTCCTTACATCTCTATTAAGAAAAGGGATTATTTTAAGTTTGTTCATCCATTTTTCAGAATTTAATATCATCAGACTAGACTTTATAAAATTAAATCACAAATTACACTATGATATGGTTGCCTTTAAGCAGTGGAGAATCAAGAAATTTTTTAAGGAGGGGCTAATGACCCCAACAATTTTAAGCGGTCATATTTGAAAAGAACCGCTCCTATCCCCACAATGTTAAAAAATTTCCTTCTGGATCCGCGGCTGCCTTTAGAGTTCTATATCAGTAGCTATCATTGCATTGATTGACCTTACGTCTTTGTCCAATGTGAGAGGTGTACTCAGATGATGCTCCCTATAAGCATTGTGTGCTTTCAAAACGACATCCAAGTATAAAGCTGGATTTGCCTGAAAGTTCTGAAATTAATGAAAATGTTCGAGACAAATTAGGATGATTTGGAGCAGCTTAAAAGCTATTTAAAAAAAACACGAAATGAGCAAGATGAAAATGATGTAAATGAACATAATGGAAATGGTAATTAAAACGTTTTTGAGAAGCGTAAAAATGTTCTATTTTCATGTTTTTAAAAGTGTAAAATATTCTATTTGCATGTTTTTTGAAAAGTGCAAAATGTTTTATTTGCATGTTTTTAAAAGTGTAAAATATTCTATTTGCATGTTTTTTGAAAAGTGCAAAATGTTTTATTTGCATGTTTTTAAAAGTGCAAAATTCCCTATTTACATGCTTCGAAAAGTGCAAAATGTTCAACTTTCCAATAGGCACTAATTGAGATTAGATTTAACATTTTCAGTGTTTTTATGGCTGTGATGTCTCCTTCGTCTTACCCAACAGTTGCCCATACTTGACACTGAAAGATCCTTATTGAAGTTTGAGTTAAGTTGTGTATTGTTTTGTTTGTCGTTTGGACAAGTGAACTTGAATTACTAACTGTAAAATCCCTTTTTTTCGATGTATATAGTTGTGTGTGTCATCAAATATTTCTATCGAATATGCAAAATACAATTTTATTATTGCATTTTAGTGTCGTTTATACATTACTTGAACGAAAGAGTACTCTACAAAATTATATTTTTATTTTTATGATAAATTGTATCGTACCACCAATAACTGTACGTATACGTACATGACATTGGAAATTGGTATCGGAAACTGGACCTTGGATATTTTGGTTAATCGTATCCAAATAAGTTAGTGTAAGTTATAGTATAGTTATGATTATGATGAGTAGATGGGTTAGTTTTCAAAATAACGGCAGTCAGTTGGATTTTATTAAAATTAATTTAATTAATTTTTTTTTAAATAAATTACAAAGTGAGTGAATGAATTTAATTTTATTACTGAATATTTACAGGAAAATGTAATAATTTATTTCGCAAGAAACGTCATCAACAGGCAACTGTAAGAAATGTTTACTATGACATGGCAACACGTTTGTAATTCCAGTGCTTGTGCAGCGCCGGATGCCGGATAATGCAACCAGCGCAGGTAGCCCCCGCTGCGCTGCTTGAATTTTCAAAAAACATGTAGGTAAATGGAAAAATTTGCATTTTTCAAAAATATGCAAAACGATTGTTTTGACTTTTTAAAAACATGCAAAATAAAATTTTGCGTACATTTCAAAAACATGTAAATAAAACATTTTCCACTTTTCTCAAAACATGAAAAAATAGAACATTGAGCACTTTTCTGAATCAAGTAAAAAGAACATTTTAAACTTTTCTAAAACATGTAAATACAACATTTTGCTTTACCAAAGAAAACTATGAATAAAATCAAAATGGTGGTTTTTGTATGGAAAAAAAAATTGCTGTCTAGAAGAAATTCCTTCGTCCGTCCCTGTGCTTGTGCTTGGCAATGCTAATAATACTACATAGTACAATTTTCTAAGGTGCCGGGCACAAATGGCGTCATCAAAATTTACCAAATTTTTGGACCCACCCACTTACCTTGTCACCCTCCTCAGCAACAGCCCTTACAGTGGCTTTTACAGTCACGATTAAAATATGCAAAAAATGATGCTTTAAAAAAATGGAATTAACCAATACCCGCACTCTAGTGTGTATTTTAATGCAATAAATTGCTAATAAAGTTGTAGACTATTTTATTCGACATTTATTTAACATATTTGAATTGTTTACAGTCCTGTTTAGTTAGTAAGTAGTTAGGAAGCGTCCATAAATGATGTCATATGGATGACGTGGGGTTTCTCTACCAATAGATTGACTACTAACATTGTCTTAAACGGAGAGGTTTTTAGGACACACCCAGTCAGATAATGGCATAATTTATGGACGATCCCTTATGTATTTTCCATCCCCTCAACGTCCCCACTTCCGCATTTTATAGTTTTGCACCTCATCTTAATATTGACTTTCCGTGCCATCCCTTTATTAGTAAGGTGTTCATCACAAACGAATAGGAAAAATAGATGTGGTTGTAACATGTAAATAAGTACATAATAAAAATTTTAAAAATTCTTTTGTTGCAAAATAAAAGGATTGTGAAAATAATGTACGTTTTTTAAAAAAATGTCACTTACGATGAGACGGCGACAGTAGGAGGAAAAAAGATTACTGTAGGAATTTTGTAATTTGTAAACTTTTTTTTTGGGGGAATTTTGTAACTTTTTTATTAAATTTGATTTTAATGCTCCGTCCCGTTCACATGAACTTTGTCATGTAGATGAACCAAAAATCTCTCATAAAAGTCAATCTTAGCACTCACAATCTTAAATATACTCATAATCTTCTCATTGAGAGCATCCCAAAAATTTAAGACTTGATCATTATGAGCGTCAATTTTCTCTTGTTTAGCCGGACTGATCTTGGTCCATTTTTTGAATAATTCACTAAAATTTGTTTTCCCATTCATCCCTCCTTCATCTTCTCCTCCCTGTTGTTGTTCTGGGTCTTGGTCTCCACTATAAGTTTCACCGTACTGAATCTCACCGTCTTCCTGTCGTAGCACAATGTGAGCCCCGTTTGTTGGGATAATAAGAACTTTGAGGGATACTAGAACGAATACTAGAGTGGTCACTAATGGGAAGATAGCAGATATGTTTTGAAAATCAAATTTCATTTTTTTCCCCGAAATTTTTAAACTGTTTAAATGTGTAGTTCGTTTTATTTTTATTTTTTTTTTAAATATTTCGAAATAATGGACCTGAATTTTGGTTTTTTCTAATATTTTTGAGTGGGAAGTTTGCGGGGAGTATGTCACCTATGCGAACTTTATTCCACAACTATAATGTTTTTGGACCAACATTTTTGAATTCAAATCCTCCCATTTCCATTTCCATAATCAAACACCTTTACAATGTTAATTGCTGAGTGAAAATAATTGAATAGATAATGTTATTAATAGTCGTATAGTTTCGTTTTGACGAGGTTCAAGTTGACGCAATGTCATTGTTAAAAGCATTTTAATGGACTTGGTAATGTGATCGATACCTTATAACAGCACAATATGTAGGTATTTAATTACTATAGTCAAGCTGAATTAAATGACTAATAAAAAAATAAAGGACGCTGATGATAATAATTGAAAATTGAAACCATGTTCGTGAGGCTCGACGGCTGGACTGACTCGAAGTCCAAGTCGAAAAACACACTAGAAATGTCACCTTTAATGTCACTATATACGTGACTGAGTTTGAATAATAGAAATAATTAAAACATTAAATTGTACGCAATTATGATGATTGTACACGTATGTGTATCTATTTCCTTATCTTTTGAACAGAGTATTTTGTATCACACATATTTAAACGGAAGGCACCAAAATATGCAATGAAATAAAAATAAAAATAAACAATACCAATAATAATAATTATGAAATTCTTATGTCACATTTAAACGTGAGCGATTAAAATAATTCCTAAAAACAAAAATAGAATAATGCACAAAAATCTCGTAATTATAAAAATTCATTCCTGCGTTGAATTTTGATTTTTTTATGTGTGCTTGTGCTTGTCATGAAAGGTGAGGACCAGGACCAGTGCAGTAGTAGTAGTGATAGTGACACAGTGAGTATACGTAAGGGTAATCCAATGTCATAGTATACTGTCATTTTAAGCCTCATATCAAGATATCGAGATTAAAATCTAGCCAAAAAAGAAACGACCTTGATCTATAGCCACCACCATCATCGCCATCGCCAAATCGCCACTACTACCAAACCAATGGAATTTTTGTACTTGGATCAACTTAAATGACGCATACACTATGACTATGACTAGGCTTGATATTTTTGATATTAACGCTTTACTGACTTTATTTGTATTTTAATTCATATCATTATTCAGGGCCGGACGAAGGAATTGGTTTTAGGCAGCAATTTGTTTCCATACAAAAACCATCATTTTGATTTTATTGATGGTTTTCTTTTGTAAAGCAAAATGTTGTATGTATTTATATATGTTTTTGAAAAGTGCAAAATGTTCTTTTACTTAATTCAGAAAAGTGTAAAATGCTCTATTTACATGTTTTGAGAAAAGTGCAAAATGTTTTATTTCCATGTTTTTGAAAAGTGCAAAATGTTCTTTTACTTAATTCAGAAAAGTGTAAAATGTTCTATTTACATGTTTTGAGAAAAGTGCAAAATGTTTTATTTCCATGTTTTTGAAAAGTGCAAAATGTTCTATTTACATGTTTTGAGAAAAGTGCAAAATGTTTTATTTCCATGTTTTTGAAAAGTGCAAAATGTTCTTTTACTTAATTCAGAAAAGTGTAAAATGTTCTATTTACATGTTTTGAGAAAAGTGCAAAATGTTTTATTTCCATGTTTTTGAAAAGTGCAAAATGTTCTATTTACATGTTTTGAGAAAAGTGCAAAATGTTTTATTTCCATGTTTTTGAAAAGTGCAAAATGTTCTTTTACTTAATTCAGAAAAGTGTAAAATGTTCTATTTACATGTTTTGAGAAAAGTGCAAAATGTTTTATTTCCATGTTTTTGAAAAGTGCAAAATGTTCTATTTACATGTTTTGAGAAAAGTGCAAAATGTTTTATTTCCATGTTTTTGAAAAGTGCAAAATGTTCTTTTACTTAATTCAGAAAAGTGTAAAATGTTCTATTTACATGTTTTGAGAAAAGTGCAAAATGTTTTATTTCCATGTTTTTGAAAAGTGCAAAATGTTCTATTTACATGTTTTGAGAAAAGTGCAAAATGTTTTATTTCCATGTTTTTGAAAAGTGCAAAATGTTCTTTTACTTAATTCAGAAAAGTGTAAAATGTTCTATTTACATGTTTTGAGAAAAGTGCAAAATGTTTTATTTCCATGTTTTTGAAAAGTGCAAAATGTTCTATTTACATGTTTTGAGAAAAGTGCAAAATGTTTTATTTCCATGTTTTTGAAAAGTGCAAAATGTTCTTTTACTTAATTCAGAAAAGTGTAAAATGTTCTATTTACATGTTTTGAGAAAAGTGCAAAATGTTTTATTTCCATGTTTTTGAAAAGTGCAAAATGTTCTATTTACATGTTTTGAGAAAAGTGCAAAATGCTTTATTTCCATGTTTTTGAAAAGTGCAAAATGTTCTTTTACTTAATTCAGAAAAGTGTAAAATGTTCTATTTACATGTTTTGAGAAAAGTGCAAAATGTTTTATTTCCATGTTTTTGAAAAGTGCAAAATGTTCTATTTACATGTTTTGAGAAAAGTGCAAAATGTTTTATTTCCATGTTTTTGAAAAGTGCAAAATGTTCTTTTACTTAATTCAGAAAAGTGTAAAATGTTCTATTTACATGTTTTGAGAAAAGTGCAAAATGTTTTATTTCCATGTTTTTGAAAAGTGCAAAATGTTCTATTTACATGTTTTGAGAAAAGTGCAAAATGTTTTATTTCCATGTTTTTGAAAAGTGCAAAATGTTCTTTTACTTAATTCAGAAAAGTGTAAAATGTTCTATTTACATGTTTTGAGAAAAGTGCAAAATGTTTTATTTCCATGTTTTTGAAAAGTGCAAAATGTTCTATTTACATGTTTTGAGAAAAGTGCAAAATGTTTTATTTCCATGTTTTTGAAAAGTGCAAAATGTTCTTTTACTTAATTCAGAAAAGTGTAAAATGTTCTATTTACATGTTTTGAGAAAAGTGCAAAATGTTTTATTTCCATGTTTTTGAAAAGTGCAAAATGTTCTATTTACATGTTTTGAGAAAAGTGCAAAATGTTTTATTTCCATGTTTTTGAAAAGTGCAAAATGTTCTTTTACTTAATTCAGAAAAGTGTAAAATGTTCTATTTACATGTTTTGAGAAAAGTGCAAAATGTTTTATTTCCATGTTTTTGAAAAGTGCAAAATGTTCTATTTACATGTTTTGAGAAAAGTGCAAAATGCTTTATTTCCATGTTTTTGAAAAGTGCAAAATGTTCTTTTTACTTGATTCAGAAAAGTGCTCAATGTTCTATTTTTACATGTTTTGAGAAAAGTGGAAAATGTTTTATTTACATGTTTTTGAAATGTACAAAAATATTTATTTAGCATGCTTTTGTAAAGTCAAAATATTCTTTTTAAATATTTTGGAAAACTGCAAAATGTTCCATTTACATGATTTATTGAAAATTCAAGCAGCAGGGCGGGGGCTGCCTGCGCTGGCCGCTTTATCCGGCCCTGTCTTTATTAGTATGACTATACTATGACACTCACTCAAGACAATAATGTAACATGCTGCGTTGTGGTGTGACAAAATTAATTGTTGAACTTGTAATGTAATATAATATACAATGTTATGTAGGCATATTATCTATTTTAAACCAGTACACCACAGCATTATGCTCGCTCTGTACAGAAAATACAATGAAAAAAAAACCAAGCGGGTTGGTTATATGGTTTTATAGCTATAGAGCAAAGTCAACCTTGTGCGACCAAATAAACAAATATACGCATTGAGCAGCACATTTATCGTCTGTGAAGAACCAAAATGACCCATTTCCAATTTGAGCTAGAGTTAAAATGAGCTATTTAAAAAAACACGAAATGAGCAAGATGAAAATGATGTAAATGAACATAATGGAAATGGTAATTAAAACGTTTTTGAGAAGCGTAAAAATGTTTTATTTGCATGTTTTAGAAAAGTGCAAAATATTCTTTTTACTTGATTCAGAAAAGTGCAAAATTCCCTATTTACATGCTTCGAAAAGTGCAAAATGTTCTATTTTCATGTTTTTGAAAAGTGCAAAATGTTCTATTTTCATGTTTTTTAAAAGTGTAAAATATTCTATTTGCATGTTTTTTAAAAAGTCCAAAATGTTTTATTTGCATGCATTTGGAAATATATTTCATTATTTTTGTACATAGTGGGTATTGTTTTTGGCTAGAAATGGATATAGGTCATTTTGGTTCTTCACTGACGATTTTGATGATAGGCTATAGAAGCATATACTTTTTAGAATAAAAAGTAACTTTAACTGATACTTCAATAATATTTGCCATTAATGCACATAAACATGACGACATATTTTTAGTGCTTAAATGTTTTGTTGGAACTACATATATCTGTATGAAGAGTTTTTTTTAGCAAAACGAGTCAAGTCCATTAAAGCTTTTACAGGAGTAATGAATAATGACTAAAAATAGGAAAAGATTATTTTTTGAACTAAATATTTTTTCCACAGGTACTTTAAATGTCGAAGCGTTATTACAATTGTAGCTTCATAAATCTGGACTGATTCTAGAATTTTTGAGAACATTTTCAAAAATTTTAATTTATGGACTTGGCCCGTTTTCTCTAAAAACTAATTACTTAACATGGAGTCAAAAGTTTGTTATATGAAATTTTAATCGCATTGAGTGAAACCAAACAATTTTTTTAACTATTTGACTTTTTTTTGCATACACATATTGACGCATGTGAATTGTATTCTACAAACTGAGAAAATACACTTGAAGAACTAAATCTAAAGCAGAAATGCAATTTTTAGGTAGACTTATCCTATATTACGAAAAATCATTTAATAGACTTGTCAGGTTTGTCAAAAATTGAAATTTTGGCTATTTTAAAAAAATGCTTTGGTTGAAGTTTGACCTTTACCATTCAACACAGTGGCGTATCTAGTTGAATGGTGGACGTAAATCAAATATTATTTTTGAAAAAAAATGGGACGTACCCTGTTTTGCCAAACAGCTCTTCATATCGTCAGTGAAGAGCCAAAATGACCCATCTCCAATTTAAGCTAGAATTAAATCGAGCTTTGTCATAAAAACAAACTGAGAAACATGCGTAAAATGTTAATTAGGAGTTTTTGATATCTTAAAATGTTCGAATTTACATGTTTTTCAAAGCCTAAAATTTTCGATTTGAATGTTTTTGAAAATTGCATAATGTTCTATTTAAAATGCTTACAAGACATATTTCAGTATTTTTGTAGATAGTGGAAATTGTTCCTAGCTGAAAATGGATATGGGTCATTTTGGTTCTCCACCGACGATATGCATGATGATGCACTATCAAGGTTGATTTTTGGATTTTTAGCAGGTACAACAATGCTTTGGTGATTCCAGGACTACTTACAACTAGAATGAACCGTGCCAATAATAAAAATGGCAGTAGTTCTAGTTTCTATACAGAAGCATATTTACATTTTACAGGTCGTCACGCGACGACTTCTTTCCTTCCCGTTCCAACTATCCTATCACAGCCCATTCCGTACACACTCACCCGTCGTCGGTATTTTTGAAGTTTTTTCGCGCAATAAGTGTATTGCTATTACAAGTGCAACGAGACTGTTGCCATTTTAGTGCTAACTTGAAAAAGGGAAGAATCCCGAAACGTCGTTCAAGCACATTAAGTTTTTAATCTGGATTTTCCTCAAATTTGGTGAGTTATCCTAACCTTCTGACTTACTACATTTTACAAGTAGTTTGATAAGATGATTAAATTTTAAAATAAGAAATGTTCCTTTTCCTCTATCTACGCCAATCAGAGTGCATAAAATTTTGTAAAAATAATTGCACAAACATCTAAATGTAGTTTGAAAAAATACAATTGCTTTCAAAATGTATGTATATCCGATTATTTTTTTTTATTTCAACCTCTTTGAATAAATTGTTAGAGAATCAGTCCATATAATCGCGTAGTGTACAAATTTGTTGTCATATTAAATTTAATAACACAATAAAATCGAATGTGTCGTGAATTAGGAAACGGTGGTTGTAGTTACCGAATTTAAACAATGAACGCATGCTTAATTGGAGAAGGATCAAATAACTTAGGCAGTAGCAGTTCCAGCCTTGGCGGCCTTACCAGCAGCAGCAGCGCCAGCTCCAGCACCAGCAGCGGTACCAGCAGCAGCAGCGCCAGCTCCAGCACCAGCAGCGGTACCAGTGGCAGCAGCGCCAGTTCCAGCACCAGCAGCGGTACCAGTGGCAGTTCCAGTAGCAGCGCCAGTTCCAGCACCAGCAGCGGTACCAGCGGCATTTCCAGTAGCAGCGCCAGCTCCGGCAGCAGTTCCGGCTCCAGTTCCGGTACCAGTAGCGGCTCCAGCACCGGCAGCGGTACCAGTGGCGGCTCCAGTGGCGGCTCCAGCTCCAGCACCAGCATGGGTTCCAGCACCAGCAGCGGCGGCGCCAGCTCCAGCACCAGCAGCAGCCTTACTACCGGCTCCAGCTCCAGCAGCAGCAGCACCAGCTCCAGCTCCAGTTCCAGTTCCAGCTCCAGCACCCTTGGCAGCTCCACCCTATAATTCACATTATGTAGTATTAATTTTTTTTTGAATGATTAGTAAACCTCAAAAAAAAATTCAGTTCTTTTAAAGTCAAGACAAAATTACTTACAGCAACCATGCAGATGCATGCAGCCAAAACGATAGCGACGAAAGCGTTCATGTTGAAATTCGAAGTTTGGTTTGTATTATTTTGTGAGGTTGAAGTTGCTGTACTGAGACAAGTAAGAGACTGATAGTTTTTCTACATCATCCGAGCGGTTTTATACCCGTGGAAATTAATTTCCTTCCATTATTAATTAATGACTATTGTTATAATTTAAGACCCATACAGTTCACTTTTCGATTTTATTTTTGCACAAACAAAAGACAGTGAGGCAGTTTAAATTTCTAATTTAGTCAATCAAATCAAAATAAAAATACTTAAATACTTTCATTATAGAATATGCAATCGTTTTGTTTGTGCACTTAACATTCACACTCTACATTTGTTCCAATTGTTTTTAGTAAAAGTTTCAAGAATTCTTACTATACAATGTAATTGTAAATTGTGACAAACGTCATTGTTAGAGATTTTGAGTATGGTCTTAGTCATTCTATTTTAATTTTTATGCTTTTTGATATTTTTAATTGCATGAATACACTCTACAACTATTAGCTTTAGCTCCAAATACATAAACTATATTAGCTATTGCAAGTTATTAGTTTAAAGGCGAATCTTGAGTGTGACACGTCTATGGCGGATGTTCACTACATGGCATGCATTAAAGTTAAGGCTAATACATAACTCACTCATATGCTTCCTATCAATATGAAATTTTTATTTAATAAAACTGATTATAAAAAAATTCTAGAGTAGCATTTGGAGGAAAATGGGCTACGATTATCGAGGTTTTAGCTTTTTCACAAGCAAGCATGCATTTTTCCTAATTTCCTTAAAGTAATTAATAGTGCAGTTTTGCACACACAAAAAATCAAAAACCGTCAAATTCCATCAACAAAAAATTTTTTAAATTTTCATAAAAAGTGTGTCCTCATAAAAATGCTCAAAACACACTCAAAACAGTATAAAAAGCATATAAAAATTCAAAAACCGTTAAAATTCTATTTAAAAAATTTTTTAAAACGCTCAATGCTTCAATATTCAATGCACAGAAAAGAGAACAAAGCTAATTCATACATGGGAGGTGAGGAAAAAGAAAAAACTGGGAACATCTGGGAACTGAAAATAAATAAAGTTTAAAAAATTCAGAGTTTTCTTCGACTAAAACTATGAATCTGATTTTTGTCTTCTCCATTTTAAATGCTATAACACTGTTTTATGTGTCGAGAGATCTCCATATAGCACAATTGTAAGCGTTTCATTCAGTCTTCAAAACTTAGTAATTAATAGTTTAAAATTGAAAAATTATTTTTCAATTTTCTCTTGAACAATAATGTGTAGATATTACTTTGAATTTGCTGTAAACAAAATTAGGAAGTATATAGGGAAGAGACACACATTACGTAAGCTACTAGGGTGGGTGGCAGCTTTTCATTGCCATGTTAAAGATAGCCATTTACGGAATAGGTAAGGGGTGGGTCCTAAAATGTCAGAAGAATTGCTTACGTAATATGTGTCTCTTCCCATGATTTCAATGTGCTATGTGCTATGTGCAATGATGATTTTACGCCAAAATAGCTTCCCGGCAGTCGGTAGTTTTGAAGACCATAAATACATATGGGATTTCTGCAAGTTAAGCTCCAAGCTAGAATCAGCTCCTATACAGGCGTTATTTTGAGTTCCAAATTTCAAAGGAGTTGGAATGAGCGCCATTCTCCATGCACTGGATCACTGGACTGAATATGTGCTCATGCAACCAGTTATGAACCAATAAAAACGGAGGTGTCTACATACACAACTATATACCCACCAATCTGAATTTGCATATAGCTGGTATACAGTATATGCTCAGGTCAGGACCTAATGCCACTACAAAATAGAAGACACACGTTTTTCCAAATATGCTTCCTTCTTTCTTCTGGAAAGTTCTACAGCAGTCTAATTAGAAGTTCTTGGTTGAGAGTAATAAAACGATGCTGAACGTTTTCAAAACGACAGGTCCAGATCCCATAGTATCGGTATAGCATTATTTCTTGCATACAATGCAATAGACTGAATAGCTCCTCCAAATAATTTCCCATTTCCCGAGTCCTTTATTCACATTTCAGGAACGGCGTGGTCAGGTCATCTTCTTCCATAAGCACTTCCAGTTCCAGTCAGAATTCCGATTGATTAAAGTTAATAATTGTTGTCTGTTACAGTTTTTGTAGAATTTTCTTTTTTTAACTGCAAGCATAAAGAACATTAGCAAATTGAAGGGAGCTTACGTATTAAAGAATTAATTTTCAAAAACAACTACCTCATCTTGCTTTGAATATCAGTATCAGCGATTTCGTAAGTTGCCATTTTTATTATTATTCAGCATGCGAGTTCTTGTTCTCCAGCGACCCCGCAGCTCCCGCATTAATACGGTACACTTTCCTCCTGGACATTTTCCTCCCAACATCGTACCGGGAACTGTGGTTTATTTTATTCTTTTAGTGATGTAATTTTGATTCTGAGAGGAAAATGTACTCGGTACGAATTTGGGAGGAAAATTTCCGGGAGGAAAATGTCCTACATTCCTCACATACAACCACGATATTATAGTTATATCGTGAGTGAAGAACCAAAATGACCCATATCCAATTTAAGCTACAATCAAAATGAGCTATGTCTTAAAAATAAGATAAGAAACGTGGGTAAAATGGTAATTAAGAGTTTTTGAAAAGTGTAAAATGTCCTATTTACATGTTTTTGAAAAGTACGAAATATTCTATTTGCATGTTTTTGAAAAGTGTAAAATGTTCTATTTACATAGATTTGAAAAGTGCAAAATATTCTGTTTGAATGGTTTCAAGACATATTTGAATATTTTTGTAGATAGTTAATATTGTTTTTAGCTACAAATGGATATGGGTCATTTTGGTTCTTCACAGACGATATTATACTTACGATTAGCTTTGGGTGAGTTAATTGCCTGAGTTATGCCTGCTTCAGTTTCGAAATATGGCCGATATCTTATCAACTTGAAAGTTAAAACGTTGAGTATAGGCGAAGAAGGAAAACTTTTTGTGTATTTTTTGGATTAGCAAGATATTTCGTTTTGCATTAATTCGTTTTTATCTCATCTCAATCCTTATTACTGTATTTTGTATTTTTGTACAATTTTTTGCAGAATCCTAAATATCTGCAATGGAAAACGCACTCATGGCTATTTCTAAGGACCAGCTTGAGAATTTTCGAAACTACCGTAAGAAAGGGGAAAAAATCGCCTACAGGATCTTTGAGAGGCTGGAAGCCAAATCAAAGTATGGCATATTTCGTCACAAAATGGCTGGAAGTATTGGGAAAAGAACTGCTCTGGGAGTTGAGACTAAACCGGACTTTGATCTGGTCGTTTTCGTCAACGATGAGAAGCCACCATTTAATGGCGAGGATGGCGTCATTGCAGATTTTGAAAATATTCTTTCCTCCTGCAAGGACTTGACTATCCTTGGAAGCACCCGTCATTGCCTCCAACTACAGGCCAAGGATAAAGATGGTGACATCTCGTTTGACGTAGTCCCAGCGGCTAACCTGCTCTCACCCGAACATCACAGTCTAACTCGTACTGAGCAAATGAAGATTCAAACGGAGCGGGCCCTGAAATTGATTTCGGAGAATCCGGAGAAAGAGTCGAGTAATTACGGGAGCAGCCTGGCTGAGAATACAATTAAGTTTGTGAAAATACAAAGTCCATTTGTCCATGATGTCATCCGGCTCGCGAAGTTGTGGAATAGCAAGGTGGATCTTAAAGAATACTTGTACGGAAGATCCATGATGATAGAACTGGTGGCCTTGTCCGTTGCACGTAAGGAAGAAGGCTCTGGCGAAGTCCCAAGCATCTCGTCAGCATTTCAAGACTTTTTGAAGAAGTTCACTGACTTTAATCGAAACATGGACGTTTTCTTTGAGTACCCGGTGAATCCGAATAAGCATGACGTTCGCCAGGTACTATAATTAAAAATGCTAAATTTTGGTCTATATATTTTAAAATATTACTGTGAAGAACCAAAATGACCCATATCCAATTGTAGCTAAAAACAATATATCCACTATCTACAAAAATAATCAAATACGTCCCGAAATCATTTAAATAGAACATTTTGCACTTTTCAAAAACATGGTACAAGAATATTTTACACTTTTCAAAAAGATGCAATTAAAACATTTTACGCTTTCCAAAAACATGCAAATAGAACATTTTACAGTTATCAAAAACATGTAAATAGAACATTATGAACTTTCAAAAACACGTAAATAGAATATTTTACACTTTTCAAAAACATGTAAATAGAACATTAAGAACTTTCAAAAACATGTAAATAGAACATTTTACACTTTTCAAAAACATGTAAATAGAACATTTTACACTTTTCAAAAACTCATAATTAACATTTTAGGCATGTTTCTCATTTCGTTTTTTTGACAGCTCGATTTGATTCTAATAGCACATGATTAATTTTATTCAATTTTATTGCAGAAATATTTGGAGCAGACGAAGGAGAGGCCAGTAATTCTGGATCCTGTGAATCCCTATAATAATTTTGCGGTGAATGTTAATCTTGCTATGAAGTCAATTTTGAGTGACAAGGCTGCCGAAATTTTGAAGTACATCCAAAAGGACAAAATTGCGGCCGTGAAGGAATTCTTCGATGATTAATTGCCTTACACTTTAAGTCAGGTTGCAGTATAAAATATTAAAATTAAATTGTCAAATATATCTAAATTGATTTTTTATTTTTAGTATAATGAATAATTGAATTTCCAAAATATTCAACATGATAAAAAATTAAAATTTCCAATTAAGCAAGGTTTACTTACGTTAAATACTTTTATTCATATTTAAGTTTTATTTCTGTTTTAATTTCGGCAGCTTTAATTGTACATTGCATACTATTAACATGGCTAAATATTATACTACTCAATTCTTATCGTAAGAGTCCCACCTCCCACTAAAGACTTGCTCATCATCTCTCAAAATTTATTAGGATTTTGTGAATATGCTCTAACCCTTGACCCTTGACCTTGATGATCTACGTCGTGGTCGTGGGCGTCAAAAGCATTGAGCTGGAGGAGGATTTAAATCTGACAACTTTCTTTTCCTTCCCTTTGTGTGATCTCATGATATGGACGCCATGAATTCTTTTGACTTGACGCAGTTGCTTCGTGATCCCATGAGTGGGTTCATTTCCCTTGTATTTCCAAGTCTCAAAAATGAGTATGCCCGTACTTATCCCAGTTCCAAAAAACAAAAGAAGGAACCCAGCATATAGATTAGCAAATTCCAATGGTTTCTCCAAAATGGTTGTCCGTTTGAATTGAGTGTTGAATGCAAAGAGCTCTTTAGTATTATTTGAGGACAGAGCCAATGTTCTGGATCTAAAAGCCATGGTCTTGATATACTGTTCCACATAAATCCCAGACAAGCCCATTTCAAACTGAGCGTGAATCAACTTGTCCACGGGATGAACTAATGGGGAATATTTTGGGATGACCCAAGCAGAGCCGACGGGAGGTGTGACGTAGTCGGAAACATGGAATTTTTGACTCACTTTCCAAAATCTGACAGCGCTCATGTAGTCGTAGGACGCTCTGTATATAATGCATATGAATTTTTCGGAAAACGTCTAAAATCCACCAAAAAAAAAATTAATGTTACTTATACATTATATTCAGAAAAACTGTCAAATGCGATATATCTTCAGTAAAGAATCAAAATGGCCCATATCCAATTTAATATACAATTAAAACGATGAGTTATCTAAAAAAAATTCATTAACTGAGATAGACGCGTCAAATGTTAAATAGGAGATTTTTCAAAGTGCAAAATGTTTTATTTTGATGCTTTCAAAAATTGCAAAATGTTCAATTTACATGTTTTTGAAACGTGCAAAATGTTTTATTTTGATGCTTTCAAAAATTGCAAAATGTTCAATTTACATGTTTTTGAAACGTGCAAATTGTTTTATTTTGATGTTTTCGAAAATTGCAAAATATTCCATTTATATGTTTTTGAAAAGTGCAAAATGTTTTATTTTGATGTTTTCGAAAACTGCAAAATATTCCATTTTCATGTTTTTGAAAAGTGTAATATTTATTTTTGAAACGTTTTAAGGACCAAGCTACCTATATTAGTTTGGCTAGTTTAAAAATTTGCTTTGGTTGACCTTTGACATTTACCACCCAACACATCAAAATACGCTCAACTCAAATATTCTGGTGGGCTTATCCCATTTTGGCTTTGGCAAACAACTCGTCGCATATGCATAATTTAATTTTAAGTTTGGGTCATCCTGTTACCTTATCCATACAGCTGTATTTGTCCCGATAAATCTCCATCTTGCTCCCAATTTCTGTAATATAGTGGACGGGGGATTTGGTAATGAAGAGAAGTGCAAGTCCGCCCAAAGACTGGAGGCCCCAAGTGTAGTCGGACACGTGGAGCTCTTGAAAGGTGGACGGTGGGGTTTTAATGATGGGGAAAGTCAAGTAGAGGAATAGTTTACTCTTGTACGCACAAGAGGCGACGATGGTGAACATGAGCCAGAATGCAGCAATGACCTTCGCAGGGGTGGACGAGTACTCGAATGGGATTCCCTGCTCGAGGAGAGATCCAAAAGTGATGTAGCAAACCCTCAGGAAGGAGACCTTCTCCTTCCTGGGTCTTCTCCGAGACGGCGGCTCCCTCCCCCGTTTCCTCTCGTCCAACTCAAAATCTTCCCGCCTGATTGCCTTGAGCTTGAGAGCCACAGGATTGTTGAGGAAGAATCGGTAGGACAGGATGGTGACGAGGGTGGACGCACTGATGCCGAGCCACGTGAGGACTTCGAAAGGGTAGAAGATGGCTTTCCACTCGAAGAATGGGGATGGTTTTGTGGAGACGAGGACGAGGAAACCGTGAAAGGCTGAGACGGTGAAGTCCACGTATTTATTACGTTCATAGCTGATAGCCGCATTGAGTCCCACATCGGATCTCCCGTATAAAACCTCTCCGATAGTTCCCGTCCATTTCCCACGTGTTTTCGAGCCCGTCGAACCCCCAGAAGTATTCTCTATTACAACTGTAAAATTCAATGCTTGAGCCAGCGCACGTAAGATTGTCCCTTGCATCCCCTCAATCCCAAGTTCCTTTGGATTCGTTTTTGAGGCGATAATTCCCACGAATGGTAGGGCCATCGCTGCGGTCACGTGGAGCGCTCGTCCATACATATTAGATGTGACATCCGGGAAGAGCTGGAGAAGATTTTCCACATCTCCAGGCCCAGTTAAACGCTTCCCTGTGCTCAGGATCCCTTCCTGCCCATTTTTGCAAAAGTAACAGTAACTACTAGTTGTATAGGTCGTCCGAGTTTCCTTCCTTTTACCTTGTTTCCCGCCATTTAAAATTTTCAAAGTTTTGTAGGAGCGGTCTTGAAAAAGTTGAATCCATGCTTTGTGCTCGTAGTATTTGAGAGATGGGTGCAGTAGAATACTTAATGCCGCTGTCTCCTGGTCCTGGTCCTGGTCCTGGTCTGGGGTAAGAGGATTCTCATAGTCGTTTACGACGATGTAAGACTGGTGAGCTTGGGGAAGAAGCCTCGGATTTCCCAACACCTGTATTAACCTGCCAAGTTCTTTTGAACTATTTTGGTGGGCATCCTTCCGGAAATGTATGTAGTAGATGATGCACTGTTCTCGGAAACGAATGAGAAATCTCTTGTTCATTAGATTAAAATTCTTGAACATATTTTTTGAAGTCTCTGTTCTAAGATCCACGTCAATGGTGGGACTGGCGCTGAAGGGTTGGTCCAAGGCGAGATTTCTATTTCGAAGTTGGATGATGAAACACTGACCTAGACGAGTCGTAATGAGCTCCTGTGTGAAACTTGTCACTTTAACTTGATTCAGCATTTCTTCCTGGTCCTCGCACTCGGAACCGGAACCGGAACCGGAAGCTATGTCACAATTGTGTCCACATCTTGCGTTCAAGCAAATAATGGAGTACACTGGAACTATTAGTGTAATGCACACAACTAGGATTTCTTCATTCAATCGTACGTGTCTCATTTTTCAAATTTTAGAATTTTTTTTTAAATGAAAAAAAAGGAAATCAACTCCCAACTTCCAACTAATAATAACCAGTCAAGAATTATTTTTTGCAGTGACTGGAAGAACCAACTCCTACTATGAAATGTGAATGAACAGAATAGTTTTACTTTTAGAACGAAGATAGGTGAGCGAGGTGTTACGTTGGTACGTAAACTGAGTTTTCGGGAGGTCCGGAGAGGAAGTCATGAGCTGTCACATGTCAGACATCAAATCATATCACTTTCAGAATCTTAGACTTGTAACATGTGTGTCCAAATCCAACCGGTGTCACAGTTTTAGCTCCTTAAATATCACACTATAGCTAGTATCAGATGCCTTAATTGCTAATTTTATGCATAAAACAGAATGGGAGCGTGCTACGAAGATGGACACAATACACAATCAGATGCAATTGCAAGCTAGCCTTCAGTCTTATCGCTGTATGCCATCGCAATCTAACCGCGTAGGTATGATTACACGATAAGTTGGAAGCAAGGTGGTGAATTACGTAATTGAGAGGACGAAACGCAAATCGATTCTCAAAAGTCATTATGCATACAACGTAGATTTCAGAATAAACTACACAAAAAAATACCCTGCCTACTTGTACCAGCAAAGCTCGTACCAAGCTCACTCGTATCACACTCGTACCGGCGCTATTCCTACCACGCCCACTTGTATCACTCGTACCGTGTCCACTGGCATCAATAAAACTCGTACCCAGCCAACTTAAGCTTGTGCCGTACCGAGCCCACTCGCACCAGTACCGTTCGTACCCGTCCCAGTCCATAGAATCATATCGGCGCAAATTGCGTTTTGGCGCCAAAAACTAAAATTGAAATTTTCGAAATTGCTCAAAATAAAAAAAATCGAAAATCACATGGGAAATTAAATAGGAATTTTACATTACCCAATGGTCCCTCCCCCCCCTTACCACTTTTTCAGTTTTCTGATTTTTTCGGAAACTGTAAGCATTGTGTTATTTGAAGATGAACTAGCCTAAAATTAGCAAGGGGCCGTCCATAAATGATGTCATTCAAATATTTTAATGTTTAGGCCCTGTGACGCTGCTATCTTTAACATTTGATGCCAACATTATCCAAGGAGACCAATGACCAATTGACCCTACCCGTGAAGTCATTTATGAACAATCCCTCATTTGAACAATTTTTAAAGTATAAAATCGACAAAAGAACTGAAATGACGGGGTTATGTGATCAATTTAATCTACCTATGGGTATCATTAGTATCTTTTTCATTGTTTGATATTTCGATAATATAAGAATGCAAGAAATGGGTATAGAAATATCTCAATTTATATATATCGCATATTTCAATTTCCCGCCAAATAATAAATTAAATATTTCGAAGGAAGACTTATTGCAAATGTATATAAGTGGTGTGTCATTTTCTAAAAATTGTTTTAAAAAAACATTTTTAGAGGCCCCCTCAAAATAGCTCATTTTTTGAAAAAAATGACAATATATTAATTTTTATAAAATGGTTTAAACGTCACAAAACTTCAAATTTTTCGAAAATCGAATGAAAAATGTAGGAACTGCAAGGCGGTAAAGTTTAAAAAAGTAGTATTTTTTAAACTTTGGCAGGCTACTGCGGACCAACGGCGGAATTTGCGACCGAACTGTTTTATTTAGGGTTGTAGTACACTCGGGTGGATCAATCAATCGTGGATACTTGTTTTAAAATCGGAGCGTACCACTTATGGCGTGGTTCCCTTGTTAGTCAGCACCCAAAAAATGCCTATCGCGCCTAACCTTTTGAGACATAATGAAGTTAATATTTTTTATAAATCGATAAAAATGAAGGGGTAGTACATGTAGGTACTTTAAAGAAACTGCGAAATAACTATGTACATGCAATCAGAACTGTATGACAGGCAGTAAAGCTAAAGTAAAGAATATGATTCCAGCAGAGTAAATTACATAAGGGTGGATGACAGATGACAGCGGAACAGAGATGAGATACAAGTGTTCATGACACAGGAGGTTGTAGGAGTGCCTGAAGAATTACATATTTATCACAATAATTCCAAAAATTTATTTGACTCCAATAAATTCGTGGCGGCAGTGCGTGAGGATAATATAATTGAATAATAAATCTCGCCGATGCCCGGAGCTGCAAAAAATACAATTGATCCTTAATTTAGCTGAACAATAAATTTTAATATACTTTCCACACGTGCCAGTCATCATTCGACTCGAATTCGAACACGACACGTACCTAATAAACTTGAATTGATATAAGTGGCGCTACAATCTTGCTCTTTATTCCCATGAAGGAGTTCACATTGAAGGCAAATAATTTGGAATAGCAAGTCTTTAAACTTGAACTAATGACAGCTATAAAAGAACATCGTGTGCTCAAATGATTGCTGAATTGCCCTAGTGTGGGTTTTAATAAATTGCGTGAAAACAATAATTATTGCAGCATGGCAATAATAAAATTCTAAATAAATGACGCAATGAAAGTATAAAAGTGTCATTATTCTTTGGGTTTGAAAGAATAAATTAGAAATTTAAATACCATTCCGTCTTTTGTTAGCCAAAAAGAAAATTTAAAAGAGATATAATATATTGGTCTTAAATTATAACAATAGTAATTTATTAATAATGGAAGGAAATTGATTTCCACGAGTATAAAACCCCAGGGATGATGGAGGAAAATTATCAGTCTCCTACTTGTCTCTAGTACAGCAACTTCACCCTCACACAAAACAACACAAACCAACCTTCGAATTTCAACATGAACGCTTTCGTTGCTATCGTTTTGGCTGCATGCATCTGCATGGTTGCTGTAAGTATTTTTGTCTTGACTTTAATTGAACTGATTTTTTTTAGAGGTTTACTAATCATTCAAAAAAAATTAATACTACATAATGTGAATTATAGGGTGGAGCTGCCAAGGGTGCTGGAGCTGGAACTGGAACTGGAGCTGGAGCTGGTGCTGCTGCTGCTGGAGCTGGAGCCGGTAGTAAGGCTGCTGCTGGTGCTGGAGCTGGCGCCGCCGCTGCTGGTACTGGAGCTGGCGCCGGAGCTGCTGGTCTTGTATCCCATGCTGGTGCTGGAGCTGGAGCCGCCACTGGAGCCGCCACTGGTACCGCTGCCGGTGCTGGAGCCGCTACTGGTACCGGAACTGGAGCCGGAACTGCTGCCGGAGCTGGCGCTGCTACTGGAACTGCCGCTGGTACCGCTGCTGGTGCTGGCGCTGCTGCTGGAACTGCCGCTGGTACCGCTGCTGGTGCTGGCGCTGCTGCTGGAACTGCCACTGGTACCGCTGCTGGTGCTGGAACTGGCGCTGCTGCCACTGGTACCGCTGCTGGTGCTGGAGCTGGCGCTGCTGCTGCTGGTACCGCTGCTGGTGCTGGAGCTGGCGCTGCTGCTGCTGGTAAGGCCGCTAAGGCTGCCGCTGGAACTGCTACCGCCTAAGTTATTTGATCCTTCTCCAATTATGCATGCGTTCATTGCTTAAATTCGGTAACTACAACCACCGTTTCCTAATTCACGACACATTCGATTTTATTGTTATTAAAATTAATATGACAAAAAATTTGTACACTACGCGATTATATGGACTGATTCTCTAACAATTTATTCAAAGAGGTTGAAATAAAAAAAAATAATCAGATATACATACATTTTGAAAGCAATTGTATTTTTTCAAACTACGTTTAGAGGTTTGTGCAGTTATTTTTAAAAAATTTAAGGCACCCTGATTGGCGTAGATAGAGGAAAAGGAACATTTCTTATTTTAAAATTTAATCATCTTATCAAACTACTTGTAAAATGTAAATATGCTTCTGTATAGAAACTAGAAAAACTGCCATTTTTATTATTGACACGGTTCATTCTAGTTGTAAGTAGTCCTGGAATCACCAAAGCATTGTTGTACCTGCTAAAAATCCAAAAATCAACCTTGATAGTGCATCATCATGCACATCGTCGGTGAAGAACCAAAATGACCCATATCCATTTTCAGCTAGGAACAATTTCCACTATCCACAAAAATACTGAAATATGTCTTGTAAGCATTTTAAATAGAACATTTTGCAATTTTCAAAAACATGCAAATCGAGTATTTTACATTTTTTTTAAACATGTAAATAGAACATTTTAAGCTTTTCAAAAACTCCTAATTAACATTTTAAGCATGTTTCTCATTTTGTTCTTATGACATAGCTCATTTTGATTCTAGTTTAAATTGGATATGGGTCATTTTGGTCCTTCACAGACGATAGTTCTTCGATCACGAGCTGTTTGGCAAAAAAAGATACGTCCCATTTTTTTCAAAAATAATATTTGATTTACGTCCACCATTCAACTAGATACGCCACTGTGTTGAATGGTAAAGGTCAAACTTCAACCAAAGCATTGTTTTAAAATAGCCAAAATTTCAATTTTTGACAAACCTGACAAGTATAATAAATGATTTTTTGTAATATAGGATAAGTCTACCTAAAAATTTCATTTCTGCTTTAGATTTGGTTCTTCAAGTGTATTTTCTCAGTTTGTAGAACTTTGTATTGTATTTGAAGAGATCTTACATAGTATAATACTATGCAAAATGCCGCTCAGGCCACTAATAGGCCCATTGCAGACTACCCTTATACTATAGCTTTAATTCAGGCATAACGCAAAACGACCTGTTGCCATAGAATAGGACAACAAGTCTTTTGGTGTAGCCAGTAGTAGTTGATCAGTTGTCAAGATGCATGCACCTAGATAAATATTCCTGACCATAATATATCTCGGACACTTAGCCAGAAAGTGACGTGCTGTTTCCTGCTCTAGTCCACAATGTGAACACAGAGATAAATTAGCTAGTCTCATCCTGTGCATGTGTGCCTGGAATCTTCCATGACCAGTGAGTATTTCCACCAGCCGTTTTAAGTGCGTGCGCGAGAATCTTGTGAGCGAGTGAGTTCCATACCAAGGTTAGTCAATCCATCGCTTTGACTGCGCGCAGGTAGATGTTTTATTCCACCTCTCTGTGTGTGCTTTCCTTCCTTTAAAACGGATAGCCATATTAACCACAGATGTTGCAATAGAATGCATTGCCTCCTGTGCGGGAGCAATGTTCTCATACGATGCTTTGGCAAGGCGATCTGCCTCTTCATTGCCTCGGTAGCCAGTGTGACTTGGTATCCATGAAAGTCTAACTACGTTGCCTGTGGCCAGACGGTTCAAACTTTCGTGACACGCAAGCACTAGCGTAGACACGGTGATATCTTTTACCAGCGCATTTAGTGAACTTAGATTGTCACTAAAGATGTGTATTGTTTGACCTTCACAGCCTATCCACAACAGCCAATTGGCCGTGTGTAAGATTCCAAAGATCTCACACTAAAATACAGTAGCGTACTTGCCTAGGTAGATGGATTTTGAATACAGTGTTTCTCGGGTGTTTGATTGACACAGCTCAATGAGGACACCGCTTCCTGAGAGAGGCCTATTTGTGGATCCGTCTGTGAAGCAAACATACCCATGTGCTAGTTCCGAGAGATCACTGTCCCAGGCATTTCTGGGTAGATTTTCTACCAAGTAGTAGATACTATCCTTTGAAGTAAGGATGCTACAGTCAGTGCCCATTCGGAGGGTGGGTTTATTGTAAACTCATTCATCCCAAAGGCGTGTGTGACTGCGGTAGTTGAGTATTTGTGAGTTGCCGTGCCACAGACCCCTAGCTCTCAATCTATGCATTTTACGAACTGCTATCCCAGTTAGATGTATATCCAAAGGAGTCAGTCCGACCAAGCATTCAATTGCGGACGTGGGTGTAGTCTGCATTGCCCCTGTTATCAATAGAGAAGCGTGTCTTTGAACCTTTAAGAGAGAACTTTAACAGCTTTTTGAGTACGAATAGCGAGATGCCAAACAGCAACTGCGTAGTATAGGACCGGACGAACCATTGCTGTGTACATCCAACTTACGACTCTAGGCTGAAGTCCCTATGATTTCCAAACCATCCGCTTGCATCTTGCAAGGGTGGTCGATGCTTTTTTCCTAATAGATTCACAATGTGGAATCCATGTGAGCCTTTTATCCAGGATCACACCAAGGTATTTAACCGTGTCTGATTTGGGTAAGAGGATACCCTGATAGTATACAGGTCTCCCTTTAAAACGGAGATTTCTAGTAAAATCAATTACATACGTCTTGTCAAACTTCAATCTAAGGCCATTATTAGCACAACAGGTATCCGTCAGGCGTAAACCCGCTTGGATCCTGCTTACAATGGGGTTGAAGTCTCGACCGCTTTGGACCATGGCTGCATCGTCTGCAAAACCTTGGGATAAAATTGATGGTACTTTGGCCTTTAGAGTGGCAAGTAACGCATCCATTACTAGGTTCCAAAGAAGTGGTAAGAGAACACGCCCCTATCTCTACACTTCTTGTCCTATTTTCTTGTTGTAGTTCAGAATGTACTTGACGATTGCAGAGCATGCAAAATATCCATCTTCTGAGGAAAAGCAATATTTCCAGACGCTACATTGCTCGCTACACAGCACTAAACAATAGATTGCTAAAAGCTCCTTCAATGTCAGCAAAGACAGCAAGGACTAGTTCTTTCTTTTTTAAAGCTTTTTCTACATGTGTGACCAGCCTATGTAGAGCGGCTTTGGTAGATACCCCTTTGAAGTAAGCAAACTGGTTATTGTAGCGCAATAAGGCTTCTAATCTAGGAGTCCTTATGTGCCTATCCGTTAAACTCTCGAGCGTCTTGAACAGGAAGTTAGACAGTGAAATCGGACACCATGATGTGGGTTTGCTATAATCTTTCTTTACTGGTTTAGATAAAAATACAACCTTTGCATTACGCCAGATTGTCGGTGTGTAGCCCAATGTTAGGCATCCTTTAAATAGAAATTGCAGATGTTCAGTGAGTACAGGTAAGCTGTGCTGTAGTTCAGCCGGAGCTATACCGTCTGGGCCTGGTGCTTTATACGGCATAAAGCTGTTCACTGCCCATTTCAGCTTTTCTGGAGTTATAATAATATCTTGCTCCGGCACGTTCATAGGAGTCAAATCCATAGGTGTGATAACCAGCTGTGGATCACTATGAAAGTGGTAAGCTAAGAGAATATCTAGAATTTCAGCCTTGTCCTGGGTGAGATTATCTGTACCAGGTATCTTAAGGCTAGTAGGAAACTTCTGTTTCTCATTTCCAAGTGCTTTGCTAACCCGTGCAGCTACTGGTAGACTCTCAATCTCTGAACAGTAGTTGCTCTATGCAATACGCTGGGCTTTTCGCAAATTATTTTTTTAGTTGTTTTGTGATACTAAGCAGTCCTCCCATTTTGCAGGGTCTCTATTTGATTTAGAGCCGGCCTGCCGAAAGAGATTCCTAGTTCTCTTGCTAAGGATTGTTAGTTCAGGTGACCACCACGGAGCGGCTTTGCTTCTCCAGGTGACATGTTTCTCGACAAGCTTTCTTAAAACTCTCCTGTAGAAACAAGGTAATGTAGTTTGCTTGATCCTCCAAACCAATAGGTGTGAGGTCGCAGTTGATATCTACATCCTTTACCTTGCTTCTCATTGTGTTTTGAAAGATTGTCTAGTTTGTTTTTCTTACATTTCGCACTTTAATTGGCGGTGGTTTAGCGCTTGTGACTTTAAATTTTATGAGTTTGACTCTTCGTCAGAAACATGCCATAGTCGAATAAGATTTTGTGCATAGCTGTTTGTTATAGTTATATTAAGAACTTCTTCCCGATTTTTCACTATAAATGTTGGTTTGATGCCCTGATTTTCCACGTCCAGGTCACTGGCTTGTAGAAACTCAAGCAGTTTATCACCCCTCTCATTTATGTTTGTACTGCCCTACACTGAATGATGTGCATTTGCATCAGCCCCGATCACCAGTGGTAGCTTGTGAGTGTCACAGTAGAATACTAGTTGTCTCACGTGTTCAGACGGAACATCAAGTGTGTCACCAGGCATATAGACCCTATGCAAACACTATAGTTTGCTTCCCCCAGTGAGTAAGTATTGCTACTGTATCTTTATCACAGAATTGCAGTAATACTGTTGCTTTGACATTCTTGGATGCTAATATGCACGACCGCAGTATGTCATTTGTGTCAGCCACAAATAGCTGATCTTTGTTGTCGAGCCCTCGTATTACACCATGAATGTGGTAAGGCTCCTGGATTAGAAATATAAAGGAGTGGGATTGGGGTGGGGTGTGAACGCCAGTAGGGTCCGTTCAGTTTGTAGAATACAATTCACATGCGTCAATATTTTTTTGCAAGAAAAAGTCAAATAGTTAAAAAAAATTGTTTGGTTTCACTCAATGCGATTAAAGTTATATATAACGAACTTTGATTCCATGTTAAGTAATTGATTTTGAAAGAAAACGGGCCAAGTCCACAAATTAAAATTTTTGAAAATTTTCTCAAAAGTTCCAAAATCAGTCCAGATTTATGAAGCTGCAATTGTAATAACGCTTCGACATTTACAGTACATGTGGGAAAACAATTTAGTTCAAAAAATAATCTTTTCGTACTTTTAGTCATTACTCATGTAAAATTTGCTTTAATGGACTTGACCCGTTTTGCCAAAAAAACTCTTCATACAGATATATGTAGTTCCAACAAAACATTTAAGCACTAAATATATGTCGTTATGTTTCTGTGCAATTATGGCAAATATTATTGAAGTATCAGTTAAATTAAAGTTACTTCTTATTGGTGGTGTGTACACCATTAATGCTTTTACTTCTGATCCTTCTGACTAGACAGGGCCCGTCCTTCCAAAAATCCATTGCTAATGCCATATACAGCTAGCATGTTTTGTCACAACTACAACCTATATCATGCCATAGTTTTATAAAGGCGGAAATATTTGTTAAGACACGTGACACTTGAAACGAGCTTATTGTTTGGTTACGCTGCCGTTCTGCTCGAGCTCGAACCTGTCTGAAGTACTGCAGCATGTAACACATGAAACAGGGAATGTATGTTTGTGATGAAGCGTGATGCTGTCGTTGAGTGGAATAGAATGAGTAAAGATGCAGTGGAGACGGAGACTCCAGCTGCATTGCATTGCAGTGGCAATGGGTTGGTATTTCATCACAACCTTAACCTATACCATGCCAACAACTTTTATCTCTCGTCTTTCGCCAACATCCAGGCGGGATGTTTGAGTGACACGCTCCTATCCAATAGCCATTGAGGGTTGTCTATGAATCATTGAGGGTTTTCTTTGAATGATGTCATTAAAAAATCACAATTTTTAGAACGCCCTGTCATCCGCTTAAGTATTGAACAAATAGCTATCTTTAATATGGCATGTCATAAGCATCCAACCAGTCCCACTGACTCTACCGATGACATTATTTGTGGACGATCCCTTCCCATTGCGGCATGCAGCTTTAGCTGAAGGTGGTCCGGTGCCGGTGAATGCCTTGAGATTGCGTTTGTAAGCGGTAAACATTTTTTGAACTCTCGTCTCTAGATTTAACTAATCTGGAATTAGTCCATCCAAACAATCAGTTCAAACAAAGAAGCAGAAGAGAAGGAGCGAGGAGTAACAAGTGGAAAAAATACTTCCGGCCCTCAAATTACTCATAATTAAAGTCAAAGATCAACTTTGCTGATGGTAAGTCCCCTTTCACTCAGTATTTTTTTGCTTATACTAATGCAAACTTTACCGACATATTTGGATTTTAAATCTACCCTGGCCACGATTACTTACTGTCACCCTACTGTAATGTGTAGGGTGCCTAGAGCTGGTGACAATTAGTCTAGACCCAAATACGACACCATTGGCTCATTTTTAAATAGTATCCCGTATGATGTTTATGCGACTACTGTTGTAATTTGTGTACAAAAAACTATTGTCCTTATTGTTTGTGATATGTATTGCTCAAATAACAACATTACGTGAGACACCGTGACCAACCCTAGACAAGTTATTTTGACTACCTTCCACTCACTCTGACACTGCTATCTTACACTGGACACTGACTGTGTACCCAAAGCCGACATTCAGAGTAAACAAATTTGAGAAAAATTTGGGAAAATGACAGGGAGGGTAATTGTCGGGGGTAAAATGTCCAGGGAGACGTTGTTCGTATACCGTATAGTTTCAGCTCGGAAAGTATAAGGGACATATCCAGTCAGCGGACATAGTATAAATAAACTCCCTGAGAAGGTAGATTTACATCCCTACAAAAGATTCTAATTAACTTCCTGTGGAGGTATATCAACACCCCAGGTAGGTCAATATACGACCTTCATTACGCCTGCACGGGTTTAAATCGCCGCATCGATCAGGGATCAGGTTTACTGAGCGCAATTTGCATGGTTTTCGAAAGTGAAAACAATTTTTAATCTTTTGTAGATGCGACTTTGAAATCGTAGATGGAACTGGTGATTAATTGAATCTTAAAATTTTTTTTATTGCGATGGTAGATGTTGATTTACCTACCCGGGATCTGTATTAACTTCCCTGCACATCAGGGATGTAAATATATCCTCCGAGGGTATATATGTACCTCCACAAGGAGTGTATTAGAATCTTTTGTAGGGATGTAAATCTACCTCCTCAGGGTGTTTATTTATAATATGTCCGCTAACTGATATCTACTATCAACCGTATCGTGTTAGTTGTGAATTATTAGTTTGTGAAATACTAAGTAAGCATGTTCCTTTATAAATTGTGATCTAAAAGTCACTTATTTGCTGTAATTTTATTATGATTGTAAATGTAACTCACAAAGGAAACAATTTGAATAATTTTTATTTTAAAATAATTTATTATATAGAGTTACCCGTTCCGTCAAAATTACAACATCATTCAACATACAGTCCATGTGTACAGGAATATAACACTAGCTATTTCGACACTATTGAGTCTTACGATTGCAAAAGAGAAAGCGAAACGAGTTGATTAAACTTTTGTCAACTATATTCATATTTCTGTTCTGTTCCTTTTGGATAACTGATCAAAAGATTCGCAGTCAGCCGGCTGTACTCAAATTATCTGAGTTTATTAGATAGGTAAGTCCATTTGTAACAAAATATTCACTATCGACAAAAATATTGAAACATGTCTTTCTTAAAAGCATTAAAAGAGAACATTTTGCACTTTTTAAAAGTACGTAAATAAACATTTTGAACCTTTTCGAATACATGAACGTGGAAATTTTTGCACCTTTTCAAAAGCATAGATTATCAGGAGTAATTAGTATAGTATAGTTTTATTTTGTTTAATATTTATTCAGAATAACTAATGGCTTACAAAAATGCAGCCGGGAAGAAGAAAAATTTTTATCATGTAGAAATCAAAGGGAAGTTGGATCGCTTCTGCGTTTTCTGTGGGGTTCAAGTGAAGTCCAATTGGACCGATTGCAGAATGAATCTCTGTAAACAACCTCTTAAGGCGGATTCGAGAGCGCCCCTTGGAAAGGGGTGGAGGTACTGCGACAACTGTGTCGTAGTACCAATACCCGAGTTGGATGCGTTTTGTAGGTTTTGTGGTCATCCAGGAGAAAGAGGTCTTGCTTTTAAGCAACAAGCCAAAGATCTGAAGCGTCGACAGTTCGCTTTAAATACCCTATTGTTCGGTTTATTGGATGTAAATTTCTAAAACGGACAAATAAATACGATTCTTATTGGTTTTTTAACGCATTAGCTATTCGTTTACGTCATTCTTCATAAATTGTGAATTAGTGTGTAAACAGTTGATTTTAACAGGGAAACACAGAAATAACTAAAAACCGGGAAAAATCCCGTAAGAATTGGTGGTGCGTATGTATGTATGTATGTACACTACAACTTTAAATTGTTATACAATATTCATTTAATTTCAAGTTGTGTGTTGCAATAATTTAATTTTGAATATTTAAAATTTTAAACAATACTTTTGTAGTGTGTTGCGATAATTTAATTTTTTAGGGGTGCGGGGGCGGGAGGTGTGGGGTGGGGTTATTTCTGGGTTTTCCGAGCGCATGCGCAAGTAATACATACATACGTACATACATACATACGTACATACATAGATACATACACACCACCAATTCTTACGGGATTTTTCCCGGTTTTTAGTTATTCTAAAAAGTATATGCTTCTATAGTCTATCATCTTTATCGTCGGTAAAGAACTAAAATGACCTATATCCATTTCTAGCCAAAAACAATACCCACTATCTACAAAAAAAATGAAATATATTTCCAAATACATGCAAATAAAACATTTTCCACTTTTCAAAAAGCATGCAAATAAGGTATTTTTAAACCTGTAGTGTATGTAATTTAAAAGTACCAGAATCCCTAGAACATTTTTTACTTGTATGTCCCCACTATAGCCACTTGAGAAGAAGCTTCTTAAACATATACAACTGTACAAACATTACTAACTTTGAACCTGAAAATTGTAAAATATTTTTTCACTTCGACTCAATTGATAAGATTACTGATACATATAATTATATTTTATCTGCGTTAAAAATAAGATGCATTATTACTAATACTGAACTTTATATTTAATCAAAATGTTACATGTAAAATTTAATTTGTTAACTTTGTGTGATGGGTGTTATGCCTTATAGGCACAATAAAGACAATCAATCAATCAATCAATCTGTAAGTATTTTTGACTTTAATTGGGTTGAATTTCAGGTTTAATCAATCAATCAAAAAACTAATACTGTATGTGAATTGTACGGCGGAACTGCCAAGGCGACCGAAACTGGAGTTGGAGCTGGCGTTGGTGCTGCTGCTGCTGGAGTCGGTAGTAAGACTGGTACGGGAGCTGGCGTTGGTGGCGCTGCTGCTACTGCTACTGGAGTCGGTGCTAAGACTGGTGCTGGAGCAGGAGCCGCCGCTGCTACAGCCACTGGAACCGCCATACTGGTGTTGGTGCTGGCACTGGAGCCGCCACCGGAACCGCAGCTGGTGTCGGAGCCGCCACTGGAACTGGTACCGCTACCGGAACTGGAGTTGGAACCGCTGCCGGAGTTGGTGCTGCTGCTGGAACTGCCGCTGGTGTCGCTGCTGGTGTCGCTGCTGGAACTGCCGCTAGTACCGCTACTGGTGCCGGAGTTGCTGCTGCTGGAACTGGTACCGGCACAGGTAACGGCACTGGAACCGCCACTGGTACCGCCACTGGTACTGCCCCCGCATAAATTCCTGTTTCTTCTCCCATTAAGCTTCCTTAAATTCTTAAAAAAAAGCGCTACAAGTGCGATTTGTTAATTCACGATCCACATTATTTCATTGTATTTCAAACCAAAATTAATTTGACAAAATTAGTAACTAACTTGGCCATATGGACTGATTCTCTTACACTGTTTTCAAAAAAGACAGAATACAAACACTAATTTATTAAAACACATTGTAAATTCAATATTTTTTAAACTGCATTTAGAGACTAGCAGTCATCTTTGGCAATGTATGATCATATCATCAGTAAAGATTCATAATACGTACAAAATGCACTATCGACAAAAATGTAAAATGTTTTGATTCTCAAAGCTTCTAAGAACATTTTGCGCTTTTCATAAGAAGTAAATGGATCATTTTGCACTTTTAAAAAACATGTAAATTGAACATTTAGCAGTTTTAAAAAACATGTAAACTGAACATTTGGCAGTTTTCAAAAAAATGTAAACTGAACATTTGGCAGTTTTAAAAAACATGTAAATTGAACATTTGGCAGTTTTCATAAACGTGCAAATTGAACATTTTACCCATTTTAAAAACATGTATATAGAACATTTTGCACCTTTCAAAAAACATGTAAGTAGAACATTTTATCTTCAAATCTTCAATTTTTACGCATCTCTCTAAAATCATAAAACGTCATTTCTCAGTACTCTACTGATGAGATGATTGTTTTTTGAGCAAAGGTGAACACACTAAATTATGAATTTGATTACTGTATATATGCTAAATGGCTACCATATAAAAAATAGTATTAGGTTAAAACTTCCATTTTTGTTTGTGTGAGTTCTATAACTATAGTAAGAAAGTACAAAATTCGATTTGTGAGCAAGTGAAACACAATAACCTTAACTGTGCACCTCAAATGTAATTTAATCAGTCTCTCCTTTTACTTTCCTTTATTTTAGGAATAAATTCTCCAAATCTTTGAGTTTCCGCATTTCCTTCACAATATAATATTACATCCTATGCAGGTACATTATTTATTGTATTTAAATTCTATTTTACCCCTCCAACTTCTTCTCCTTCACCGTTTTTTAAAAGTTAAATTTTCAACCTGTCTATATGCACTCACTCAGACATGAGACAAAAGTATAGTGTACAAGAAATTGAAAGTGAAATCGATATTCCTGAGAACGCTTCTGTATATTTCCTTATCTTACCTTCTTTCTCCTTACAGCCAAGAACCAAGCTTTTAAAAATTTTGAAGGTGGATTTTGTTTTACGTAGTTAATAATAATGTAATGTTTTTTATTGTATTCGTTGGATACAAAACTAACCAAATATATCTTTCAACTACATATTGTTATATTTTTACACAATAATAGAGGAGACAAGGTGCCTTTTGGAATCACAAAATATTCAATGCTATTGTGTACGCTTACCCACAGTACTCATCACCCAAGCTTGAGTTTCACTTTTATTTTCAAAAAAGGGATACCAAACCCAAGAACGCGACCCTCTTGTGAATATGCATGGAGGTAATGTTGCTTTCTCTAAGTGCTCCTGCGTTTACTGGGACTGGGACTGGGACTGGGATAAAAGGTTCCCAAATTTTGGAAAATTTTGTTAATCTGAACATATAAACTAAACAGCTCCCACCCAACGCCACGACCAACACCAACAAACCCCAACCGTGTGCCACCCACGCCCAAATATAACCATAACCATAAGCGATATCGTCTGTGAAGAGGCAAAATAACCCATATAGAATTTAAGCTATAGCCAAAATGAGCTATGTCATAAAAACAAAATGAGAAACATGCGTAAAATGGTAATTAGGAGTTTTTAAAGGTGCAAAATGTTCTAATTCCATGTTTTTAAGTAAGGTGCAAAATGTCCTAATTCCATGTTTTCGAAAAGGTGCAAAATGTCCTAATTCCATATTTTCGAAAAGGTGCAAAATGTTCTAATTCCATGCGTTTGAAAAGTGTAAAATTTTCTATTTACATATTTTGTAAAAGTGCAAAATATTCTGTTTAAATGGTTTCAAGACATATTTGAATATTTCTGTAGGTAGCGGAAATTTCTTTTAGCTACAAATAGATATGGGTCATTTTGGTTCTTCACATACGATATATATGAATTACAGCCTACTTACTAATGGCCAATAATAGTACATAAATTCTACTTTATAAATCAATGCATAAAATACTAATAGGCTTGAATTGCGTAATGCATAATTCACAAAAGAACCAGCACAATAAATAGTGTCTAATTTCCTAGTTTTCTAATGTTTATTCTCTACACAAAATTTACTTCAAACCCTTCTTCAAATATCAAATGGTCAAAACCAAAACAGACTCCTGCCTGCTGAATTGATCTAAAATTCTGTTTTATAAATACACATAAAAATAAAACAGCTGTAAGCGAACGTTTATTAAGTTGTCGTTTCCCGTTCGTTCCAATTGCAATGTTTGGATTTCCATTCGTTAGAGAGCAGTGGAGTAGCGGATTGGAAATCCAACGTGATGCACTATTACAGATGCTCCTGACCGTGACAGTGAAGTAGTAAAGTGACAGCTCACACAACATTGAAGTGAACGAACAAAGGCTGCTCAAAGTATATACACAATAATTTAATTTACGTATCACAATTATTTGTGTGGGAATATTTAATTGCCAATTGCCCCCACCCCCACTCCCCCACCCCCACCCCATCACACACAGTCCTCATATACAAATAATACAAGTTGACTACTGGAGCCGTCCCAGCCAACCAACCACCGCACCGTCATAGTAATTACACCGTACGTCAACATAATAAACTTTTAGGAATGGACAGCAAAATAGAAATCAAGAGTGGAAAAGACAAAGAAATGTATAGGACAATGACAATACAATAGAGGCTTGTTGTGCGTGTGTAAACAAAGAAGGAAAAGTAAATGGCCTCTATCTGAATGAAAATGAAAATGTTCTCGCGGCTCAAAGTTAAAATGAACATCAAATAAGAGAGGAACAATGAGGAGGAAAAAAAGACTGTGGAATAGAAAAAAAGTGAAGGAATCCCCAGAAGACGGCGACGTCCTGGAGCGCTCCACTCAAACCGCTGTCAATCAATAAATCGTAGATCCATATAGTCAGTTCAGCAGTCCAGTCCAGTCAGTCAGTCGTTTTCGTTTACAGAGAATTACGAAATCATTGAGTGATTGCGAGATCCCCTTTCCTTTTTTTCAAATTTCAATTTCAATTCCAGCCCCCTAACTTTTTTCTACCTTGATCTACGTATATGCATATAACTATATAGCCATAATCAGTTTGACTCAAACTATACTGTAGTATAGACTGTAAGCTATAGGATGCATATAGCACCGGGGAAGAGTCCAAATGAGTCATTTCCATTTCATTTAGCTAAAATACAAATGCACCATCTTCAAAAAAAAATGTCTTGATTTTAAATACTTGCAAATGAAACATTTTGCACTTTTCAAAAAACATGCAAATAAACCATTTTGTACTTTTTAAAAACATTCACATAAAGCATTTTGCACTTTTCAAAAAACATACAAATAAACCATTTTGCACTTTTCAAAAAACATACAAATAAACCATTTTGCACTTTTCAAAAAACATACAAATAAACCATTTTGCACTTTTCAAAAAACATACAAATAAACCATTTTGCAATTTTCCAAAACATGCAAATAAACCATTTTGTACTTTTCAAGAAACGTACAAATAGACCATTTTTTACTTTTCAAAAACATGCACATAAAGCATTTTGCACTTTTCAAAAAACGTACAAATAAACCATTTGTCACTTTTCAAAAACATGCACATAAAGCATTTTGAATTTTTTAAAAAACACAAATAAACCAGTTTGCACTTTTCAAAAAACATACAAATAAACCATTTTGCAATATTCCAATACATGTAAATAAAATATTTTGTACTTTTCAAAAAACGTACAAATAAACCAGTTTGCACTTTTCAAAAAGCATACAAATAAACCATTTTGCACTTTTTAAAAACATTCACATAAAGCATTTTGCACTTTTCAAAAAACATACAAATAAACCATTTTGCACTTTTCAAAAAACATACAAATAAACCATTTTGCACTTTTCAAAAAACATACAAATAAACCATTTTGCAATTTTCCAAAACATGCAAATAAACCATTTTGTACTTTTCAAGAAACGTACAAATAGACCATTTTTTACTTTTCAAAAACATGCACATAAAGCATTTTGCACTTTTCAAAAAACGTACAAATAAACCATTTGTCACTTTTCAAAAACATGCACATAAAGCATTTTGAATTTTTTAAAAAACACAAATATACCAGTTTGCACTTTTCAAAAAACATACAAATAAACCATTTTGCAATATTCCAATACATGTAAATAAAATATTTTGTACTTTTCAAAAAACGTACAAATAAACCATTTTTCACTTTTCAAAAACATGCACATAAAGCATTTTGAATTTTTTAAAAAACACAAATAAACCAGTTTGCACTTTTCAAAAAACATACAAATAAACCATTTTGCAATATTCCAATACATGTAAATAAAATATTTTGTACTTTTCAAAAAACGTACAAATAGACCATTTTTTACTTTTCAAAAACATGCACATAAAGTATTTTGCACTTTTCAAAAAACGTACAAATAAACCATTTGTCACTTTTCAAAAACATGCACATAAAGCATTTTGAATTTTTTAAAAAACACAAATATACCAGTTTGCACTTTTCAAAAAACATACAAATAAACCATTTTGCAATATTCCAATACATGTAAATAAAATATTTTGTACTTTTCAAAAAACGTACAAATAAACCATTTTTCACTTTTCAAAAACATGCACATAAAGCATTTTGCACTTTTCAAAAAACATACAAATAAACCATTTTGCACTTTTCAAAAAACATACAAATAAACCATTTTGCACTTTTTAAAAACATACAAATAAACCATTTTGCACTTTTCAAAAAACATACAAATAAACCATTTTGCACTTTTTAAAAACATTCACGTAAAGCATTTGCACTTTTAATAAAGTCAAGATTAACTAATTTTTAGTATTACCTCATAATTTAGTGAATTTGTTGACAAAGCTCGATTTAATTTCATCTTAATTGAAGATGGGTCATTTTGATTCTTCACTGAGGATGTACATATGTTATGCACCATAGAAACCTGTGCATCTTTTTTTAGATGAGAATTCATGGGTGGTAGATTTGGTTCTGGTTTTTGGTAAGAGGAGCACCGTACTTTTACTGACAACTAAAAACCCACTCGCAAACACACACTGTCCACTAATTTGATCTCTTACTCACAAGCAATATAGCATTATAGACCCTGACCAGAACCATAGCGTAATACAAAACAATTAGACATACTAACATGAGTAAGTACTACATAATAATATTTATCAAGTCTAAAAAGTTGAGGAAGGCACCTTACCTTAAGTACATACATAGTAGGTACTCCAACACATGCGTCGAATTTAAATTTTCAAATTGAATTGCATACACATGCAGGAGCGTACATATGCCCTTTTGTCCCGACGTCAATTGCAATTTGTTCCCTGAATAACTAAAATCAAATGCTCCCATTCCACATTCATGCTCAAATAAAATCAAATAAATAAGTAAAAAAAAACTACTGATGCGATGTGCTATACATTATGTCAGAGTGCAATTTATTGAAAATAGTTCATTGTCTGTATTTCACGTACCTTTCCTATTGCCCCTCTATTTTTTTTTAAATATGAATGAACAGTGAGATTTTGGACTTTATATAAAACCCTTGAAAAAAACCGCAGAGGTTTTCAGTCCAGTTTCGTAACAGCTGATAATGCAACTGGTTTTGGTTAATTTCGATCCGTGATTTTTTTAAAAAGAATTTTGCAAATATTATTACTAATTTATTGAACCTTAAACATTGCTTGTACATACCACAACAGTACCAACAAGTGTATGTATTTTAAGTGTGTCAAATAAACCGGAAATTTGGGGCGATGGAAAACCCACTGTGTTGTAATTACCAGTTGTGGCAAAATGCAACTCTGAATCTGACAGACAACACCAATAATTTTGACTGTGAAAGCCTCCGGCAGAGTGAGTGTCACAAATCCGATTTCCATAACTTCAATATTTCAACTTCAAAAAGTAGCCGTCCAGACAGTACACCGTACAGAAGGAAACAGTGTCAAATCAAAATTGAGGAGAGAGGAGAGCAAATTAAAATTAAAAAATGTGAAACCTCTGTCGTTCCAGACTATGTTCGTATTTTAATGGTCACAGGTAAGAGAATTCATTTTTTGGGTCATTAGTAATATTTCATATAGTTACTGTACCTCACGAAGCACTATCACAAGCAGTTTCACACATCTAGACTGACTCTGGAATTTTTTTAGAAAGTTTTGCAAAATTTTAATTTGTGGAGTTTTCCCGTTTTGCCTCAAAATGCATAACTTAACGTGGAGGTAAAAGTCCGTGGGATGAAATTTTAATCGTAACGAGTGAAATCAAACTTTTTTTTTTTACTTTTAAACTTTTTCTTGCATAAAAAAATTAACGCACGGCAATTGTCTTCTGCAAACTACGAAAACAATCGAAAACCAAATTTAAATCAGAAATGCGTGTTTTTAGGTGGACTTATCCCATTTTACCAAAAATCATGTAATGGACTTGACCCGTTTTGCCAAAACAAAAAACGAAATTTTGGCAATTTAAAAAAATTGTTTTGGTTGAACATGTAATTAAAAAAAATGTAAAAAGTCCTATATACATATTTTTGAAAATGTGCAAAATACTATAATTCTATGTTTTTGAAAAGGTGCAAAATGTTCTACTTTCATGTTTTTGAAAAGGTGCAAAATGTTCTATTTTCATGTTTTTAAAAAGGTGCAAAATGTTCTAATTCCATGTGTTTGAAAAGTGTAAAATGTTGTATATTTACATATTTTTAAAAAGTGCAAAATGTTCTATTTAAATGCTTTCAAGACATATTTCAATATTTTATCATTCAACACAATAGCGTATCTAGTTGAATAGTATGCCTATAACAAAAATAATCTCATTTTTTAAAACAATTGATTTGACCTGTTTTGCCAAGAAACTCTTCATCACACTTGGTCACATTTCTTATAACAAATGAGTTTAATTTTAAAAAAATCCTATTTTTCTGTTTTACAAGTATTTGATTGAGACTCACTCAGTCGTTACCCGTAGAATTTCCTAATTAATAACTTGGCCTCTATGCTCCGGAGATCCAGATTAGATTTTTGAACTGGAACCTGGAGAAACTTTTTATTTTCCTGTTCGTAATTCCGTTTTCCTTCCCCGTCGTGCATTGCATTGGGCGTCTTACATAATATGGAATAATTGTTGTTTGTCAATTGCCCGGTAGACGTATGCGGGAGGAGAAAAGAGTTGCAAGTACCCGCAGCGTTGGACTTGGAGCGGCCGAAAAGACCCAGGACGACGTTCACAGCGAAGCAGCTTGAGACACTTGAGCGGGAATTTGAGGACAGCCACTTTGTTTCTGAGACACAGAGGAAGAGACTCTCAGAATATTTAGGACTCTCACAAACTCAAGTTAGTTCCTTTTTTTGTGTGTACGCGGGACGAGAGAATTGGAGACAGAGAGATCTCACATAGGCTTTGATCTTCCTCATCTATGTATCTCCTGAGCAACGTGTACTGTTGTAGTACTTTCTCTAACTCAATCTCCTCCTCCTCCCTTTCACTTTTTAGACATCCATCCAAACCAACAAAACTAAGGCCATACTTACTGCGGACAGGGAGAAAGTATTTTAGATTGTAGAAAGTGTGACTTGGCTTCCAATTAGTAACTGGTACTGATCGTTGTCATGTGTACAGAAACACACAGAGTAATTATCTCTCTTCAATTTTATGTCAAATGTGACGTTATTTGTGGACGGTCCCTAGTGCGACGATCCTCATACTGTTTGGAACACGTTAAATTTGATATTGCGAAACGAATCTTCGAATTTTGATGTTGATGTTGAAAATATTGTAGTGATGTACATTTGTTAATTGTTTTACTTTTTTTGAAAATCATATTATTATGTAACTATGTAATTTAATATTAGATAGCTAGATTTTATCTTCAATACGCCAAATGACGTGTTGTTAATTAAGATATTCACATTTATATGTTTCTGAAAGGCCCAAAATGTTCTATTTACACAAGTTTAAAAGGTGCAGAATATTCTATTTACATAAGTTTTGAAAGGTGTAAAATGTCTATTTGCACATTTTTTAAAGTTGCAAAACATTCTATTTACACATTTTTGAAAGTTGCAAAATATTCTTTTTACACATTTTTGAAAGTTGCAAAATATTATATTTAAACATTTTTGAAAGTTGCAAAATATTCTAGTTACACATTTTTGAAAGTTGCAAAATGTTCTATTCAAACATTTTTGAAAATTGCAAAATATTCTATTTGCACATTTTTGAAAGTTGCAAATTATTCTATTTAAACATTTTTGAAACTTGCAAAATATTCTTTTCACACATTTTTGAAAGTTGGAAAATATTCTATTTACACATTTTTAAAAGTTGGAAAATATTCTATTTACACATTTTTAAAAGTTGGAAAATATTCTATTTACACATGTTTGGAAGTTTTAAAATGTTCACAAATTTTTGTTGTAAAATTCACACATTTTTGAAATTTCCAAAATGTTGTGTTTAAACATTTTTGAAAGTTGCAAAATGTTTTATTTACACATGTTTGGAAGTTGTAAAATGTTCTATTTTCACATTTTTGAAAGTTCCAAAAATGTTCAATTCACACATTTTTGAAATTTCCAAAATGTTGTATTTAAACATTTTTGAAAGTTGCAAAATATTCTATTTACACATTTTTGAAAATTGCAACATGTTCTATTTATACATTCTTGAAAGGCACAAAATGCTTTATATGTTTACATTGTTAAATGGTGCAAAATGGTATATTGCTATGAGCTTGAAAGGTGCAAAATGTGTCCAAACTGTCAGTTTAATTACAGTGAAAACAAGACAGTCACTCATTACTCTTTAGGAAGTAACTACAAGCAATTAAGTATTCTTTTGACCACTCTGAGTGCCACTCTTACAAATGCACCCATGTGATACCGCATACTTATTGCTCCATTACCTGTACCAGTACCAGTACCAGTCAATAACCTACTCTCACAAAACTGAATGGGATTTCTACACTCTAATTAAATTCTTTAATTACAAATTACAGATAAAAATATGGTTTCAAAATCGGCGGACGAAGCATCGTCGATTAGGAGAGACTACGTCCACCTCCGCATCCGCATCCCAGTCTCCTTCATCTTTCCCTCCCTACAATCATCATCGTGGACGCTGTGAGTTGGACGGAGATGGAGTCAGTTCAGAATTCATCAAGTTTCACCCTCCTCCAGGCCCACTTCCCATCAAGATGAGCTCGAGTGTGAATCTGGATGTGAATAATTTCAAGTTGGATTTTCCAGTGACGTATGGATCAACCAGAGCCGGAGCCGGAGCCGAAACCGAAACCGGAGCCAGACCAAGACCGGTATCAGTTCCAGCTCAGTTCCCGTTCCAATTTCAACTACTTCCATTATCTTTACCACCACCAGCAGCAGCAGCAGCAAGAGAGGAAGCATTCTGGCCACGACCACGACCACCCTCACTACTCGTCCACGCCAATAAAGCCAAAGTTAAAAAACCAAGTCAATAACATAAATTATGGGATTTTTTTTAAAGGGAGACCAGAGACTGGGATTTACACCTTCTTCTTCCCTCTCTCTCTCTCTCTCACTTACATCTCGCCCCTTACTAATGTGAAACTAAAAACTCAAAACTCTCTTTAGAGACTTGAAAAAGAAGAAGGAAAAAAAAGGTATAAAAAAATTGTCTATTTTATGACATTTTTACGTGCTCTTATCTACAAAAATGGGACTTAACAAGCATGGGAATAGCTTCGTAAATCTTCATTTTATTATCTCAATAACTTTCTAAGCAGACACCTTCCCTCATCTCCCCCTTTATTTTCTTTCCATCTTTCCGCATTCCTTCATTCTTCTTCTTTTTGAGAGAGAAAATATTATGGAGGCTAACGAGAACGAGAACGACGATGAGAGAGACTATAGTTTAAGCTATTGTATTTTTATTTCATTTTTTTTTTATATTTTTGAAAATTTTATTTTAAAGTCTAAAAAGAAATTATAATCCTACATATCGTTAAGTGAAGAATCAAAATGACACATATTTAAACTAGAATTAAAATGAGCTATGTCAAAAAACAGTAATAATGCGGTAGATGTGTCAAATTTTAATTACGAGTTATTGAAAAGTCCAAAATATTATCTTGTACCTACATGTTTTTAAAAAGTGCACAATATTTTTTTACATGTTTTCAAAATTCCAAAATATTTTGTTTACATGTTTTTGAAAAGTCCGAAATATGTTTTTTGCACTTTTTTGAAAAGAAAAATTAAATTTTTAACATGTTTTTGAAAAGTCTAAAAATTGTTCCTTTTACATGTTTTTGAAATTCTAAAATATTCTTTTTACATTTTTTCGAAAACTACAAATGGCTGTATTTGCATGTTTTTTAAAATTGCAAAAAATGCTGTTTATATATTTCTGAAATTTCCAAATTGTTTTATTTACATGCTTTCAGGATTTTTTTAAAAAATTTCTTTTTAGTTAGAAATGGAAGTGGATGATATTGATTCTTCACTGACTATGTGGGAAAGCCTTATATAGATCATTAACCTATTTGTTCTTGCCTCCAAAATTTCATACTGACGATTAGTATTTAATGTGAGGCTCACATTTATAGTTAGTCCAAGTTTCAATTTTCAATACTGAATTTGTATTTTACACCATTCTCTTGCGGATTAAGTACTTAATTAAATGTAGCGTAACTTTCCGTGATGAGCCAGTGCGAGTGGTGAGCCATATATAGCGTCAGAGGATAATACTACAATAAACTATTAATACTCTGCTGGATTTACATTAACTTCCATTGAAATTTATGCCAAGGCACACGTCAGGATGGATCCGGACTTTGCACGTACATATTTGTACGCGGCATTGTACTGACTGTGCTCAAGCATTATTTGATTTAATTCATGTGTCGTAATCGGAAACCTACAAGGAGGGCGGGCGATGAGGGAGCGATAAAATTTGAATAATTATTTAAAGCTCCTAATATTGTAAAAACCCGCCGAAATTTTATGTGTAATTATTGGAAATGGGAAATATTTGAAACTAATGAGGTCGGGTGTCAATGACCTGTCTCGTCTCAAATTTGTTTTATTTTTTTATGGAATACAGCTGCTGCATGGCTCTGGTAGTAAATGTAAAGCAGGACCAACCAGAAAACAGAATTTTTAATTTCATGATATTTGAATGCTTGTAAAATCAATTTTTATCACATAGTGTGTGTGAAATTACAAATCCATTGAAATGTGCCTTTAAAACAATTGAGAGAAAATACAGTACACTTTTGTTTTTTGTTGACATAATGATATTTTACTTTATTTTCTCATTAATTATTAGCCCCTATACTTTATACACTACAGACTGTTTACTGTATGCACTACGTTATAATTTCGTTCATGCTAATAATATTTACACTCGATTTCTAATATTTTCAATTACCATTGTAGTTTTGTATATGGTCAACAAATATACGCGTGAACAAAAAAAAAATCTAAAAAGCTTTTTTTGTTAAGTGTGTACAAGTACAAAGGCTATTATTATTATGTAATTATATTAATTTAGTGTAATAAATATTTCAGATGGTATAAATTTCAATAACAATAATGATATTTAAGAAAAAAGTTTAATTTTAAATAACAGCAAATATTATGCACAATCAAAGGTCAAAGGTCAAACTCAAAAAACATAAAATTAATTACAATATGTATTTATGTAATACAATTTAATAACAAATATAATATTTACCCATATATATTATACCTAAAAGTATAGTGATAATAATTTCTAATGAATAAGGTTCACAATAATTTTAATACAATATAGTATGTCATTGTGTACTTAAGCAAAACATCTGTAGTTTTAGCAAATATACGAAATGTTGGAAATAATTTAACACCATTTCTATCACTACCATATTACTTAATTACAATAATATTCAATATATTTCATCTTTATATTGCTTATGGGGTATTCAAGTGTGCGTATTCTGAGTGAAGAATAGAAACGGCTCGTATTCAACATTTAAGCCAGAATTAAAAGGATCTATGTTTAAAGGAAACATTCAATGAGATAGATGTGTAAAATGCTAATTACGCGTTTTTGAAAAGTGGGAAATATTTTATTTACGCGTTTTTGCAAAGCGCGAAATATTTTATTTACGCGTTTTTGCAAAGCGCGAAATATTTTATTTACGCGTTTTTGCAAAGCGCGAAATATTTTATTTACGCGTTTTTGCAAAGCGCGAAATATTTTATTTACGCGTTTTTGCAAAGTGCGAAATATTTTATTTACGCGTTTTTGCAAAGTGGGAAATATTTTATTTACGCGTTTTTGCAAAGTGCAAAATATTTTATTTACGCGTTTTTGCAAAGTGCGAAATATTTTATTTACGCGTTTTTGCAAAGTGCGAAATATTTTATTTACGCGTTTTTGCAAAGTGCGAAATATTTTATTTACGCGTTTTTGCAAAGTACAAAATAATCCATTTGCTTGTTTTTAAAATCTGAAAAATGTTTCATTTACATGTTTCTGAAAAATTCAAAAATGTTTCATTTACATGTTTCTGAAAAATTCAAAATTGTCTATTTACAAGCTTTTTTAGGGTCTTGATATTTTAAATTTTTGCATTGATACTTTAGTAGACATTTGTTTTAGCTAAAAAATAAATATATGTAATTTCCCGTCTTCACTCAAGATTTGTATGTAATATGCACTTAAATGATTTTATTCTTTTTTAATATCATATTAAATCCCGCCCCGTCCAAAGGCTCATAGCATAGGGAGCGTGCATAAATTACGTGGTACAAAACTAGGAAATTTTGAACCTCTTCCCTCCCCCCCCCTTTTTTTGGCATGTAAGCCCATGTAAAAGGATAGACAGCTTGTACCCCTATGACGTACCACGTAATTTATGCACGCTCCCATATATGATTAACAGGTATAGTGGTTCACATAGTACATATAATAATACACTATAATTTTTTTTAAATTACTCTTATGTAATGAGATTAACAAATGTACGAGTACGAGTACGATACAACGATCTAACGATTAGATATAAAAACAACCTTAGAAATAATTGATTGTACACATCAATTAAATATATCATCATATTTAATTCTTTTTTACTTTTGTGGATTTAAACGGTATGGATGTATAATAAATTATTTTTAAATCAGATTTCTCCACCAAATTGTCTTGACACGAATGAATTACAACTTAAACATCAAAAGTGTACGTCTACAGGTATAGCAATAACCACGACGACGACAACGACAACACACACACAAGCAAAATAAATTTCTGTGAGTATATCTGTGTTTAAATTTTGAATATAGTTATTGCCACCAAAAAAATATCCTTATATGGCGTGAGTAAAGAACCAAAATATAGCCTATATCCAATTTAATCTATGTCAAAAAAAAACACTATATGAGATAGATGCGTACTTATTATAATACTACATTATTACAACTAAAAATACAGACTATAAGGGATACAATACGGATAATAAAATTTGCATCATAGAAACGACGCCAGATTCGCGAAAACTCAAGAATTCGACAACTTCCCATAAACAAAGCATACAGAAAAGCTGGCGGGAAAGAAACCCAGACACAAAATAAAACACATCTAAAAGATTATTACCTGAAAATGAAAATAAATAAGTGTCTAAACCTTTTACCTATATATCTATTTGCCTATTTTTGTTTTTGTTTTTTCATGAACTTCACTTAATAGCTATACCGTGATTTACCTACATCCTACCTGTTGTAGTTGCGTTGTGGTCTCTCATAATAAGAATTGATTTTCTTTCCTGTGGGTTTCCACGTGGTTAACATACTTAAGAAGTAGCTCTTATTTTTGTATGTTTTTTTCTCCATTTTTCTTTTATTTGCGTGTAGTAGGGAAAGTTTCTATAGTTTCTGTCATTTCCCGTATTGTTTCGTTCTCCCTTTTTTAAAAGATACACTATAGATACTACTACTTATATATCGTCTGTGAAGAACCAAAATGACCCATATCCAATTTAAGCTACAATCAAAATGAGCTATGTCATACAAACAAAATAAGCAACATGCGTAAAATGTTAATATGTTAATTAGAAGTTTTTGAAAAGTGTAAAATGTTCTATTTACATGTTTTTGAAAAGGTGCAAAATGTTCTATTTATATGTTTTTTTGAAAAGTGTAAAATGTTCGATTTACATGCATTTGAAAAGGTGCAAAATGTTCTCTTTACGTTTTTTCGAAGATTGCAAAATGTTCTATTTACATGTTTTTTTGAAAAGTGTAAAATATTCTATTTACATGTTTTTGAAAAGCTTAAAATGTTCTATTTACACGTTTTTGAAAAGTGTAAAACGTTCGATTTACATGCATTTAAAAAGGTGCAAAATGTTCTGTTTACATTTTTTCAAAAAGTGGAAAATGTTCTATTTACACATATTTTAAATGTGCAAAATATTCTAATTACTTGTTTTTGAAAAGTGTAAAATGTTCTATTTTCATGTTTTTTAAAGGTGGGAAATGTTCTATTTACATGTTTTTTTAAAAGTGTAAAATGTTCTATTTACGTCATTTTAAACAGTGTAAAATGTTCTATGTACATGTTTTTTAAAAGTGCAAAATTTTCTATTTACATGTTTTTAAAAAGTAAAACATTTTCTATTTAAATGCTTTCAAGACATGTTTAAATATTTTTGTAGATAGTACATATTGTTTTTAGCTAAAAATGGATATGGGTCATTTTGGTTCTTCACAGACGATATGGGCATTGACATTATATTATAGGGATGCATTGTGTTGTGTAAAAATGGTAAAGGTTTTCTTCGTCATCGTCTTCCCAGTTTTTTCTGTGAGATACATTGAATTATACAATACAAGAAGAAAGTTTTTTTTCTCCGTGTCTTTATTCTTGAAAAGAAATTGTGTTGTGTGGAGCGTATAGATGTGAACAGATGAGCGGGGAACATTTTAGTACAAGTATATATAGGTGTAAACAGTATTGCTACTAGTATCATTATTATTATAGACGTGTGAGAGTGTAGTGCAGTGGGGCTCCGAGAGTGGTACTCACACCGGCACCGGCCCCCGCACCCGCACTCATATGATATGATATTAAAGTCACTAGCGACCAATAATTCTTGCGCCATCTTCAAATGATCCGTCATCCTTCTC